>CADEBD010000328.1:0-468770 GCA_902825455.1 Arctia plantaginis | reverse complement strand
GGATCATGTCTTAAGTTCTCAGATACAGAACAGATTGAACTAGTTTTAATAAAATTTGTTGGTGGTGGATAATCAGCAGAGTAGTATACGCAGGTGTGTAACGAAAGTTGTCGTTTTGATCCACCAAAATGGGCTGACTGAATTTCTGATCCGTACTTACAGCAATAATTTTCCGAGAAATCTATATGTAGCAAACCATCTAATGGTGTAAGATTTTCTTTGATTGCTCGTATGACTGTATGCTGATTAATGATGTTAGCTAGACGTTGCATAAACGTGGGTAGCTTTAGTTTTAAACTGTTTACAAGCAATTGTTAAGATGTTTTTACACTTTCTTTAATGGTTTTTTTGCATAGTTTTTCTTTACCTTTGATAATTTCGGTAAATACCTTGGTTACCCACCTTTGATATGTTATAGTGTCAGTCCCATTAACAATATTAAAGAGTGGTAATCTTTGGTTACACTCTGTACATTTTCGTTCTAAGCAGTTTATATTAAGTGAACAGCAAAGGGACTTCACTAGTTCAGTGGCAGAAGAATATGGTAATTCTCTCGTTTTATGTAAGGCGCATACAACAAAATTAATATTGGTATGGACAGAGCATAAGCAAGTCTTTCTACTTGCTGCTTTTGGAAATATTACCCAGAAAGGTCGGTATCGGCGAAACGTTTCATACGAAACGTTTACACCAGCCTTACTTTTAAACTTTTTATGAAGATTAATAAGTGTATCATTCAAGAGACGAATTTGTTTTTTTATTTATTTATTTTAAACTTAATGCACATATAGTACATACGCGGCGGCGGCGTCAGCCCCGACTCCACCGGCTCCCCAGGGGTCGAGGAGGAGGGCCAAGGCACTGGCCCAGGCGGCAGTCAAGGTGCTGGCCCAGGCACCGGCCAAGGCGCCGGCCCAGGCACCGGCCAAGGCGCCAGCCCAGGTGCCGGCCAAGACGGGGCCTAAAGCGGCGAAGAGGAGCGGAGTGGCTTTCCCTCCGCTCCCCACTCCGACGCCTCTGCCGGGCCCCTCCGTACCTGCCCCCTCAAACGAAGGTTGGCAGGAGGCGAGGGGCTCAAAGAAGTACCGAAGGCGGGCCAGAAGGGCTGCTCAAAAAGCGGCCCAAGCCCAGCCTTTGCCACCGGTGACAACGGCCTCTAACAGGAGGTCGCGGAAGCTGCAGCCGCTCAAAACCGCGGCTGATAAATTCGGCCGATAAATTCGCCGAAAAGCTGCGGGGGATTTTCGCTACCACGGACGGTGTGAAGATCGCCAGGCCAACCAAATGCGCAGAACTGCGTATCTCGGGCCTGGACGACTCCATCACGTCGGAGGATGTCCGCGATGCAGTCATGGAGAAGACTGGGTGCGCGGACACCATCAGAGTCGGCACCGTCCGTCCGGGTCCGGGAGGCCTCGGTGCGGTGTGGGTGAGTTGTCCCGTGGCGTCCGCCAAAGCGTTGGGCGACGCCGGAAGCATTCTCGTCGGCTTCGTGAATGCCAGAATCACGGTTCTGGCCGCGAGGCCGATGAGGTGCTTCAAGTGCCTAGCCGCGAGTGCGAGAGCTGCTTTGACTGCAGCGGTTTATGCTTCCGCTGCGGTCAACCCGGGCACAAGGCGGCAGAGTGCTCTGCTGCCCCCAGTGCCCGGTGTGTGAGGCGGGTAAAAAGCCCGCCAATCACATGAGGGGGCAGGGGGGCTGCAAGCCTCCCCGTGCTTCTCGGCAAACGCCGGGGGCTAGCTTGCCGACCCAGGCTGCCTCCGACGTCAATCATGCGTCGACGCCGACGCCCATGGAGGAGGTTGTAGAGACGATCCAGTAATGGATCAAGTCTCCAACCTCCTGGTCCAGACGAATCTCAACCACTGTGCCGCGGTGCAGGATCTCTTCCTGCAAACCATGGCACAGTGGTCGATAGGTGTTGCCGTAGTCGAGGAGCCCTATTTTGTCCCACCCCGTCCAAACTGGATGGGTGACCGGGACGGCTCCGTGGCAGTCGTCAGCTCCACGGCGGCTCATTCCCCGCCCTCGTCGCTAAAAGACAAGGGTACTGGATATGTTGCCGCCGATTGGGGGGGAATCACCATTTATGGTGTATAT
The DNA here is from genome assembly GCA_902825455.1 of Arctia plantaginis. Lineage (NCBI taxonomy): Eukaryota > Metazoa > Arthropoda > Insecta > Lepidoptera > Erebidae > Arctia > Arctia plantaginis. The sequence continues at coordinate 466,669 of CADEBD010000328.1, read as the reverse complement.
TTCTCCCCCAACCGGAGTTTGAACGACTTCGAGGTCTTCCTTAACAACTTGGAGGCCTCGATGCGGCGACTAGTGTCTGGGCACGTCCTCGTGCTGGGGGACTTCAACGCAAAGTCCATTGCGTGGGGTTCCCCTGCGACGGACGCCAGGGGCGAAGCCGTCGAGGAGTGGGCGGCGTCGGTGGGCCTCTGTTTGCTGAACAGAGGCTCCACCAACGAGTAAGGCAACAGGCACGAGTAAGGAACTGGTGTGTCCTGGAAGAGGTCGAGACGCTCTCGGATCATTTGTACATCCCGGTCCCAGGACCCCAGTAGGGGTCACGCGGCGCGGCGCCCTTCCCGCTTCCCGCAGTGGGCTATCGCCAAGCTCTGCGAAGCGATTACGCAGATTTGCGATGCGACCATGCCCCGCGTTCGTGGTTGTCGGCCTCCAAGGAAGGAGGTCTACTGGTGGTCCCAGGAGTTGGCGGACCTCCGTGCGGCCTGTGTACGTGCCCGGAGGTCCCTCACCCGTAGTCGGCGACGTCACCGCGGGGTCGGTGAGGAGGTGGACCGGCTTCATGAGGAGTACCGAGAAGCTCGGAAAACTCTGAGGCTGGCCATCTGCCGCGCCAAAGATGTCAGTAGAGAGGAGATGCTGGAGAGTCTCGAGCGTAGAGGATTCGATCCCGGTCATATTTTAGTCCCGAAATTTTCGGGATCAAATTTAATGAATCCCGGGATTTTCGGGATTGATACATTTTTTACATAAGTCAATAAATATGTGCGTAAGAAGAAACGCACTTGCCTTGATTTGACGTTTTGACAGCCATCTTGTCTACACAGCTGATTTCATTTGTTTTTGCTAATGACCGGTTCTGGATTATGCGTAAAAGTGTGTAATTTATAAAGTTTCTGGGCAATTTAATTAAAAAATATGAGTAGGTATCTATAAACATTGATATTTTAAGCATTTAGTTTTTTTATATAGTTTATCTAAATAAGTCTAAAGAAGTTGATTTTTTGAAGTTTATTGTTAGTTTCATAAATTATTTACCGAAACACAAAACAAACTAGGCACTAGTTTGTTTATTTTATAAGAAGAATGTATAATTTTGTTTAACCGCCTTTTTGGAGATTTAAAACTTAAATATTCTATGTCCTCACAAAACTAAATGATAAACAAAAAAAAATTTGATATGTTTTACTGTCTTTTTGTTACCACTTTCCATTCCCAGTACAATCCCGGGACTATCCCGGGATCCCGAGATTAACTGTAGATAATCCCAAAATCCCGGGATTATAAAAATCGACCGGGATCGAATCCTCTACTCGAGCGTGAACCCTGGGGTCGCCCTTATCATGCGGTGCGTCAAAAGCTCCGCGCGTCGGCCCCCCCCCTTACGGAGACTCTCCAGCCCAGCTTCCTGCAGGAAGTGGTCGAGGGCCTGTTCCCGCAGCGGGTGGAGCACACACCCCCGTCGATGGCTGCATCAGCCGGAGACGATGGGGGCAGCGAGGTTGATGTTCCGCCCGTCAGGGAATCGGAGTTGGGGGCGGCTGTTCTACGGATTCGATCTAAGAACACTGCCCCCGGGCCGGACGGGGTTCCAGCCCGAGTGATGGCCTGAGCCCTCGACTACATGTCGGACCACCTCAGGGGGGTGTTGGACGCTAGCCTGGCGTCCGGACGCTTCCCTGAGCGCTGGAAGTGCGGGAAGCTGGTCCTGCTACAGAAGCCGGGACGGCCTGCCGATTCGGTCGCGGCCTATAGGCCTATCGTGTTGCTGGACGAGGCGGGTAAACTTTTTGAGAGGGTGCCCGCATCGTCCGGCACCTCTGCGAGGTTGGCCCCGATCTGTCGGACGCCCAATTCGGTTTTCGGGAGGGGCGTTCGACGATCGATGCCGTAATGCGCCTTAGGGCCGTGACCGAGGAGGCCGTGAGCTGCGGCGGAGTGGTGTTGGCGGTGTCTTTGGACATCGCCAACGCCTTCAATAGTCTGCCATTCAGCTGCATCAGGGAAGCGCTCCGCTACCACGGAGTGCCGGAGTACCTGAGGCGGCTGGTGGCAGACTATCTTGAGAAGCGAACCGTCATGTACGAGGACCGAGATGGCGTCTTGAGACGCAGGGCCATGTCGTGCGGTGTTCCGCAGGGGTCTGTCCTAGGACCTCTCCTGTGGAACATCGGCTACGACTGGGCCCTACGAGGGCGTCTCCCCCCCGGGCTGGGTGTAATCTGCTACGCGGATGACACCTTACTCACGGCCCGGGGGTCTAACTTCCAGGAGGCGGCGTGCCTGGCCGCCACGGGAGTTTCCCAGGTGGTCGGGCGCATTGAGGCGTTGAGATTACGGGTGGCCCTGGATAAGACGGAGGCCCTATTATTCCATGGGCCCCGTCGTGGTTCACCCGCCGGCGCCTCAATCAAGGTCGGCTCGGTCCTCGTACCGGTGCGGGCCCAGATGAGGTACCTGGGTCTGGTCCTACACGGTAGGTGGCTCTTCGACGAGCACTTCCGACACCTTGGTCCGAAGCTGGTGGACACTGCCTCCGCCCTAGGGCGACTTTCGCCCAATTTACGCGGGGGTTGTCCGGTCCATGGCGCTTTATGGTGCACCGGTGTGGGTGGCGGCTCTGACCGCCCCGAATAGGGCGCGCCTCTGGCGCCCCCAGAGGATATTGGCGGTCAGAGCCATACGCGGATACCGCACGGTGTCCACCGAGGCGGCTTGCGCCTCAGAGCGGCGGAGAAGGCCCGGGAGGACGACCTCCACTCGGGCCTGATCCGCCGCCGGCAAACCGGGCGGCGGAGGCGCGCTCACCTGCGCCTCATGCCGTGTGGCCGCGGGTGGACCTGATGGGTTCTCCCCTCCACCCGCATTAGTTTGGCCAGCCGCGAGGGGGCGGCGTCCGCGTGTGCCGGACGTTGCCTAAAGAGAGGAAAAAAATTATGAGGCGGAGCCCGCAACAGGAGCGGGCTGGCGCTGGGAGGGGTCCAGAAGGCGATAACTACCTGGACCCCTCCTAAACTGGAAGCGCAAAGAGCGCACACCGTGTGGTTTTAGTCGGTTCGAGTCCGACACACCGCCCCGCCGAACGAGAGCCCCGGCGGGGTGACGGTCCGAGGGGATTTCCACACGTAAAAAAAAAAAATTCGGCTAATTCAGGTGCTACAACGGACCTTTGATGCGTAAGCAATGCCTTCAACTCCGTGTTAGCTCCCACGAATGTGGTGCTGTTGTCACTCCACAACTCGTTACACTGCACTCTACGGGCTGTAAAACGTTTAAACGCTGCTAAAAAGGTTTGCGATGTCATGTCGCTAACAACTTCCAAGTGGATGGCCCGAGTGACCATGCACACAAACACACAAATGTAGCCTTTGGTTGAATGATGACCACGTCCCCTTGCCGACCTAACGCTAATGGGACCTGCATAGTCAACACCACTCCTAGAAAATGGCTGGCATTGACTCTAACAGAAGACAACGACCCCATTAATGGAAATGTAGACCGAGCGGAGTATCGCATGCAGACAACGCACCTTCTGACGTATTGTTTAACAACGCTCTTTGCACCTACTATCCAAAACTTGGATCTTAAATAATTGAGAGCCAACTGAGGTCCACCATGCAAGGTACGCTCATGTGCATCTACTATTAAAAGGTGAGACAAGTGAGACTTACGGGGAAGTATGATAGGATGCTTAGCGTCTTCGTGGAGGTTGGCCTTCTGCAACCTGCCGCCAACTCTCAAAACGTGTTCGTGATCCAAGTAAGGATTGAGCGAGGTAAGTGCCCCCTTTTTATCTAGTTCTCCCCTTGACATTAAAGTATCTATTTCTGATCCAAAATATTCCTTCTGACAAATTCTTACACAGGTGAGTAATGCGCCTTGAATTTCCTTAGGTGATAGGAGATTAGTACATTTTGACTTCGCTTTATTTTGATTTTGCTTTTTAAATTTCAGGAACCGTTTACAATAGGCTATTACTCTGGACAACAGCACTGCAAAGAGAAGGAAAACTTGAAACAAACCCTATACCAACCCGTCTGGCCAGCGTAGGCCAAAACCTCCTTTCTGAGGAGAGGCCTATGTCCAGCAGTGGACTGGTAAAGGCTGTTGATGATGATGATGGTAAGTTTCCTCAGAGATGAATACTTGGTAAATATAGAATCCTCACTCGTTTCTTTTACTACAGCATTGCATGTAACTATTGACTTTCTTTTCTCAAGGTTGGTCTCTAAAATTTCTCTCCTACTATAATTAATATCTTTATTTTTCATCCAACTAGGTCCTTGGATCCACAGCTCAAGATCGGCGTGTTCAGAAGGACTCACACCACGTGAAGCGCAGTCTGCGGGGTTTTCCTTGGACTGGACATGTGACCATTGCCTGTTCTCCATGGTGGTAAGTATATCAGATACTGGATTCCCTACAAATGTTTTCCAGCGGCTGGGGTGACTAGTCAACCAGGCGAGAACTACTGTTGAGTCAGTCCAGGCATGAGTATTTTCCTTAGAGATGCCTAAGGTGCCCGAAACTTCATGGAGAAGTTTTGCGAGAAGAACAGCACCACATAATTCCAAACGAGGAATGGATACCTGTTTGACAGGGGCCACCTTAGTTTTAGATGCGACTATACTGACATGAATAATACCATTGAAATCAATGCAACGACTATAAACCTCAGCCGCGTAAGCGACGTTAGAGGCGTCGCAAAACCCGTGGAGTTCCAGCAGAACATCATGTTGACTCGTCTGAATCCATCGTGGTATGTGGAACTTCTTTAGCTCATGAAGGCTGTTTCTGTAACTTAACTATTCTTTCAACAAGTGATCTGGAAGCTCCTCATTCCAGTCGGATCCTGCTACCCATAGACGCTGAATGAAGACCTTGGGTGTTATTATCACTGGCGCAAGCCAGCCAAGAGGATCGAATAAACGAGCGATATCTGAGATCACCTTGCGCTTGGTTATGGGAATTTCAAGCGGAGGAAGTTGGACGGTATAATTAAACTGATCTAAATTTTTATCATAAGTTAAACAACAATTTGAAATAAAAATAGAATAGACATATTTTATATAAATTTAATGAATACAATAAAACCTCAATAATAAATACCTGCTAGTCAGTGTTATATCCACAGAAAAAACTAAAGTATTCAATTTTCAAAAATAAAAACTACACACAACATCACTATGAGCAGCTATACAAGAACTACAGGATTGTTTTGAGAAGAGGATGGCAAACTTCGAAGCAGAACTCCTGAAGAAGGCCTCAAATGCTGCTAGCTTGGCTGGCCTTGCAGAGGAGTTTACTATGTTCAAGACTCTCATCTTAGAAACCTTGAAGTCCTTCCAAAGCCAGATGAAGGTGCTTGCGAATGAGGTGGACAACATGGAAACCCGCAGCCGTCGCAAGATACTCCTGGTACATGGTGTCGCTGAGGAGAAGGATGAGAATACATCCCGGGTCGTCGCCGAGGTAGCAGCAAGTAAGTTAGGTCTTGACTCATTTACAGCTGATGGTATAAGCCGCTGTCACAGGATGGGCCGACAGACTACGGTAGAAAAACCAAGACCCATTTTAGTTAAATTTAGGGCAGTGGCAGTGCGGGACCGAGTCTGGGCGTCTAAGACCAAACTTAGTGGCACTGGTGTGACACTCTCCGAGTTCCTGACCCGATCGCGACACTCTGCTTTCATGGCAGCACGTGAGGAATTCGGGATCACAAAGTGTTGGACCAAGGAAGGTACTGTTTACGTTATGGGTCCCGACGGTTCACGCCATCGTATTACTTGCGTGGCAGATCTCGACCAGATAAGGCCAGTGGCTGCAGAAAAGCCAACTGTGACCAAAACTCAAGCTGCGAGACCGAAGAGAGCTGCTGTCGGTTCAAAAAAGTAAATGGTTGCTATGTGGTTCTCTCTTAGATACATTGAATGTAGTGTTACACTGTCTGGGTGAATTTCACGCGAGAATCAGTCCAAATTTATTTTCATTACAAACATTTTATGGTTTCGATTATTGTAATCATCAAATAATTCTGTTCAACATCATTAAACCAGCCGAACACATTTATTTTGTTGATGTACCTTTATTTAAAAAATCTCAAAACAAAAATAGCTGTCAAGTGTCAAAGAAAATCAAATTGCGTTTGTCATTGATTAGTTGTAAGTTTGAAACAAAGTCTTTTGAACGGGAAGTTCGCCCAGAAAATTGTGACACAATTTTGCTTCTTTTTGTTTTTGTTTTCTTTTCTTTTTTGATTACTTTTATTTAGTTAATATCTTCCAGTAATTTCTAAATGTAAAACACACGACTGGCGGGTGGATCATAAATTTTTTTATTTTTATTTTTTATTACTACTATTCATATATTATTATTATTTATTGAACATTATTGCTATATTAGTTTACTTACACATTCTTGAGTCAACTTTATGTCTGGCTTGGACAATAATGATGATGACAGTTTTTACTCGATAAACAGTCTTGATTCTAGTTACGTTAGCATACCCTCACTCCATGAGAATCTTCAGTACCAATTTTCTAATGCTTCGCGGCAATTTAATGTAGTTCATATCAATGCCCAGAGTATTCCAGCTCATTTCCCTGATATGCTGACGACCTTTGATTGCAAAAACATTCACGCCATTTTAGTTTCAGAGACATGGTTAAAACCGTGCCTACCTTCTACACCATATACTCTTCCTGGTTTCAATCTCATAAGGAATGACCGTGCGATCGGTGGTGGGGGGGGTGTTGGCATATATCTGCGACAGCACATTCCCTTTACCATTGTAAACATGTCGTCACAGCCCCCATCACCGGACGCTGGCGAGCACCTCTTTATAGAACTAGTAGTTAATCATGCGAAGATTTTACTTGGTGTTTACTATTCTCCCTCGTTACGTACTAATTACTTTCCTCTTTTGAAAAATTACTAGAAAACTTATCTCCCTCTTATATAATAATGGTCGATTTCAATACCTGCTTGATGAAAAATGACCATCGCTCTTCTTCACTACGTAGAATTGTGGACTGTAATAACTTATCACTCTTAACACTTGATGCTACACATCACTTCCCTAACTGCACTCCCTCTCTTCTTGATCTTATCCTAGTCTCTTCTACTGATCATGTCATCAGCCATGGTCAGTATTCCGCTGATGCTTTTTCCTATCATGACTTGATATTTCTCTCTTATGCTATCCGACCACCCAAGGCAAAGCCGAGAATTCTTGTGCAGCGTAATTTTGGCGCGATGAATCTTGAAAGACTTAAGGAAGATGCGCGAAACATCAACTGGAACAATTTGTTAAATTCGCAGTGTGTTAATGATAAAGTCCAAATATTCACAGACAACTTGATACAGCTCTATAACGTCCATGCACCCTTACGATCAATAAAACTCAAACATTTACCGGCTCCATGGCTTACTGAGGAGATACGCAGCATTATGTCCAGGAAATGTATAGCGAAAAGCAAATACAAGCGTCGACCAACCGAAGCGAACCTGGAAAAATATGTGTACCTGAGAAATCTCTGCAATAAGATGTGTAGAAACGCACAACGCCAACATATCCACTCTTCCGTAGAAAACGGAGACCCAGCAAAAGTCTGGAAATTTCTAAGAACATTGGGAGTCGGGAGGTCTCGCCAAGAGTCTATTCCCAAAAATGTCAACATTGACTTACTCAATAAACATTTCTCTGCCTCGTCTGACATTAGTGACAGTACAAAAGCTAATACTCTTAGATATATTTCTACTACCCCTACTCCCAACTATCCACCTCTCGTCTTTGATCAGTTGTCCGCTTGTGATGTTAGGAAGACCATTCTGGCGATCTCATCCAGCGCAGTGGGAAGTGACTGCATCAGCCGAAATATGATTATACCTATCCTTGACGAAATTCTACTTATCCTATGCAATATCCTTAATCACTCCGTCACAAGCGGTGTTTTTCCATCTGCATGGAAAGATGCCCAAGTAATCCCTCTTCCAAAAAAAGCTAAACCCTCTTCATTTTCTGACTATCGGCCCATATCTATTTTACCTTTCCTATCTAAAGTACTTGAACGCCTCATCCACTCTCAACTGACTAACTTCCTCTCCAAAAATTCTCTACTACAGACAGCATCAGACTAGGCATGGATAGTGGAAAGATCACAGTTCTCACCTTACTTGATTTTAGCAATGCCTTCAATACTGTGGATTTTCACATTCTGCTTGGCGTACTACGGTCTCTTAACATATCTCCAAGGACAATTGATTGGTTTCATAGTTACCTGTCTGGTTGCCGGCAACGGATTTGCATTGATGACTCAATGTCCTCTTGGTGCAGTATTTCTGCTGGTGTACCGCAGGGTGGCGTTCTATCTCCTTTACTCTTCGCTGTTTTATAAACTCTATCTCTACTCAACTAAGTTCCTTCTACCACCTTTATGCAGATGATTTGCAAATATATACACAAGCTCCGCTTGACATGTTATCGGATGCATTCAACATAATTAACGTTGACCTTCAACGCATTGGCGAGTGGAGTTATAACTATGGACTTATGATCAATCCTACTAAGACACAGGTGTGTGTTATTGGCAGCCCCAGGCTGATCTCAAAAGTTAACTGGACTCTACTGCCCCAAATTCAGTTCGGTGGCACAACTCTTGAGATAAGCACTACTGTTAAAAATTTAGGGATCTACATAGACAACACCTTATCATGGGGTCCACAGATGCAAGAGGTCAGTCGTAGGATATTTGCTTCAGCCGGTTCTCTTCGAAGACTACGCAAATTCCTTCCAACTGCAACTAGGGTTGCGCTTGCACAAGCACTTCTCCTCCCAATTCTCGACTATGCCGATGTCAGCTATCTGAATCTCACTGAAGCACAACTCGATAAGCTTGAGCGACTACAAAATATGTGTATACGATTCGTATTTGGTTTACGAAAATACGATCACGTCTCTGAATTCCGTCAAATGCTCAAGTGGCTTCCAATTCGCTCTCGCCGGAATACTCATACCCTTATTTTCCTTTATAACATTTTGTTTAATCCCAGAACCCCTTTCTACCTCAAAGAACGATTCAAGTTCCTAAATGACACACACGAAAAATGTCTGCGGTCATCCGTAAGTTTACAACTGGAGATGCCACTGCATTCCACCAAATTTTATGACCAATCCTTCACTGTTGAAGCTGTGCGCTTGTGGAATGCACTGCCGCTTAACATCAGGCAGGCGCAAACATTACATAGATTCAAGAAAATGGTACAGGAATTTTATTCACTTTAGGAGTCCATCACGCTTGAGGGTGTAACGAAACTGTTTCTCTTTTCTATATGTTTATTCATTTAAGAATGCGTATATATATATGTATGTGTATATGTATATTTGCTGGTATAGTATGTAGGTACTTATATATATATAGGTTTATTTATTGTGATATGCATTGTAGATGTAAGTATAAAAATTGTAAATGTCTGTAGATAGTATGATATGTGTAGTATATGTAATATGTATAGTAGATGATGATAAACAAATAGTAGGTTCACATATTCAACTACTACTGTCACTCTGCAACTTTTGATCCATCCTAAGGTTGCCTGGAAGAAATTGCATTTAGCAATAAGGCCGCCCTTTGTACACTCGATATTTGATTGTTGTGTTCCTTTCTTGAAACTATGTAATTTAGTGTGCAAATAAAGAGTTATCTATCTATCTATCTATCTATCTAAACCTAATATCTTAGAAAGTGTATCACTGTTGAGGTCTAAATTATCTCTTTCACTGGTTTCAACATTTATCTTATTCAATAACTCATTACTATTGCTAGACCACTTCTGAAGCTGGAAACCCCCCTGGCCTATCAACTCATTCATCTGGTGATAAATTTGTTCACCTTCCGCAACTGATTGACAACCAGTTAACAGGTCATCAACATAGAAATCGTTACGGACAATGTCTGCCACTAAGGGAAAATTCTGTCCTTCATCACGAGCCAATTGTTGCAGCGTCCGGACCGCTAGGTATGGTGCGGAGGACATACCAAAAGTAACTGGTAACAGCCGAAGATGTTGCAGTTCTGCTTCTGTACTATCACGCCATAAAATGCGCTGAAAATCAACATCTTCATTTGCTACCGTAACTTGACGGTACATTTTGATTATGTCTGCTACTAGACATATAGGGTGACATCGCCACCTCATAATTGTTTGACGCAAATCAAGCTGTAGGGTTGGGCGAACCATTAATTCTTTGTTCAATGATACACCGTTATGGCCTGTACAAGAAGCGTCAAAGACGACCCTAACCTTGGTAGTGCGTTTATCTTCACGAACCACCGCGTGGTGTGGTAGATAAAATGCATCATTATGTAATTCTACCTGCGGAACAATTTCAGCGTGACCCAGCTGAATATATTCATTACTGACAGCGCTATACTGGTTCTTGAGTTTTGGCTCCTTCAACAATCGTTTTTCTAGGTTTAGAAATCGCCTTAGAGCAGTGATCTCTGAACCACCAGCGGTGCAACGGGGTTGATTGGTTTTGAATGGTAGTTTTACTACATAACGCCCTGTTGTATCACGTTTGGTTGTACTGGAGTAGAAGTCTTCACACTTTTGTTCTTCTTCTGTCAAGATAACTGTCTTGACCGAAGGCTCCGACTCCAACTCTCAAAATTTATGAAGGAGATCATTGACGTCTGGTGCTACCACCGTGTGATAACACATAGGCCTAGAAACTGCAGACAATTGAATCTCAACCGATACGATCCATCCCAATTCAGTGTTTTGAGCGATTGGCGTTCCAGCAGGACCCTTAACTAGGCCCTCTAATAACACTTCGCCAACTACCCGAGTCCCTAATAACAAATCTATTTTTCCAGGCGTATGGAATGATGGGTCAGCGAGTTGTAAACTTGAAATGGATGGTGAAACCTTAATAATCCTTTTATCGGGAAGATGATTTGTGAGCTTTTTTAATACGTAGGCATCAACGACTAAACTAAAATCGGGATTAAGGCGAGACTGCAATTTGAACGTCACGACTGACCTAGAGGGCACTGCACTACCCTCGTCATCGCCTAATCTGTGTATACCTGTGTGAGTGGGTCTTTTGCGTAGTCCTAAGAACTGAACTGCGGCCTCAGTGATAAATGAGACCTGAGAGCCCTGATCTAACAGCGCTCTTAAAAACTCAGTAGTTTCAGTTCTCGACTCCACATGGACTAGAGCTGTAGCTAGTAGCCCATGGTTATAACAAATGGGGTTGGTACTCTCCCTATGAATAGATGAAACGGCTGCGGTGGCAACAACAACATTATTTTCTGTTGAGTTGTCAACAGAATCACCAGAAGTGGCGTTCCTTTTGGGGTGAAGTAATGAGTGGTGTTTCCTTTTACATACTTGACATTTTGTAAATTGGCGGCATTCATAAACAGAATGATTTTTAGCTAAACAGTTAAAACATAACTTGCTGGCTCGAACAAACTCACGACGTTCGTCACAAGATTTCCTTGCGAACTGTTTACAGTTACATAACTTGTGGTCACCTGCACATAACACACAAGATTGTTGTGTGACATAAAAAGTTTTTACAGTCTTGTTACGACTACTATTGTTGCTATTACTTGATTTGTCAATTTTTGTATCTAGAAATTCCAATGAGCGAAATCTAGACGAAATCAAGAAATGTTTTAAATTCTTCAAACGTGGGCAACTTATCACTGGAACCAATGTTGTTTTCCCATAATTTTCGCGACTCGTCATCTAATTTACTACTAATTAAATAAACAACAATAGTGTCCCAAGAACTGACATCAATATCTAAAGTTCGCAAGCCATGTAGGCAATCTATGGTAGTATCTAACAGCTTCTTAATGTTATGTGAGGATTCTCGAGTGACAGTGGGTTGGTTTAAGAACCTTTTAAGCATACAATTTGCAAGAAACCGTTTGTTATCGTATCTCTTTGTGAGGATTGACCAACATTCCTCATAATTTGATGCGGTTACAGGAGTGTGGCGAAGCAACTGTTCTGCTTCGCCCGAAAGATGACCCTTTAAATAATACAATTTCTGAACTGTATCTAACGATTGCTTATTATGAATGAAAGATAAGAATAGATCCCGGAATGTGATCCATTCTGAACATTGTCCCGAAAACACGGGCAAAAAATTTTTTGGTAATTTAACATTTGACTGGTTGCTATCACTCTTATTACTACTACTACAATTAGACATGCTCGTAACATTAATAAGTTCTTTCAATTCAGACTTATAAGTAAAGTAGATTTCTTCTGTTCTATCATACAACTCATTGGTAAAATAACTATTACTCTTCACATCTGATTCCGTTGCCCGTTCTATAATACGTCTATGTGTTTTACTAAACTCTTTCCATTGTTCCTCTAAAGATTCTAAACTAGTGGATGCATATGTTCGAGTTAATCTTTCTTTGGGCGACTTTTTGAAGTTAATGTGACGCTTTTCAATAATAACCTTGTTATTAGTTTGGACCTTTACTAGAGTTTCCATTTCCATTATAAATATAACACAAGCCAAACAAAATAAATAATACTTGAATCTTAGACATCTATCAGCAAATTAGGTCAAACTTTAACTACAGGACTCCGTCCGACTCGACAGGGCCAAATGTACAGCAGGAGATTGATTAAAACAATCATAGAGAGTACTTAAATCATTTAATTAAATTGTTGATACTCCTTATACTGCATCCTTACTACCTTAATAGCGCGATGCAGAAATTGACAAACAGTTGACAACGCCATCTAGCGCGTGTACTAACTAACTAGGACTAGGCATGGGCTTGAACAAAGATCTAAAGTAAGTTTATGTCATTTTTAGATAAATTTAGTCTCTATTATAATGTACGAGCAGTGGACGTATTTTTTTAATGATAAATGTTTTATTTATATGGCTAAACATATTTAAAGGTATGTACCTCGAATCTGAACAGTCTACAGAAGGGGGCTATCACTGGAACTTTTTTTTTTTTTCAAATTATCATCTTTTTTTTTTATTATATCATTTTGTTAATGCCAGGGGCCATAAATTTTTACTCGTTGTAATAAATTTTACTATATTTTTTTGTCTATAAATTAAGCAATCTCATCTGAACAACGATTTGTGTATGACCCAACTGCATTACACTCCAGTTGGCTCCTAACTAAAGCATTATATAATGCTGTAACAGCTTTTATATTGGTAAAATCTTTAGCCATACGAAGTACCAACCCCAAGTTCCTATAAGCTTTTTTACAGACTTTGAGTATGTGATCACGAAACGCTAGCTCAGTGGTAAAACGCACTCCCAAATCCCTCACTTCAGTTACCCTGGTCATCTCAGTCCACTCCATCGTGTACTTGTGTTGGATAGGTGTGCGTGCACGTGAGAATGAGATAGTCACACACTTCGACACGTTGAACTGCAACCGATTCTGCTTGCTCCAACTAACGACTCTGTCTATGTCCCTCTGCAGCTTTTCACAATGTGCCATGCTTCCAACAGCGAGAGACAATTTCAGGTCATCTGCAAATAACAAACACTTGGCCTCTTGTATGACACTCGGCAGATCGTTAACCATTAATAAAAACTCCAAAGGACCCAAGTTACTTCCCTGACTGACGCCAGATCTAGTAAAATATGGTCGCATTTGGTGTCCTGCATACTCCACATATTGCTGCCTGTCACTCATATAACTTGCAAAGAAGTTAAGTAGATGCGGAGTGAATCCGACGCCTGCCAACTTCTTTAGCAACATGTCATTATCGACCAAGTCGAAAGCTTTTTTCGATCTGCCCCCATTGTCCACTGTTGGTACCATTTCCATTACGTAGCTTAGAAGATTACTTGTGGTACTTCTTGCAGTTGAAGAAAGTCAGAAAGTTGAGAACGCACTTGGAGATATATATTTTTCTGAACAGCGGATTCCAGTACCTTTGCCGGTGTTGACAGTACCGCAACTGGTCTATAATCCTCTACTGTAGTACCCGAACCTCCCTTCGGTACCGGTATGACTCGGGTCATCTTCCAACTTTCTGGAAACACCGCAGACGCAAGGCCAATATTAAAGATGTGCAATAGCGGCTGTGCTAGGATCTTACGACAATCCTTAAATATGTATGGTGGGAGACCATCAGGTCCCGACGACTTTTTTGGTTTCAATCGTCGAAGCGCAAACATTACGTCATCTAATTGTAGTCTATCGAGATGAATTCGCCACCGTTCTGTGTGTTTACTGTCTAAATGAGTCATAGCTCGCCCCTGCATTAGTACTCCGATGCCCACACGATCTGACAGACACCTGCAACGCCGGATGGTATGCATCTACCGCGGTTAGTGGCTCCTCAGCCGCACGCACGCACACACACTCTCCTTACACGTAAGTGGTCAACACGAGATCTAGGCAACGGTTATTGCAATTCAATATTTTATTGCTCTGAGTGAATCCGCAATAAGTTACAAAATAATCATAGTAATTAATTATACTTGTAGTACAGGAATATAAATTAAAATCACCCAACACGACTACTTCGTTGTAAGTAGTACAATATTGTTCTATAATTTTGAATAATGACAAGAATTCATTTTCACTACTATTTGGCGGTATATATACTACACAAACTAGAAACAAAAACCTCTTACCTAAATAGACTGTAGCGCTTACTATTTCGAATACTCGATTGTCAATTTTTACGTCGCATGGAACCGGTATTCTTCGCAGTGGCCACTAAACACGCGCCGCCTCGTTTTCGCCCATCCGCTCTGTTACACCTTAATATTGTGTACCCAGGAGGTATGATTTCCGCGTCGCAAATGTATTCGTTTAGGCCCGTTTCTGTTATAGCGAGTAAATCTGCGTTAGATGATTATACTCCCACATAAAACTCCTCCAATTTTGTTCGTAAGCCTCACACGTTCTGGTAATAAATTTCAACCATAGACTTATTCCGGTTTTTTATGATGTGGTTTACGAAACGTTCACTGGCCAAATCTCCGGTTGACATAGCTTGTCATATTTACTCTCCTGTATGCCAATAATAAAGGAAGCATAGTCCCTTTCTGTCCTATGCTTAAGTCTTTCAACTTTAACTGATACTTGCGACCCACATACACTTTTTACATATTTTCCCAAATCTTCTTCTGTAGTTTCCTTCTGCAAACGCCAAACATGTAAGAATTTCTTCTTTTCTTTGCCCTGAAATTCATTTACAGTCATATTTCCACCTCTCTTCACTTCACCGTTGGAATATTGGTTTTTTCTTCTATCTACTACTGTCCAGTTCTCATTTTTATCAGTTACCTCCTTCTCCTTTTCATTGACCTTATCTACTAAACTCTTGTTGACTTCGCTTTCTCTATGTATTAGTACGGGTTCCTTAAAGTCTGTGACCACATTTCTTGATTTCGTGGCCCCACACTTTGATGAGTCGGTTTTGTTAATTAGCCGCCTATTATTATTTTTCACTACATCAACAAACAATTCCGCTGACGGCGATTTTGTAGTCTTTGTCTGTAATAACTCAGTATTATCCCGTGCTGGATTGTTCTTAAGGATTCTATTCAGTAGTAATTCATTTTTCTTTAGCAGAATTTTGACTTGTTCTTCCAATATATCTACTTTATTGGCCTTCTCTTGAACTACCTCCATTATTTTTCTTAAGTTCTTCAACTCAGTTTCAGTTTCTATAAATCTATTTTGTAGCATTCACATCAACAGCCTTTAATAGTCCACTGCTGGACATAGGCCTCTCCTTAGAAAGGAGGTTTTGGCCTACTATACCACGCTGGCCAGACGGGTTGGTATAGGGTAGCATTAGGGTTTCCCCGTCCAAACTGGATGGGTGACCGGGACGGCTCCGTGGCAGTCGTCGGCTCCACGGCGGCTCATTCCCCACCCTTGTCGCTAAGAGACAAGGGTACTGGATATGTTGCCGCCGATTGGGGGGGAATCACCATTTATGGTGTATATTTCTCCCCCAACCGGAGTTTGAACGACTTCGAGGTCTTCCTTAACAACTTGGAGGCCTCGATGAGGCGACTAGTGTCTGGGCACGTCCTCGTGCTGGGGGACTTCAACGCAAAGTCCATTGCGTGGGGTTCCCCTGCGACGGACGCCAGGGGCGAAGCCGTCGAGGAGTGGGCGGCGTCGGTGGGCCTCTGTTTGCTGAACAGAGGCTCCACCAACACGTGCGTGCGACAGCAGGGGGGGGTCGATAGTGGACCTTTCGTTCGCTACCCCTGCAGTCGCCGCACGAGTAAGGAACTGGTGTGTTCTGGAAGAGGTCGAGACG
This sequence comes from Arctia plantaginis, assembly GCA_902825455.1. NCBI lineage: Eukaryota > Metazoa > Arthropoda > Insecta > Lepidoptera > Erebidae > Arctia > Arctia plantaginis. The sequence goes on along the minus strand of CADEBD010000328.1, from coordinate 450,366 downwards.
CTCTCGGATCATTTGTACATCCGATTCGAGCTCTCCCGGTCCCAGGACCCCAGTAGGGGTCACGCGGCGCGGCGCCCTTCCCGCTTCCCGCGGTGGGCTGTCGCCAAGCTCGACAGGGACCTACTAGAGGAGGCGGCCATTATTTACTCTTGGCTGTCTCCGCAGGCCCCGACCGAGGAGGTCGACATGGGGGCTGGTCGCTTCTGCGAAGCGATTACGCAGATTTGCGATGCGGCCATGCCCCGCGTTCGTGGTTGTCGGCCTCCAAGGAAGGAGGTCTACTGGTGGTCCCAGGAGTTGGCGGACCTCCGTGCGGCCTGTGTACGTGCCCGGAGGTCCCTCACCCGTAGTCGGCGACGTCACCGCGGGGTCGGTGAGGAGGTGGACCGGCTTCATGAGGAGTACCGAGAAGCTCGGAAAACTCTGAGGCTGGCCATCTGCCGCGCCAAGGATGTGAGTAGAGAGGAGATGCTGGAGAGTCTCGAGCGTGACCCCTGGGGTCGCCCTTATCGTGCTGTGCGTCAAAAGCTCCGCACGTCGGGCCCCCCCTTACGGAGACTCTCCAGCCCAGCTTCCTGCAGGAAGTGGTCGAGGGCCTATTCCCGCAGCGGGCGGAGCACACACCCCCGTCGATGGCTGCATCAGCCGGAGACGACGGGGGCAGCGAGGTTGATGTTCCGCCCGTCAGGGAATCGGAGTTGGGGGCGGCTGTTTTACGGATTCGATCCAAGAACACCGCCCCCGGGCCGGACGGGGTTCCAGCCCGAGTGATGGCCCGAGCCCTCGACTACATATCGGACCACCTCAGGGGGGTGTTGGACGCTAGCCTGGCGTCCGGACGCTTCCCTGAGCGCTGGAAGTGCGGGAAGCTGGTCCTGCTGAGGAAGCCGGGACGGCCTACCGATTCGGTCGCGGCCTATAGGCCTATCGTGTTGCTGGACGAGGCGGGTAAACTTTTCGAGAGGGTGCTCTCTGCCCGCATCGTCCGGCACCTTTGCGAGGTTGGCCCCGATCTGTCGGACGCCCAATTCAGTTTCCGAGAGGGGCGTTCGACGGTCGATGCCGTGATGCGCCTTAGGGCCGTGACCGAGGAGGCTGTGAGCTTCGGCGGAGTGGTGTTGGCGGTGTCTTTGGACATCGCCAACGCCTTCAATAGTCTGCCATTCAGCTGCATCAGGGAAGCGCTCCGCTACCACGGAGTGCCAGAGTACCTGAGGCGGCTGGTGGCAGATTATCTTGAGGAGCGAACCGTCATGTACGAGGACCGAAATGGCGTCTTGAGACGCAGGGCCATGTCGTGCGGTGTTCCGCAGGGGTCTGTCCTAGGACCTCTCCTGTGGAACATCGGGTACGACTGGGCCCTACGAGGGCGTCTCCCCCCCGGGCTGGGTGTAATCTGCTACGCGGATGACACCTTACTCACTGCCCGGGGGCTAACTTCCAGGAGGCGGCGCGCCTGGCCGCCACGGGAGTTTCCCAGGTGGTCGGGCGCATTGAGGCGTTGGGATTACGGGTGGCCCCGGATAAGACGGAGGCCCTATTATTTCATGGGCCCCGTCGTGGTCCACCCGCCGGCGCCTCAATCGAGGTCGGCTCGGTCCTCGTACCGGTCCGGGCCCAGATGAGGTACCTGGGTCTGGTCCTAGACGGTAGGTGGCTCTTCGACGAGCACTTCCGACAGCTTGGTCCGAAGCTGGTGGACACTGCCTCCTCCCTAGGGCGACTTTTGCCCAATTTGGGCGGGGCCAGTGTTCCCACGAGGCGGCTGTACGCGGGGGTTGTCCGGTCCATGGCGCTTTATGGTGCACCGGTGTGGGTGGCGGCTCTGACCGCCCCGAATAGGGCGCGCCTCTGGCGCCCCCAGAGGATATTGGCGGTCAGAGCCATACGCGGATACCGCACGGTGTCCACCGAGGCGGCTTGCGCCTTGGCCGGAACACCCCCGTGGGATTTGGAGGCGGAAGTGCTCGCCGAAGTTTATCGGCGAGTGGCTGACTTCCGGGCGGAGAGCGGATTTCGCCCTCCGCCCGAGGACGTGCGCGAGTGGCGCGAAGCCGCTCGCCGAGCCACCATGGTCAGATGGTCGTTCCGGCTGGAGACTCCACGCGCTGGCTTCGCCGCCGTGGAGGCTCTCCAGCCGGTCATAGCCGAGTGGGCAGGGCGGCAGCACGGGGCCCTTTCCTTCCGGCTGACGCAGGTGCTTTCCGCCACGGTTGCTTCGGAAAGTACCTGCACTCGGTCGCTAGGAGGGAACTGAGTCCCGCCTGCCACCACTGCGACTGCAGTGAGGACTCGGCCCAGCACACGCTGGCGGTCTGCCCCGCATGGGCGACGCAGCGCCGGGCCCTCACTGCAGTCATCGGAGCAGATCTCTCGCTACCGGCCGTAATTCGCTCCATGGCCGGTAGCGACAGTTGTTTTACCCGCGGTCGCAACCTTCTGCGAGGAGGTAATCTCGCAGAAGGAGGCGGCGGAGAAGGCCCGGGAGGACGACCTCCACTCGGACCTGATCCGCCGCCGGCGAACCGGGCGGCGGAGGCGCGCTTACCTGCGCCTCATGGCGCCCTGAGTGTGGCCGCGGGTGGACGGGGTGGGTTTCCCCTCCACCCGCATTAGTTGGCCAGCCGCGAGGGGGCGGCGTCCGCGTGTGCCGGACGTCGCCTAAAGAGAGGATAAGTGGAGACGGAGCCCGCACCAGGAGCGGGCCGGCGCTGGGAGGGGTCCAGAAGGCGATAACTACCTGGACCCCTCCTAAACTGGAAGCGCAAAGAGGGCACACCGTGTGGTTTTAGTCGGTTCGAGTCCGACACACCACCCCGCCGCAAATCCCGGTGGGGTGACGGTCCGAGGGGATTTCCACACGTAAATAAAAAAAAAAAAAAAAAAAAAAAGGGTAGCATTAGGGTTGTAGCATTACGTACATATTAATTTGTTCATCCAATCGCGCAGTCATTACCAAACGAAACTCTCGTACCTCCTCCAGTAGCTTGTTTTCGCACTCCATGATCGACTCGTTCCGGTTGCGACGACTGCCGCGCTCAGTGTTTACGTAGCAGTCGCTCGCATCGGGTGTGAACGTTTTATTCGCAATAAAGTTTCCCCTCACTGGTGTATCTGTATTGCCTCTCTTGGGAATACTTCGTACACATTCCGGACACACCCAGTTTTCCTTGTACTCCAACGTAAATGATTCGAACTTCTCCGTTGTCAATTAGACATTTCAAATGGTATAGTCTCTTACATTGTTCTTGAGTACACTCCATGTAAGAAATATCATAGATAACGGCTTCGCAGCCGTTGCAAATCGTAGCCATTCAGTGATACGCTAGTGATTTAAAAAAGCCGATCGTAGTAGTTAGAAAAATGCCAATATACAAAAACTCAACTATTTGCGGTTGCGCCGCGCCCAGACGGGAGCTCGAGTATTCGAGTTCCCTGGGGCTGAAGGCGCGGCGACGGCCGACAAATTCGCCGAGAAATTGCGGGGAATGTTTGCGACGCCGGAAGCATGCTCGTCGGCTTCGTGAATGCCAGAATCACGGTTCTGGCCGCGAGGCCGATGAGGTGCTTCAAGTGCCTAGCCGCGGGACACACTCGCACCAAATGCGAGAGCTGTTTTGAATGCAGCGGTCTGTGCTTCCGCTGCGGTCAACCCGGGCACAAGGCGGCAGAGTGCTCTGCCGCCCCTCACTGCCCGGTGTGTGCGGCGTGTAAAAAGCCCGCCAATCACATGATGAGGCAAGGGGGCTGCAAAACTCTGAGGCTGGCCATCTGCCGCGCCAAGGATACATGTAGAGAGGACCCAGGGGTCGCCCTTATCGTGTGGTGCGTCAAAAGCTCCGCACGTCGCCCCCCCCCCCCCCCCCCCCTTACGGATACTCTCCAGCCCAGCTTCCTGCAGGAAGTGGTCGAGGGCCTGTTCCCGCAGCGGGCGGAGCACACACCCCCGTCGATGGCTGCATCAGCCGGAGACGACGGGGGCAGCGAGGTTGATGTTCCCCCCGTCAGGGAATCGGAGTTGGGGGCGGCTGTTCTACGGATTCGATTTAAGAACACCGCCCCCGGGCCGGACGGGGTTCCAGCCCGAGTGATGGCCCAAGCCCTCGACTACATTTCGGACCACCTCAGGGGGGTGTTGGACGCTAGCCTGGCGTCCGGACGCTTCCCTGAGCGCTGGAAGTGCGGGAAGCTGGTCCTGCTGAGGAAGCCGGGACGGCCTACCGATTCGGTCGCGGCCTATAGGCCTATCGTGTTGCTGGACGAGGCGGGTAAACTTTTCGAGAGGGTGCTCTCTGCCCGCATCGTCCGGCACCTTTGCGAGGTTGGCCCCGATCTGTCGGACGCCCAATAAGGTTTCCGAGAGGGGCGTTCGACGATCGATGCCGTGATGCGCCTTAGGGCCGTGACCGAGGAGGCCGTGAGCTGCAGCGGAGTGGTGTTGGCGGTGTCCTTGGACATCGCTAACGCCTTCCATAGTCTGCCATTCAGCTGCATCAGGGAAGCGCTCCGCTACCACGGAGTGCCAGAGTACCTGGGGCGGCTAGTTGCAGACTATTTCGAGGAGCGAACCGTCATGTACGAGGACCGAGATGACGTCTTGAGACGCAGGGCCATGTCGTGCGGTGTTCCGCAGGGGTCTGTCATAGGACCGCTCCTGTGGAGCATCGGGTACGACTGGGCCCTAGGAGGGCCCCCCGGGCTGGGTGTAATCTGCTACGCGGATGACACTTTAGTCACGGCCCGGGGGGCTAACTTCCAGGAGGCGGCGCGCCTGGCCGCCACAGGAGTTTCCCTGGTGGTCGGGCGCATTGAGGCGTTGGGATTACGGGTGGCCCTGGACAAGACGGAGGCCCTACTATTTCATGGGCCCCGTCGTGGTCCACCCGCCGGCGCCTCAATCGAGGTCGGCTCGGTCCTCGTACCTCGTACGGTTTGACGTCTCCGCCCCTATGGATGGCGCGCCCGTCAGACCGGCACCACCTGAATCACGTTGGGCGCTCAAGCACTTAGATCGCGACCTGGTGGTGTGCAAGCTCTTTGAAAGAGTGATTGGAAGGCGCCTCGTCAAGCATCTCGTGATGGTGGGGCCGGATCAGGCGGTCAACCAGTACGGTTCCCGTCAGGGGCGCTCCACCGTGGATGCGATCATGAGGAAGGAGGAAGCAGTTTCCCGGGGCGAAGTGGTGTCCTTGGACATCGCCAACGCGTTCAACACTCTGCCCTGGTGCTGCATCAGCGAGGCACTCGTGTATCACGAAGTGCCTCTCTACCTCCGCCGCATAGTCGGGGCATATTTGTCGGAGAGAGCCGTCGTCTACCCCAGTAGGACCGGTCTCGGTAGGCGTGAAATTTCGTACGGTGTTCCGCAGGGGTCGGTGTTAGGGCCACTCTTGTGGAACATCTGATATAAAAATTGATGAGGTCCCACAAATAAATTTTCTTGGTGTTACTATAGATCAGCACTTAAACTGGAAGGGAGATATAGGGAAAATAAACAAGAAATTATCTATGTTTAGCTACACCATATCTGTGCTTGTAGCCGCTTTTCTTGTCAGGCGGACTACTCACCGGCTTACCCAGTGGAGAGATTCACGAGATTACCTCAGGGCGCCTTGTAGAAAACAGAAGTGTGTGCGTGTGGGAAACCTAAGGGACTCCTTAGAGAAAGACAACTTACACCTCAGTCATACATACATGTATATTTCCAAACAAATCAAAGTTACAATAATAAAAAAAAAAATTAGTGGGTATATAAACAAAACCCGCAGCGGCGCGCGTCAAGGCCGAGTTGATGCTGCTCGGAGCCTCCTCGTCTTCAATCCAGCAGGTCACTTCCACACCCGCCCGAGTCGGCTATTTATATTAGGTATAAAGGAAGGTTCAATATTGATATTAATAACATTAACAAGTAGTACGTAACCCTTGAGTACGGCTGTCCGCTTGCTTGGTGAGCCGCGTGACTGCCAGTTTGCCAGAGGGTACTGAGAAACTCGATTTCGCACCAGAAGGCCACAAACGAAAAAAAACACGCCGTCTGAGATTGATTGTCTTGACCCGAAATCTGGAGCCCTACGAATGGATTAGCACTCATATAATCGATCAGGTTCCAGAAACAAATAAGTACAAGAAAATTAAGAATATACTCACCACTGGCGTGGGTACTTCGAACAAATAAAACATTACTAAAAAATTGCTACATTGAAATTACCAGACAAACAAAATACTATTTAGGATCGGAAGACAAGAATTAGCAGAGTGTCCCCTGTGGCTGAAAGCCGGACTTATATATGTTCGGTTTGTGAAGTTTCTAGAAAGAATCCCTACTTTAACATTTTAAACTGTCACTCAAATAATCAACGAGGTTAACACGAACAAAATCAAAAGTAACTCGCTTCCTACCATAACAAGACACTTTTAACACCGATACAATTTGTCAGGATAAATTCTTACTATGACTTACCAATAAAACAACGCCATCTAGTGGTCCGAAGGCGGACGAAGAACATCAATACTATAGCTACAATCTACTTTGGATAAATCAATAAATGCGACGCGGGCAATAGGTGTCGCTGTTTACAACTCCGTACGCAATACAAATATAATAAAAAAATAACTATTACATGCTTGCTGAAACAACTTCAACAGAAACCACTAAATTAGCCTACTATGGTTATGTGTACCCTCTCCTAACGTATGGGGTGATATATTGGGGCAATTGATCTGAAATTCAGTCAACATTTATTTTCCAAAAAAAATGTCTGCGCACTATTTATAACATGCATAGCACAGAATCTTTACGATCTGTTTTTTCTGAAGGGGGTTTCCTCACACTTACTGGCATTTATATACTGGAATTGTGTATTTTTGTAAAATGTAACATGTCTTCTTTTAATTTTAAATGTAACTCGAAACGTAATATACGCAATAAATATAATATAAACCTACCTAATGTTACTAATATGATATACTATAAAAGCACATACATAATAGCAATAAGAGTATTTAATAAGCTCCCGCTAGAAATAAAGATATTAGATGGAAAAATGTCCAAGAATAAACTAAAGAAATGGTTAATAAATAATGTATTCTATAATTTGCAAGAGTATTTTCTCACAAAATAATTTGCATTGCTTTTAAACTTATTGTAATCTTCCATTTTTATTTATAGTGTACTTTAAAATTGCAATGCCCGATTGGGTAACTGTTGAACTTTACTTAATACAAAACATCTATATATGTAACACACTTTTCTTTGCAATAAATGTCTTTGTCTTTGTCATCGGCTACGACTGGGTGCTTCATGGTGCCTTCTTGGATGGTGTCGCCGTCGTGTGCTACGCGGACGACACACGACGCAAGACGCAACACAAGGCAACCCTGACGGCCACGACCGGGGTTGCCCAAGTCGTTGAGCGAATCCGGCGGCTGGGTCTCGAGGTGGCTCTGCACAAGTCAGAGGACCTGTTCTTCCACGGACTTCGGAGGAAGCCGCCTGAGGGATCTAGCCTCACGGTAGGAGGCACTCGCATCGGCATCGAGCCCTCGATCAGGTACCTGGGGCTCGTCCTCGATGGCCAATGGGACTTCGGATATCATTTCCGAGGTCTGGTCCCCAAGTTGGTTGGGGCAGCGCGTGCGTTGGCGCGGCTGCTGCCCAACATGAAGGGACACGATGATTCCTGCAGGAGACTCTACTCGGGTGTTGTGCGGTCCATGGCCCTTTACGGGTGCCCAGTATGGGCGGGGACCCTGAAGGCCAGCAACGTCGCGATACTGCGACGACCGCAGCGAGTGTTGGCCATCAGGATCATAAGGGGGTACCGCACGATCTCCTTTGAGGCGGCGAGTCTCCTGGCCGGAACTCCACCGTGGGACCTGGAGGCGAGAGCCCTTGCGGCTCTGCATCAGGAGGCGCGGGAGTTGGGTCGGTGTCCCGAGACTCGAGAAATCGATGACCGGAAATCCCAACTCCGCCAGGTCATCATAGGGGAGTGGAGGGAACGACTCGAAAGGATGTTTCGGGGATCACCTGTGTCTGATCTGCAAGGAGCCAACGCCTGAGTGCCACCACTGCAATGGCCAGACCGTGGACACGGCTCTCCACACGCTGGCAGAGTGCCCGGAGTGGGTTGAGCAGAGGCGAGACCTCGTGGCAGCCATCGGAGTGGGAGTTATCGTGTTGCTATCGTGCGGAGCGAGAGTGCGTGAAACTCTGCCGTCTCCTTCTGCGAGCAAGTTATGCTCGCAGAAGGAGACGGCGGAGCGGGACCGGGAGAGGTTTAGGACTCTCCCGGCCCGCCAGGCCCGGGAACGGGCCAGGTACCGCAGAACGACCTCCGTCCTCCATAAGCGCAGGCCTGGGGGTGACAGGTGAGGCCATCTGTCACCTTAGCAGAAGCAGGCCGGGGTGGCGCGCTCGCTTCCAGGGAGCAGAGGGAACATGGGGTTCCCACACGGGGGGGGTCGTCTACCTGTTGTTGTAGATGGCCCGAGGTATGTCGGGGCACCAGGGACTTCCTTTCTAGGGTATACCTGGTTCCCCGGCTATTAGTACCCGAGACGGCGTGCGTTTTTAATCGGTTCGAGTCCGACATGCCACCGATAGGTGGTAACCGAGGGGATTTCCGCACGAAAAAAAAAAAAAAAAAAAGGAGGTATAACTATCATCGTCAGTGGATAAAGCAAAATCATAAGCAGTATTATCAGAATCATTATCATCAATAATCATAGGTTTTAAATATGAACAATAAAATAAACAATAAAATTGCAAAAACTATAAAAGTAAATAAATAAAATTATAATAGTATATACTATATTTCAAAATATGCAGAAATTGCTTCTCTGCACCAGCCAACACCACACAAAGTTAAATTAAAACAAAATAAAACAAAACTTTAAAACAGTGTTAGTGTAAGCATAATGAAAATAATACGTCTATGTTAGTAATGCATTTCTGATCGTAACTCGCCGGACAAACGTCATTATGTCAATGTCAAGTTTAATGTTGACAAGATGTATTGATATTATTACATAAACAATTATGGGTAATATATATGCGTGACAAAGCTAAAAATATGTAAAAATAACTGTATTGTTTACCTGCCAGTCATCCAACGAGTTACATGTAGTACCCAGGTCTGTCATTCGGAGGGAGGTGCGCGTACCTCGATTATTCTACACGGAAAAGTGTAGAACTAATACTGGAGAGCGTGCACCTCTTCGGATAGAAACGATCGAGCCCTTGAGTGCAATCTTAGCCCTCCAAACAGTTGACCGGAGTTCCAAGCTACGAAACCACATCAAGATGGGCCGGTGATGATCTGAATTGGGTGTCCCAAGCCTGTGACAGCCGGTGAACGACTCTGCAGAGTATGTCTTCAGTTGCAGCTTGTTGTTGAAAATATCAAGTGCCACTCTGCCACAGTCCTCACTCTCCGACTCTGCAACCCCCATGAGTAAAAGTGCCTTGCGACGATGCCTTGTGTCAATAGCGTCAACAGCTTGAGAGCATTCACTTATCTGCCTCCGTAACAGTCCCAGCATACTTTCTATCAATTCGCGGAAGGTGCGAAACTCCTCAGCAATTTTTGTAACTGTGTCCTTTGAGGTGTCCGTGCATTGAAGCTGTGACTCCAAATCCGCCATTCGTTTTGCAAAGCACTCCTCCAGAGATTTTTGAGCAGCTTCAATGTTCACTAACTGAGACATGTTGTTGGGTAGTATTGTAAGGACGGGACTCGCACTAATCAATAAGAGATGTTGCTTGTACTGAGATAGCTTTATTAATCCCCGATTACAACATTACACATGTCTTAAATACTAAGATTACTACGTCACATGCCCTTCCAAAAGAAAAAAAAATACAATTACAGTTTTTTTATTTTTTTATACTTATGTAGAAAAGTGAAATACATGAATACTATAGCAATATAAAGATAATTTAAAATATAGGTTATTTATTTTAAAATTATAGAGTATAGATATATTGCTTACAATATAAGAGTAATGTTCCAATAATATCATAATTCATAACAAATTCAGGCGAACTCGTATTACAAACGTGCCTAACTAAGAGTAAGATAAAAACAATAACATACACTGAATAAAGTACAATCGGAGCGAAAAGTCTTTTATTGATTATAAAGTCTCGTCCTGTTCTTATGAATACATTTTTCTCCACCATTAATTGAAACGATAACATTAGGGGATACATCCTTGACAACCTTTTGCAAGTTTTACTGCAGTGGTGCAGTGACAGTGAGCAATCTGATAGCATAATAATTGTTTATATATTCTTAAATCTACAGTTAAAACAACAATTACCTATTAAAGTTTATACTGACGGGTTCCTTTAAGTGCAATCTGAGTGTTAGTGCAATAACAATTACAAGTAAACCCAAGATTGAAGTATTTTTTGTAAAATATATAATAAACAAGTGTAAGAATTATACCAGTGACGTGTTCAGCGGCTAAACGCGTAAGCGACGCACTATGCACGGCGCTTGAGCCTTTTTGGTCGCGAACATTTTTCTCTGCTAACGGAATATAGTAAATTGTGCTGTTTTCGATAGATAACTTTTATCACAAATACCTTCGTTGGAATGGCGCCTACAAATGTTTGTGCGGGTTGTCGAAATCCTTTTTTAAAGAGAAATAAATTCCTATCTTGTTTATTGTGTAAATTAAAATATGATCTAGACTGTGCTGGTATAGACTCAAAGAGTTTTATGGAAATGGATTCCCAACTTAAGGGTAACTGGCACTGCCCGGAGTGTTGTTGTAAGCAACCAAAGACTGGAAATGCCAATACACCGGTACGTTCCTCGATTACCGGGACAGCTGCCCTAACCGAAACCCAAAACTCTGGCGGGGCAAATATTACATTTAGAAGAAAACAGAAGAGCAAGTCACCTGCCACTACTTCTACACAAGAACCTATTAACACCAAGGAGGGCGTATGGACATCAGAGGAAAGACTTCGAGATATTATTAAGGAAGAATTGTCTACTACATTAACATCAACCATTAATACCTTAGTCATAAGTCAGTTAAGGAATATAAAAGAGGAAATGACCGCCTTTCGTGAGTCAATGGCTTTTTTCAATGTACAGTTCGAGTCAATAAAGAAAACAATTGATAATAAGTGTGCCATTATCACTGAGCTCACCGCCGAAAATCAAGAACTGAAATCGTTGGTCCACGACCTTACAGCGCGAGTTAATATTATGGAACTGCACATGAGAGAGTGTAATATCGAAATCAATGGAGTACCCGAGCATAAGTCGGAAATATTAACAAACACAATGGTGCAACTGTCGAAGGTAATTGAAAGCCCTTTGACTTGTGATGACATCCAATGTGTGACGAGGGTAGCAAAGCTGTCACCTAATAACGATAGGCCTCGAGCTATTGTAGCTAAACTACGCACTCCACGTCTACGCGATACATTCTTAGCTGCAGTTTCCAAGTTCAATAAAGCACACGGCGACGATAAATTGTCATCTCAACATCTTGGAATTGGTGGGCCTCGAGTTCCGGTATTTGTGGCGGAGCACCTGACGCCGACTGCCAAGAAACTACATGCCGCAGCAAGGGTAAAAGCTAAAGAGCTCAACTATAGATACGTCTGGTCGCGATATGGCCGTATCTATGTCCGTAGAAATGAAGAAAGCCAAGCATTGTTGATAAAAACTACGGCAAGCTTAAATCTAATGCATTAACTGTTTTTTTTTTTCGGCTTTTTTGGAATATTATATACTTGGATAATTTTTATTCAAAATGCTTGATATTTACTATCAAAACGTTCAAGGCCTAAGAACAAAAACAAATGATGTATTGAAAAACATATTAAATGCTAATTATAACGTCATTGCTTTTACGGAAACATGGTTGAACTCTAATATTTCAAATAATGAATTGATCGATGATAGGTATATGGTGTATCGGCGAGATCGCATATGCTCTGAAAGTACAAAAATGGATGGTGGAGGGCTAATGATTGCAGTCTCACGTAAAATACAATCATTTAGAATTACTAACTTTGAAACAGATTTGGAAAGTTTATGGGTTACATTGCATTTGGATATTAAGCATTCTATCAGAAAGGTTACCATTTGTGTAGCTTATTTACCTCCCCCGGTTAAGTTACAATCTTTGTCACTTTTATTATGTAGCATTGAGTCAGCACTACCCCACACTGATGACTTTATACTTGTGGGAGACTTTAACTTACCTTTCATAACGTGGGATGTTCAAGATAATCAAAATTATCTTATACCATCTAACTATAATAATTCTCTAGGTAATTTGTTGATTGATTTTATGACCACGAACCAGTTGCATCAATCTAACCCAATTAGTAATAGTGATAATCGGTATTTAGACCTAATCATATCGAATCTCCCACATATTGAAGTGACAGAAGCCCGTGACACTCTCAGTAAATGCTACTCTAACCATCCACCCTTGTTAGTTTCTGTTTCTTACCATGATGTCAAATATTTAAAACCTATAGCAAATACTGATTATAATTTTTACAGAGCTGACTATAAAACCATTATAACTGAACTAGGAAACATTAACTGGCAGAGTGAATTATGTGGTTTGAAGGATGTGAACGGGATGGTCCGTAAATTTTATGACACCTTACATGATGTAATAGGCAGATTCGTGCCAAAGCGTAGGTTGGTCAATTCTAAATACCCTTCATGGTTCAGCCCCGCTTTAATAAAACTTTTGGCGGAAAAAAATAAGGTTCGCATTAGGCTACGCAAATACCAAAATCCTCGAGATGAGATTGAATTTAAACTTCTCCGCACTCGATGTCATAAATTATACGATAAATGTTACAACAAGTACAAGAAAACAATAGAGTCTAGCATTATAAGTAACCCAAAAGCATTTTGGAATTTTATTAGAAATAAAAGAGGTGGTCATTCATTGGTATGCCAGCTAAAATGTATTTCAATGATTCTACATCGGAGACTGGGAAAGAAATTGTTAATTTGTTCGCTGCTCACTTTTCGTCTGTTTAAAGCTCACAAACACCGGCTCATAGTAGCACTATAGCTAATAACATAAATGCGAGTAGTACATTCATTGGTAAATTACATCTCACCGAAAACGAGGTTCTCCGGGCGATCAAAAAATTAGACGGTACTAAGGGAGCAGGCCCTGATTGTATACCTCCATTATTCGTAAAACGGTGTAGATCAGCCTTATCTTTACCTTTGACCCTTTTATACAATCGCTCACTTGTTGAAGGAAATTTCCCTGAAATCTGGAAAAAAGCACGTATCCTACCAATTTACAAAAAAGGTAGTGAAGCTGAAGTACAGAATTACCGACCAATTTCTATCCTTTCCTGTTTTTCGAAGCTATTTGAAACCCTTATATACCCTTTGGTGTCTAATTTAGCTGAACCATATCTCTCTGATCATCAGCACGGTTTTAGAGCTGGCCGTTCAATTGAATCAAACCTTGTTTCTTTCGTCTCAGATCTGTGTCAACAAGTGGACAAAGGTTTACAGGTAGATGCTATTTATACCGATTTTAGTAGCGCGTTCGATAAGGTGGATCATGAGATACTTCTTCAAAAGTTGTATAATTTTGGAGTAGGTGGTATCCTATTGAAGTGGTTCAAATCATATCTCTATAACCGACCGCAAACTGTTGAGGTATGTGGATATGCATCAGAAACTTACCTAGCCAAATCCGGGGTCCCACAGGGATCTCATTTAGGCCCAATACTTTTCCTGATATTTATTAACGATATTACTGGCCACATTAAGTATTCGAAATATGCACTATACGCAGATCATTTAAAAATCTATAGGGTCGTAACTAATGAAAGGGATGCTGCTCTGGTTCAAAATGATCTGAATAGTATTACGGCATGGTGTGGTAGCAACCGTATGACTCTCAATGCGAAGAAGTGTTTCTTTATAAAATATTGCAGGAAGATGAAACCACTTGTCACTAAGTATGAAATAGGTGGCGTGCAATTAACAGAGGTCCACGAAATTCGCGACCTTGGTGTGGTACTCGATGGTCGGCTAAAGTTTCACACACATATCGACGTAACAGTTAAAAAGGCAGCACAGTTGCTCGGGTTCATTAAAAGAAACACTGGGGAATTTACTCGGTACCAAACCAAGTTAATTCTTTACAACGCCCTGGTACGCAGCCGACTCGAGTTTGCCTCGGTTGTGTGGTGTCCTTTCTATAGTATTCACCCACAACGCATAGGGAGTATTCAAAGGTCATTCACTAGACACCTTGCTTTTCGGGCCACGAGTTTCTCACATAGGAACTCCTATGACCGTCGTCTTGCTCAATTTAAAATGAATAGCTTACGCGACCGCCGACAAATGTTGGATGTTTGCTTTCTGCATAGGGTAGTAAATGGTCAGTTGAAATGTAACGAATTGCTCGGAAAGATTTCAATATCCGTTCCTCACCACTATCCCAGACAACCAATACTTAAACTTTTCTATACTCCAGCATGCAGAACAAACCTTGGCTTGCAATCACCTTTGACACGAATTTGCTGCAATTACAACAATAGTGTTATTAAGAATAATGATCTCGACATTTTCCACATGCGCATAACCAGTTTAAAATCAAAGTTATTGCCTAGTTGTACTTGTAGTAGTTTTTAGAAACCACTTATGTTCTTTTTTTTAGTTCAGTATTTATATTTAGTAATCATCTTTTTTTTTTATTTGTTATTGCTGCTATTTTTAGTGTTTCTTTTTTAAACAAAATTTCTAGTAACTGTTCCATTGGATCCATATTTTATCTCACTGTACTGATATTGTTATGAATGTTATGTACACCGTAATTGTTGTATATATCAGAATAATTACCATCAACTGAATGTAGCGTGAATTGTGTAATATATACAATGTGGTTGTACTTATTATAATAAATAAATAAAACCTTAAATGGACCCACGTATAATGGATCAAGTTTGTTACAATTTTCATTTTTGACTAAAACAAAATCTCCAGTTTTATAAGTAATTGGGTTTACACTTTTATCGTATCTCATTTTTCTAAATAATTTACAATTCAACAGGTTACTTTTTGCTTCAATTTGTGATTTTTGTATGCGATATCTAAGTTCTTTTGCATAATCATTAAAATTATAAATTGGATCTAAAGTGGTTCTGAGATTATTAGGTAGACTACATTGTCTCCCAAATACTAATTCATAAGGTGTAAATTTTGTACTTGAGTGTACAGTAGTGTTATAAGAGAAACACCAGTACGGCAACCATGAGCTCCATTCCTGAGTTTGACTATTTACCTGCATTCTGAGATAGAAACCTAAATGTTTATGATTATTTTCTAGCGAACCTAAAGTTTCATGGTGAAAGGCTGTTGAACTTAAATGATTTATTTCTAATATTTTACATACATGGTTCATTGTCGAGTTGGTAAATTCAGTGCCCCTGTCGGTTACGATCTGGAACACCGTGGAACACCGTATCTGAGTATAAAATTATTTACCAAGCACATAGCAACTGTGCGCGCATCCTTAGCTGTTATCGGATACGCCTCGACATATTTGGTGAGGTCGCACTGGAGCGTTAAAATGTAGCTGTAATTATTATCTCTTGCCAAAGGACCGACCAAGTCTAAATAAATTTTATCAAAAGCTGAATTTCCACAGTCGGTTTTAACCGTGGGTTCTTTTACCGTTTTCAAATATTTATAACGTTGACATTTACTACATTTTTTTATAAAATTACTTACATCGCGCTCTAATTCTGTCCAAAAATATTTTTTACGAATATCATTAGTCATAATTAGTCATTCGTCTTATTCCTGCGTATCCGCTTGTAGGTAAAATATGATAATCGTTTAAAATAACTCTCTTTGTATCGTCGTCTTTAATCTTTTTAACGCCTTTTATTACGCATAAGCGGGGTCCGGACCACTTAGGCAATTCATTTATATACTGAGCTAGCTCTTTTATTATTTTAAAATTTGCGTCGTCTTTAATGACATATAAAGTATATATATGTAAATTCTTACAAAATGATTCCATTTCTCTCACAGAGACAGCTCGTGTACGCTGTGATTGAGTAAACAGTTTCACAAATATAGTACTATTTGTAGACGAATACGCATAATCCCCGTGCTTAACACACACAGGACACACACAGGTTTTAACCTTTTTCCATTCTTCCTCATTCACAAATACCAATTCCGTGTAATCATTTGGTAGTTTTAACATTTCTACAACTCTTGGGTGATCAGTCCAATTGTCCTGAGGCATGCTAGCCACCGAAGTACGATTACAAGGAATTTCGTCAAGTTTCCTCTTTTGTGCCCTTGTAAGTACAGACAAGACATGTTCATTCGTTTCCTTAAATTTTTCACTGTCAATTTCTATTCGTGACAGCACCGCCCGACCACCAGGGAAACTCCCGTGGCGGCCAGGCGCGCCGCCTCCTGGAAGTTAGCCCCCCGGACCGTGACTAAAGTGTCATCTGCGTAGCAGAGTACACCCAGCCCGGGGGGGAGACACCCTCGTAGGGCCCAGTCGTATCCAATGTTCCACAGGAGTGGTCCTAGGACAAACCCCTGCGGAACACCGCACGACATGGCCCTGCGTCTCAAGACGCCATCTCGGTCCTCGTACATGACGGTTCGCTCCTCAAGATAGTCAGCCACCAGCCGCCTCAGGTACTACGGCACTCCGTGGTAGCGAAGCGCTTCCCTGATGCAGCTGAATGGCAGACTATTGAAGGCGTTGGCGATGTCCAAAGACACCGCCAACACCACTCCGCCGCAGCTCACAGCCTCCTCGGTCACGGCCCTAAGGCGGATCACGGCATCGATCGTCGAACGCCCCTCTCGGAAACCGAATTGGGCGTCCGACAGATCGGGGCCAACCTCGCAAAGGTGCCGGACGATGCGGGAAGAGAGCACCCTCTCAAAAAGTTTACCCGCCTCGTCCAGCAACACGATAGGCCTATAGGCCGCGACCGAATCGGTAGGCCGTCCCTGCTTCCTCAGCAGGACCAGCTTCCCGCACTTCCAGCGCTCAGGGAAGCGTCCGGACGCCAGGCTAGCGTCCAACACCCCCCTGAGGTGGTCCGACATGTAGTCGAGGGCTCGGGCCATCACTCGGGCTAGAACCCCGTCCGGCCCGGGGAAAGATTGCATGTACCTAACTTATCCCCCGGTAAGAAAAATGTATCAGAAAATTTTGCAAATGTATCAGAAAAGTTAACCGACTTGGTGGCTACCTTCTGAATTATAGCCACCGCCGCTCTCGCCCTCTCCTGCACAGACACGGGCGCCCGGGGGGGCATCTCCCTCCACCGGCTCCCGAATCTTGAGCAGGAGACCCGCGATCTCCTCCTCCGCTGCAGCCTCGCCGTCCGCTCGTACCCGTCTGTAGGCATCCGCCTTGGAGAAGGCGGAGCCTGACGGGACGGGGACAGGGGTACGCGACCTCCCTATACGGCCGCCCTTAGGAGGCCCAGACTCCACGGATGGGTGTTCTTCCCCATCCCTCGAGAGTTCCCTCTTGCGGCTCTCGCTCGGTCCCGCTTCCACCTCCATGCGCTCCGAGCTGTTCGTCCTCTCGCTGGGGCCTTCACCCACGCCAGTAGTGGCAGATTTGGAGCGCAAGCGCTCCGATCTTCGGCTCCCAGCAGTCAGTCTACTACAGACTACTACTGGGAGCCCCACCGAGGTAGGCGTTCCCAACATCGCCTCACCCTCGGTGGACGCCAGATCCACTCCACCACTCCTCCTTTTCGACTCCTCCTTCTCCTTGTTTGTCACCGTTTCCGTTTTGCTCGCCTTTGTCGTTGTTGATTTCAGTCCTTTTCTATTTGATTTTTCGTTATCATTTTCCATAATTAAACCCACGAGTGGGGGAGAACTAAAGGTCCACCCGGGCAGAGATCCCCCAATACCCAGGCAAGCGTAAATTTATGCCCAACCGAGGGGTCCGCAAGTGCCCCGGCTGGGAGTGAGAAAATTGTGAAAATGTCCATTACTGAAATAAGCTATGGGAAAAATTAACGCAAACTAACTTTACGATAGTGTTCGACTGTAATCACAAATCGGTGTTGCTGTAGTAATCGTTCATTATGATATTGTTCCATGGTAAATATGAATATACTTTATATTCGTAAAATGACATTGCAATCGTATTCGATGATATAACTGACTTTAATATTACGGTAAACACAAATTACATGCTTATTCGATGATCATTTTTAGGTGTTATGAAAGGTAAGCAGCAAAATTAACCATTTCGGTACCTATATATAAATAAAGTTTTTATGTGTCTATTACTTTAAATTTGACATTATTTATCTATTTATGTTTTGATACATATTGTATTAATTTTACAGGGTTATTTAGCCGGGCACGCCGTCATCGCGGCGGTAAGACCCGTTATGGAGGATTGGCTCGAGAGGCGTCACGGGACCCTCTCATACTCTCAGCACTATAAATTGAACCTAAATATTGTCAGCTTATAATCTAGCGAGTTTTCAATTGGTCAAGACATACAATCCTTACTAATATTATAAATGCGAAAGTAACTCTGTCTGTCTGTGTAGCTTTCACGCTAAAAGTACTGAACCGATTTACATTAAATTAGTACAGAGATAGCTCAGAGCCTTAGGAAGGACATATACTACTTTTAAATGCAAAAAAGGGTTGTAAGAGAGCCTTAGTGATAGGTAAAGGGTGGCTGTAAACATTTTTGAGTGTTTGTACATCAACCTGGCCAGGGACGCGTTTCCGTCCTCGTTTGGGTTTGTTTAGTTGAAGTTTTGTATCCAACTCGAATGAATCATTGTCGAAGTCATACTTATACTGTAAAATAGTTGGTTTCAAATGAGAAACTCCCACCTCCATCAATTTCGACCACTGAATTTATCGGACTTGGGTGTCGTTTAACCAATTCTTTCCACTAATAAGATTCTGTCATTTTTCCCTCGAACAATATGGTAATAGCCGCTTACTCTAAAATGTTGACTTTTGAGATTTGGAAATAGGTTTTTGCGTTATTGATCGTGTAAATTTTTCACTTATGTTATACGTTGAACAAAAACATAAAGATCATTATTAAATGGATAAATCCAAAAGTATTCATCGCCCGATCATAAAAAAAACTCAATGATTTTAATAGGGTGTGTAGATAACGAATATTTAATAAACCCGATTCTATCGTAATAGCGATTACCATAGTGTTCGTCGGGGACTGCGATATGACGATATAATATTCAAAGTCCTTCTTATTTACTAAGTCCTTAAGCAATACGTGAGAACACAATTTGGTGTCAAAAGTGGTTGGGTTTTCTAAAGTAAAAACCCGAAGAAAAAAATATAAATTCAAGATGTCGAAGTCAAAAAGTGGAGGTAGTCAAGATGTCCGTGAGGTAAATTTTAAAACGGCGATAAAAAAGCTGCAGATCACGTCGGATACCGGTAATCGAAGCTTAAGTTTATCCGCGTACGTTAAACTCGTTTGTTGAGTTGCGATACCCTCCATTTGTCGCTCAAAATTCGCTAACTTCGTTTCGTTGCTAGAGGATTTTATTGCTAACAAAGATACGATACCGGTTATTCGTTGAGTAATATCCATAATTGCCGTTTTATTACCTACATTCATCCGAGATCCCTGATCATTAACTAATTCATTAATTTTTGCCAAGTACTCGGTAGCCTGTGAGACTAACTCGCAGTAATTGTATTCCCCACAGTTATCACGACCGTTAAGAGACGAAACATTTCCACTTAAATCCGAATTATTAATTCGTTTACTTCTATTGTCTTTCGGCGAGAAATCCGTAGGTGACATTTCGTTAAATGTCCTTTTCCCGGTTGGTGTTAGAAATTCACTTGTACCGCCGGGATCCGGTAACTCGCTAACGACCGACATAGCCAAACAAAGACACACCAAACAACAATTTCAAAAAGAAAAGAACAAGTTTAAAAATAAACAACACGCAAAAAAAATATCAATATAAACAAAGGATACCTCCTACCCACTTTTAGAAAGAAATAAATTTACTTACCAATAGTCGTAATAAAATAATTCAGCACTATATTTCTGTTTAAAAACAATAAAAACTTACTGATATTCTTTAAAACACTGTACACAACCTTTAGCCGCCCGCAAACCGGGAACTAGTCGCAGAAAAACACAGAAAACAATATTTAAATTGTTAGCATATGAAGTCACACGTTAGTCGCACAGTGCCGCGAAGGGAAGTCACCGGTACCGTGTACCGGTAAGTGAACATGAACGGAAATAAACCGCCCGAACCTCCCGATATTCCATGTCCAGTAACCCCTCCTTTCACCCCTATTCCTTCCTTACCCGATCAACCTTCAACCCCTTCCAACCCCTTAGAACAGTTTGAAAATGTGGTCTGCAACGCTACGGTGGATTCTTCCACCGTAGCGTTGCAGACCACATTGGCAAAGGTAGAAACGAGGGGCCTGGTTTCTACCAGGCCCCTCGTTTCTACCTCACGGAAACGAAATGGGAACGATGAGGTAAGTGCCCCCCCTCTTAAACGTCTCCAAACTCAAACGAAAACCTTTGTTGGTCGTGACAAATACACAAACAATGACAGTGGTCCCTACATGGTACATGTTTCTTGCGTAGAGAGCCAATTAGGCTCTGGTACAACTCTCCATCCTGTTTCGTTTGGACTTTTTCTTTTTAAAAACAATATAAGTAATATTGTCAGAGATGGTATTAAAAAAGTTGGAAGGAATACAGTATCCGTACAGTTTTCCTCCCCTCAGGATGCTAATGCATTCCTAATTAACCCCCTCTTAAATATTTGTAAATTCACTGCCAGCATTCCTACTTTTAACATTACTAGAATGGGTGTTGTTTCTGGTATCCCTACCGACATGAATGATGATGAAGTAATTAAATTTGTGACAGTGCCGCAGGGCTGTGGGCAGATTATTAAAGTCAGACGTCTTAACCGAAAATCATTTAATGAAGGTATCTTGGACTGGAAGCCAACAGAATCCTGTGTCCTCACTTTTGATGGCCAGGTTCTACCTAAACGAGTTTTCTGCTGCTATAATTCTCTTCTTGTACAGCAATATATTTACCCCACCGTCCAATGTAGGAAATGCTGCAGGTTTGGTCATGTGGAGTCTATCTGCAGATCTAGGCCTAGATGCAACAAGTGCGGACATGAGAATCCCAGTAACGAATGTTAGGTAACAGAAAGGGGGGCCTTTTGTGTCCTATGCTCTGGTGGTCACTTTGCCAACAGCAAGGCTTGCCCGGAGTATGGCAGGCAGAGGGCCATTATGGCAGGCAGAGGGCTATATCGAAGCAAGTAAAGTGGTCCCTTCTACTACTCGCAGCTATGCTGATACCCTAAAGACCCCACAATTTACCCAATCCTCTCAGCCCACCCAACCCATCCAGTCTACCCAGTCCCTTCAGTCTACCCAACCCCTTCAACAAACCCAGTCCTACCGAAAAACTGTTCTTTGGCAGCCTAAACCTCGCCTTTTTTTTTTTTTTTTTACGTGTGGAAATCCCCTCGGACCGTCACCCCGCCAGGGCTCTCGTTCGGCGGGGCGGTGTGTCGGAATCGAACCGACTAAAACCACACGGTGTGCCCTCTTTGCGCTTCCAGTTTAGGAGGGGTTCAGGGAGTTATCGTCTTCTGGATCCCTCCCAGCGCCGGCCCGCTCCTGTTGCGGGCTTCTTCTCAAAATTTTCCTCTCTTTAGGCGGCGTCCGGCACACGCGGACGCCGCCCCCTCGCGGCTGGCCAACTAATGCGGGTGGAGGGGAGAATCCATCCCGTCCACCCGCGGCCACACTCAGGGCGGCATGAGGCGCAGGTGAGCGCGCCTCCGCCGCCCGGTTCGCCGGCGGCGGATCAGGTCCGAGTGGAGGTCGCCCTCCCGGGCCTTCTCCGCCGCCTCCTTCTGCGAGATTACCTCCTCGCAGAAGGTTGCGACCGCGGTAAAACAACTGTCGCTACCGGCCATGGAGCGAATTACGGCCGGTAGCGAGAGATCTGCTCCGATGACTGCAGTGAGGGCCCGGCGCTGCGTCGCCCATGCGGGGCAGACCGCCAGCGTGTGCTGGGCCGAGTCCTCACTGCAGTCGCAGTGGTGGCAGGCGGGACTCAGTTCCCTCCTAGCGACCGAGTACAGGTACTTTCCGAAGCAACCGTGCCCGGAAAGCACCTGCGTCAGCCGGAAGGTAAGGGTCCCGTGCTGCCGCCCTACCCACTTGGCGATGACCGGCTGGAGGAAGCCAGCGCGTGGAGTCTCCAACCGTAGCGACCATCTGACCATGGTGGCTCGGCGAGCGGCTTCGCGCCACTCGCGCACGTCTTCAGGCGGAGGGCGAAATCCGCTCTCCGCCCGGAAGTCAGCCACTCGCCGATAAACTTCGGCGAGCACTTCCGCCTCCAAATCCCGCGGGGGGGTTCCGGCCAAGGCGCAGGCCGCCTCGGTGGACACCGTGCGGTATCCGCGTATGGCTCTGACCGCCAATATCCTCTGGGGGCGCCAGAGGCGCTCCCTATTCGGGGCGGTCAGAGCCGCCACCCACACCGGTGCACCATACAGTGCCATGGACCGGACAACCCCCGCGTACAGCCGCCTCGTATGAACACTGGCCCGGCCAAGTTGGGCAAAAGTCGCCCTAGGGCGGAGGCAGTGTCCACCAGCTTCGGACCAAGCTGTCGGAAGTGCTCGTCGAAAAGCCACCTACCGTCTAGGACCAGACCCAGGTACCTGATCTGGGCCCGGACCGGTACGAGGACCGAGCCGACCTCGATTGAGGCGCCGGCGGGTGGACCACGACGGGGCCCATGAAATAATAGGGCCTCCGTCTTATCCAGGGCCACCCGTAATCCCAACGCCTCAATGCGCCCGACCACCTGGGAAACTCCCGTGGCGGCCAGGCGCGCCGCTTCCTGGAAGTTAGCCCCCCGGGCCGTGAGTAAGGTGTCATCCGCGTAGCAGATTACACCCAGCCCGGGGGGGAGACGCCCTCGTAGGGCCCAGTCATACCCGATGTTCCACAGGAGAGGTCGTAGGACAGACCCCTGCGGAACACCGCACGACATGGCCCTGTGTCTCAAGACGCCATCTCGGTCCTCGTACATGACGGTTCGCTCCTCAAGATAGTCTGCCACCAGCCGCTTCAGGTACTCTGGCACTCCGTGGTAACGGAGCGCTTCCCTGATGCAGCTGAATGGCAGACTATTGAAGGCGTTGGCGATGTCCAAGGACACCGCCAACACCACTCCGCCGCAGCTCACGGCCTCCTCGGCCCTAAGGCGTATTACGGCATCGATCGTCGAACGCCCCTCTCGGAAACCGAATTGGGCGTCCGACAGATCGGGGCCAACCTCGCAAAGGTCCGTGGTGGCGAAAATCCCCCGCAGCTTCTCGGCAAATTCGTCGGCCGTCGTCGCGCCTTCAGCCCCATTGAACTCGAAAACCCGAGCTCCCGTCTGGGCGCGGCGCAACCTCATCCCTGCTGCCCCAAACTCAGCGGCGAGACCGGGCCGGGCCCCCTTGAAGAGAGCCGCATACGTCAGCCCGCCTCTGGCCGCCTCTAGCCCGCCTTCGGGACTTCTTTGAGCCCCTCGCCTCCTGCCAACCCTCGTTGGAGGGGGCAGGTGCGGAGGGAAAGCCACTCCACTCCTCGGCGCCGCTTTAGGCCTCGTCTTGGCCGGCATCTGGGCCGGCGCCTTGGCCAGCGCCTTGACTGGCGCCTTGGCCGGCGCCTTGACGTGCGCCTGGGTCGGTGCCTTGGCCCCCCTCCTCGGCCCCTGGGGAGCCGGTGGAGTCGGGGCCGACGCCGACGCCGCCGCCGCGTAGGAGACGCGGCCTCCCACTACGGGGAGCGCAGTCGAAGCAGCGACCTTAGGCCGCTGAGACGACGCGAGCGGGGGGCGCACAACCGGCGCAGGGGGCAGTCGCCTCCAGACCGGCCAGACGGCCGTCCATCATACGCCCAACTGCGTCAAGAATTGCCCGCAGTTGGGCGTCAGGTACCCCTGAGGTGGTTGTAGGGACAGGCTGGGACGTGGACGGGGCCTCCCGCTCGGGGAGGTTCGCCCGGAAGCGGGCGAACTGAGCGTTCAACTCGTTCACCTGCCCCGTCAGGCTGTCATTGGCTATCTGTAGGCGAGACACGTCGCCTACTAGGCCCTCCACGACCTCCGACACGGCGGAGGAAGCCTAAACTTCGCCCTACACTATCCAAATCCTATGATATAGCTGCACACCAATCTATCATTCACTCTCCCCAACCTTCTCAACCTAATGGTTGTGCTCTTAACTCATCACTTGAGACTTCTACTATTGACCTTATAATACAGCTTTTGACTTCTCTATTAACCTCCAATTTACCTCTATCTCAATCCCCTTCTAGTATACCGTCCAACGTTGCTAACACACTTATCAACTTATTAACCAACTTTAAAAATGGCATCCCAACAAGTATTCTCCGCCCGGAAGTCAGCCCCCATTCCCAGATGATATTAGCATTGTAGCAGCGAAAATCAGTAGTGTATCTATGCTTTCCATCTACATTTCTCACCCCCATCAGAGTTGCCTCCCTATATCGAGAGACTTGCTACAGAGCCTACGGAGCCCTATATTAGTTATGGGAGATTTCAACTGCCATCACTTTAGGTGGGGATCTGAGCACTGTGACAGTTTTGGCATTGGTTTGTTGAAGATCATTGATGATTTGAACCTCTGTGTTCTCAATAACGGCTCCTCCCTGGTCAGAACAAAAGCTGTGTTGATTTGACCATTTGCTCCCTGGAAGTTGCTGCTGCTGCTTGCTGCCGGTGCACGGATTTGTCTCATGGTAGCGATCATTACCCAATATTATTATCCCTCCCTAGCTCAACTCACCTCGAAAAATCATGCCCTCCCCTCTTAAAATATAACCTCTCGGAAGCTGACTGGCGAAATTTCTCTCAAATCCTTGAATCCAATGTTCATACCCTCCCTAGATTTGACTACAGATCCCTATCCTACGATGATCGCGGCCATGTGACGGACTATTGTGATGCCTTTGTGGATGCAATTAGGTTAAGTGCGGACAGCTGCTTTAAAATTAAGAATTCCTGTAGGGGCAAAATTCCCTCACCCCCTTGGTGGGACAGTGAGCGTACTAATGCCATTAGGCTAAGAAAAGAGTCCGAAAGGAGATACAATGCTCACATGTAAACTCAAAATTTATTAAATTATAAAAATGTTTTTGCTTCTACTAAGCGACTTCTCTGACGCAAAAAGCGCATTGGTTGGATTAGCTTCTGCTCCTCTTTGTCCCCATCTACTCCATCTTCTATTGTGTGGATGAATATAAATCGGTTCCCGGGGTTTTTGGTGGTCTCTCCCCCCCCCTTTTCCCCTTTCCTTTTTTCTCCCCCCCCTTCTCCTCTTTTTGGGTTTTGGGCCCCGGCCCTTGGGCCCTTTTGCCCCCCTCTGGGTTTTGGTTTCCCCGGAATCCTGTTCCCCTCCTCCCCCTTTTTCTCCCCTTTCCCCCCCTTTTTTCCCCCTTTGGGCCCCCCCTTTTTTCCATTCCGGGGTCCCTTTTTTGTCCCTTCTCCTTTTTTCTTTTGCCCCCGGACCTTGGTCCTACCCCCTTTTTGTTTGTTGGGGGTTTATTTCTTTCCCTTTGGTTGATCCCCGGTTTGGTTGGGTTCCCCTTTTCCCCCCTTTTCCTCCCCAAAAGCTTGTTGGGGGGCGCCCCATACTTTGGCCCTTTTCTCCCCCCTTTTTTTCCCCCCCCCTTAAATTTTTTGGCCCCCCCCCCCCGGGGGCCATTACCCCCCTTTTTTTTTGGGCCCCCCCAAAAATTTTGGGGTTTTTTTTTTCCCCCCGGGGGCCCCCCCCCCCCCCTTTTTTTTTTTTAAAAATTTTTAAAAAGGGGGTTTTAAAAATTTTTTCCCCCTTTTTTAAAAAAAAAAAATTTTTTAAAATTTTTTTTTAAAAAAAAAGGGGGGGGGGTTTTTTTTTTTTTTCCCAAAATTTTAAAGTTTTGTTTAAAAAGGGCCCCCCCTTTTTTGGTTTTTTTTTTTCCCCCCCCCCCCTTTTTTTTTTTTCCCCCCCCCTTTTTTGGGTTTTCCCCCTTTTTTTGGTTTTTTGGTTTTTTCCCCCTTTTTTTTTTTTTTTTCCCCCCCCCCCCCCCTCCCCCCCCCCCCCCCCCCCCCTTTTTTTCCCCCCCTTTTCCCCCCTTAAAAGGGCCCCCCCTCCCCCCCCCCCCCCCGGGGGGGGCCCCCCCCAAATTTTCCTTCCCCGGGGGTTTTTTTTTTCCCCTCCCCTCCCCCCCTTTTCCCCCCGGGGTTTCCGGTTTTGGGGGGGGCCCCCTTTTTTTTTTCCCCCCCCGGGGGGCCCCCGGCCCCTCTCCCCCCCCTCGGGGGGGGCCCCCCCTTTTTTTTCCCCCTTTTCCCCCTTTTTGGGGGGGTTTTTTTTGGGGTTTTTTCCCCCCCCCCCCCCCCCCCCCCCTTCTTTCCCCCCCCCTTTTTCCCCCCCCCCGGGGGGCCCCCCTTCCCCCCCCCCCGGGGGGCCCCCCCTTCCCTTCCCCCCCCCCCCCTTCCCCCCCTCCCCGGGGGCCCCCCCCCCCCCCCTTTTTTCCCCCCCCGGGGGGGCCCCCCCCCCTTGGCCCCCCGGGGCCCCCCCCCCCGGGGGGGCCCCCCCTTTCCGGGGGGCCCCCCCTTTTTTGGGGCCCTTTTCCCCCCCCCCGGGGGTTCCCCGGTTTTTTCCCCCCCCGGGGGGGGCCCCTTTTTCCCCCCCCCCCCCCCCCTTTCCCCCTTTTTTCCCGGGC
Source organism: Arctia plantaginis (assembly GCA_902825455.1). Lineage (NCBI taxonomy): Eukaryota > Metazoa > Arthropoda > Insecta > Lepidoptera > Erebidae > Arctia > Arctia plantaginis. The sequence goes on along the minus strand of CADEBD010000328.1, from coordinate 423,535 downwards.
CCCCTGCCCCCTTTCCCCCTTTCCCCCCCTTTTTGGGTTTTGGGGGCCCCAAAACCCGGGAACCCCCCCAAACCCCCCCCCTCCCCCCCCTTCCCTGGGGGGGCCCCCCCCCTTTTTTCCCCCCCCCCTTTAACCCCCCCCCCCCCCCCCCCGGGGGGGGGCCCCCCCCGGGCCCCCTTTTCCCCCCTTTCCCTTTTTTTCCCCCCTTTTTTTTCCCCCCCTTTTTCCCCCCCTTCCCCCCCCTTTTTGGGGGCCCCCCCCTTTCCCCCCCCCCCCCCCCCCCCTTTTTCCCCCCCCCCCCCCCCCCCCCCCGGGGGGCCCCCCCCCCCCCCCGGCCCCCCTTTTCCCCCCCCCCCCCCCCCTGGGGGGCCCCCCCTTTTCCCCTTTTCCCCCCTCCCCCCCCCTTTTTTTTTTTTTTTTCCCCCCCCCCTCCCCCCCCCCCCTTTTTTCCCCCCCCCCCCGGGGGGGGGCCCCCCCCCCCCTTTTTTCCCCCCCCCCGGGGGGGGGGGCCCTTTTTTTTCCCCCCCCCCCCTTTTTTTTGGGGGGGGGCCCCCCCCCCCCCCCTTTTTTGGGGGGGGGTTTTGGGGGGGGGTTTTTTTTGGGGGGGGGGGGGGGGGGCCCCCCCCCCGGGCCGGTTTTCCCCCCCCCGGGGCCCCCCCCGGGCCCAAGGGGAATTTTGGGCCCCCCCCCCCCCCTTTGGGCCCCCCCCCGGGGGGGGGGGGGGGCCCCCCCCCCCCCCCCTTTTTTCCCCCCGGTTTTTTTCCCCCCCCCGGCCCCCGCCCCCCGGGCCTTTTCCCCCCCCTTCCCCCCGGGGGGTTTTTCCCCCCCCCGGGGGGCCCCCCCCCCCGGGCCCCCCCCCCCCCTTTTGGGGGGGCCCCCCTTTTTTCCCCCCCCCCTTTTTTTTTTTTTCCCCCCCCCCCCCCCCCCCCCCCCTTTGGTTTTGCCCCCCCTCCCCCCCGGCCCCCCCCCCCCCCCCCCCCCCCCCCGGGTTTTCCCCCCCCCCCCCCTTTTTTTTTTCCCCCCCCCGGGGGGGTTTTGGGGCCCTTTTTTTTTTCCCCCCCCCCCCCTTTTTCCCTTTTTCCCCTTTTTTTTTTGGGGGGGGGGCCCCCCCCCCAACCCCCCCCCTTTTTTGGGGTTTTTCCCCCCCCCCCTTCCCCTTTTTCCCCCCGGGGGCCCAAATTTTCCCCCCCGGTCCCCCCCCCCCCCCCCCCCTTTTTTTCCCCCCCCCCCCTTCCCCGGGGGGGAGGGGGGGGGGGGGGGGGGCCCCCCCCTTTTTTTCCCCCCCCTTTGGCCCCGCCCCCCCCCCCCCTTTTTTTGGGGGGGGGGCCCCCCCGGCCCCCCCCCGGGGTTTTTTTTTCCCGGGCCCCCCCCCGGGGTCCCCCCAAACCCCCCGGGGTTTAAACCCCCCCCCCTTCCCCCCCCCCCCCCCTTTTTCCCCCCTTCCCCCCCCCTTTGGGTTTCCCCTTTTTTTTTTTGGGGGCCCCCCCCCCCCCCCCTTTTAAGGGGGGGGGGGGCCCCCCCCCTTCTTTTTTTTTCCCCCGTTTTCCCCCCCCCCCCCCTTTTTTTGGGCCAAAAAGGGGGGGGTCCCCCCCTTTGGGCCCCTCCCCCCCCTTTTTGGGGGGGGGGGGGGGCCCCCCCCTTTTCCCCGGGTTCCCCCCCCCCCCCCCGGGGGGGGTTTTTTTTTTGGGGGGGGTTTTTTTGGGGGGGGGCCCCGGCCCCCCCTTTTTGGGCCCCCCCCCCCCCCCCTTTTTTTTTTTCCCCCCCCCCCCTTTTTCCCCCTTTCCCCCCCTTTTCCCCTTTTTTCCCCCCGGCCCCCCCCCGGGGGGCCCCCCTTTTTCCCCCCCCCCCCCTTTCCCCCCCCCTTTTTTTCCCCATTTTTCCCCCCCCCGGGGGGGCAAACCCCCTAAACCCCTCCCCCTTTTCCCCCGGGCCCCCCGGGGGGGGTTCCCCCAAACCCGGGGGGGGGCCCCCCCTTTTCCCCCCCGGGGCCCCGGCCACCCCCTTTCCCCCCCGCCCCCCCCGGGGGGGGGTTCCCCCCCCTTTTCCCCCCCCCCCCTTTCCCCCCCCTTTTTTTTCCCCCCCCCCCTTTTTTTTGGGGGCTCCTCCCTTCCCCCCCCTTTCCCCCCCCCCCCCCCCCCCCTTTTGGGGGCCTTTTGGGCCCCCCCCCCCCCCCCCCCCCCCCGGGGGGGCCCTTTTTTTTTTTTGGGGCCCCCCCCCCCTTTCCCCCCCCCCCGGGGTTCCCCCCCCCCCTTTTTCCCCCCCCTTTTTTCCCGGGGGGGGGTTTTTTGGTTTTTTTTCCCCCCCGGGGCCCCCAAAAAGGGCCCCCCCCCTTTTGGGGCCCCAAAATTTCCCCCCCACCCTTATGGGGTTTTTTCCCCTTTTTGGGGAGGGGGAAAGGCCCCCCCCCGGCTTTTTTGGGGGGGGGGGGTTTTTTAAAAAAAAAATTTTCCATTTTTCCCCCAAAATGGGTTTTCCCCCTTTTTTGGGGGGGGTTTTTTGGGTTTTTTCCCCATTTTGGGGGGGAAAAAAGGGGCCCAAAGGGCCCCGGGGGTTTTCCCCCCAAAAAACCCTTTTTTCCCGGGGAAAACCCTTTTAAGGGGGGCAAAAAACCCCCTTTTTCCCCCCAAAAGGGGGGTTGGGGGGTTTGGGGGGGTTTTTTTTTGGGGGGGAAAAAAAAATTTTTTTTTTTCCCCCCTTTTTTTTTTCCCCCCCCCAAAAAACTGCCCCCCCCTTTTTTGGGGGGGCCTATTCATTCTCCAGGCGGTAGGCGGGGCTTAGGTAGGGGCGAGCACACACCCCGTCGATGGCTGCATCGGCCGGAGACGACGGGGACAGCGAGGTTGACGTTCCGCCCGTCAGGGAATCGGAGTTGGGGGCGGCTGTTCTACGGATTAGATCCAAGAACACTGCCCCCGGGCCGGACGGGGTTCCAGCCCGAGTGATGGCCCGAGCCCTCGACTACATGTCGGACCACCTCAGGGAAGTGTTGGACGCTAGCCTGGCGTCCGGACGCTTCCCTGAGCGCTGGAAATGCGGGAAGCTGGTTCTGCTGCAGAAGCCGGGACGGCCTGCCGAATCGGTCGCGGCCTATAGGCCTATCGTGTTGCTGGACGAGGCGGGTAAACTTTTTGAGAGGGTGCTCTCTGCCCGCATCGTCCGGCACCTTTGCGAGGTTGGCCCCGATCTGTCGGACGCCCAATTCGGTTTCCGAGAGGGGCGTTCGACGATCGATGCCGTAATGCGCCTTAGGGCCGTGACCGAGGAGGCCGTGAGCTGCGGCGGAGTGGTGTTGGCGGTGTCCTTGGACATCGCCAACGCCTTCAATAGTCTGCCATTCAGCTGCATCAGGGAAGCGCTCCGCTACCACGGAGTGCCGGAGTACCTGAGGCGGCTGGTGGCAGACTATCTTGAGGAGCGAACCGTCATGTACGAGGACCGAGATGGCGTCTTGAGACGCAGGGCCATGTCGTGCGGTGTTCCGCAGGGGTCTGTCCTAGGACCTCTCCTGTGGAACATCGGGTACGACTGGGCCCTACGAGGGCGTCTCCCCCCCGGGCTGGGTGTAATCTGCTACGCGGATGACACCTTGCTCACGGCCCGGGGGGCTAACTTCCAGGAGGCGGCGCGCCTGGCCGCCACGGGAGTTTCCCTGGTGGTCGGGCGCATTGAGGCGTTGGGTTTGCGGGTGGCTCTGGATAAGACGGAGGCCCTATTATTTCATGGGCCCCGTCGTGGTCCGCCCGCCGGCGCCTCAATCGAGGTCGGCTCGGTCCTCGTACCGGTCCGGGCCCAGATGAGGTACCTGGGTCTGGTCCTAGACGGTAGGTGGCTCTTCGACGAGCACTTCCGACAGCTTGGTCCGAAGCTGGTGGACACTGCCTCCGCCCTAGGGCGACTTTTGCCCAATTTGGGCGGGGCCAGTGTTCCCACGAGGCGGCTGTACGCGGGGGTTGTCCGGTCCATGGCGCTTTATGGTGCACCGGTGTGGGTGGCGGCTCTGACCGCCCCGAATAGGGCGCGCCTCTGGCGCCCCCAGAGGATATTGGCGGTCAGAGCCATACGCGGATACCGCACGGTGTCCACCGAGGTGGCTTTGCGCCTTGGCCGGAACACCCCCGTGGGATTTGGAGGCGGAAGTGCTCGCCGAAGTTTATCGGCGAGTGGCTGACTTCCGGGCGGAGAGCGGATTTCGCCCTCCGCCCGAAGACGTGCGCGAGTGGCGCGAAGCCGCTCGCCGAGCCACCATGGTGAGATGGTCGTTCCGGCTGGAGACTCCACGCGCTGGCTTCGCCGCCGTGGAGGCTCTCCAGCCGGTCATCGCCGAGTGGGCAGGGCGGCAGCACGGGACCCTTTCCTTCCGGCTGACGCAGGTGCTTTCCGGGCACGGTTGCTTCGGAAAGTACCTGTACTCGGTCGCTAGGAGGGAATCGAGTCCCGCCTGCCACCACTGCGACTGCAGTGAGGATTCGGCCCAGCACACGCTGGCGGTTTGCCCCGCATGGGCGACGCAGCGCCGGGCCCTTACTGCAGTCATCGGAGCAGATCTCTCGCTACCGGCCGTAATTCGCTCCATGGCCGGTAGCGACAGTTGTTTTACCGCGGTCGCAACCTTCTGCGAGGAGGTAATCTCGCAGAAGGAGGCGGCGGAGAAGGCCCGGGAGGACGACCCCCACTCGGACCTGATCCGCCGCCGGCGAACCGGGCGGCGGAGGCGCGCTTACCTGCGCCTCATGCCGCCCTGAGTGTGGCCGCGGGTGGACGGGATGGGTTCTCCCCTCCACCCGCATTAGTTGGCCAGCCGCGAGGGGGCGGCGTCCGCGTGTGCCGGACGTCGCCTAAAGAGAGGAAAGATTAGAGACGGGGCCCGCAACAGGAGCGGGCCGGCGCTGGGAGGGGTCCAGAAGGCGATAACTACCTGGACCCCTCCTACACTGGAAGCGCAAAGAGGGCACACCGTGTGGTTTTAGTCGGTTCGAGTCCGACACACCGCCCCGCCGAACGAGAGCCCCGGCGGGGTGACGGTCCGAGGGGATTTCCACACGTAAAAAAAAAAAAAAAAAAAAAAAAGGGCTCTGTACTGAGTCCTCTATTGTACAACCTGTACACTGCAGATATGGGCTCATGTTTAAACAATGATTGCAGTATACTACCATACAACCTCCCTTAATTCTCTGTGGCGGTGGGTATCATCCCACGGCCTTAGCCTTTCTGCACAGAAGAGCGCAGTCGTTGTCTTTACCGGAAAGAAGACTCTGCCACAGATTGATGTCAAAGTACAGCTGCAGGAAATTCCTCTCGTTAATAAATTTAAATTCCTCGGGGTATATTTAGATTCTAAGTTGACTGGCGTTGTAGTGTGCGGCTCGCCTTACCTTATATGTAACTGCACACATTTATTTAGAACATTATTAAACCGCTTATGGAACCGAACAGTTGTGTATAAGTTACCGACGTCACATGGCGACCCTTAGCCAGCAGTTTTTTATTCATTTAAATTTTTATTGAAATTTTAAAATTATGAAAAAAGAAGGCGTATAGTTATTTAGAAGACTAGAAGATTATTGAAGAATGTAAATTGAGGAACGTTAGAAGAATGAAAATGTTGAATAGAAATTTATTTTGAAGAAAGACGATGAAGATTACTCATAGAAGATTTTAGAGAAGACAAAAGTCAAAAGACTCTTACAGAAGAATACCATGAAAGAAGATCAAAAATAAATCTGATTCGATTATCGATCGATCTCTCTCTCGATTCTTGATATTTTTGAAGATGTTGTGTGTTGGTGCCGGGTGTCTGGAGAATGCTCAAGCCTATGATGAGAGGATGTGCAGGCTGCCGGGAGATAATAGTACGGGTCCGATGTGGAGCAGCCGGGAGTCAGTTCCAGTTCAATAGTTGAATTTCGTAATAATCAATTACACCACGTTCGACGTCATGACCTACTTACATATCCGGTGGCGGTAAGAGCATTCACCCGTATTTTTGCGATGTCAATCATTTTCTTTACGTTATTATTTTTATTTCAATAGTTATGGTATTATTTTACTGTATTTTTATATTATATTAAAGGTATGTCCCAACAATTAGACGAATTGCATTCAAAGTTAAAATATTTAAAGGAATATTTAGTGAAACTTGGTCAAGATAGGCGTAAACAGGAATTAGGTTTTAAGAAGTTAGGGGAAGCTGAAAAGGAGTATAAAAAGTTGGATTATATTTTGACTCAGTTGAATCAAGAAGTTACTGATCGAGTGCTTTCAAACATTAATTAATGAAATTCAATTAACTTTTAAATATATAAAGGGTTTATTTTGTATGATAGACAATAGCAGTCAAACTAGTTCTAGGGATTTATTAGGTATTTTTAAAATGGCTGACTCGTTTGATATTAAAACTGCAATTTCCTTATTGCCGGTAATGAATGGCCAGGAGCAGGTGACTAAGCAGCTCGTAGATGGTATTTTATTTTATAATTCAGTTTTAAATGAGGAAAGTAGAAGCAAATTAATAGAATTTGTTTTAAAAACTCGGTTGTCACCAAGTGCCAAACTTCGGCTTAGGTCTACATATAGGGATGTTGAAACTTTTGTACAGGACATTCGAAAATATTTATTGCCTATAAAGTCTACGGTCGCTTTGCAAACAAAATTGTTTAGGGCTTCTCAAGGGCGTAGAAGTATTGAGAAATTCGGTACAGAGCTCGATGAGTTGTTCGTGAAGCTCACGATAGCTCAGGCGAACGATAATCGTGATGCCTACGAAATATTGCGTCCTCTCAATGAGAAGACTGCAATCAAGAGGTTTAGTGATGGTGTAGCCGATCATCGTCTCGGTACCATCATTGCATCAAGAGAATTTACGTCATTGCCTGAGGCCATTAGAGCCGCGGTAGACGAACAGTCCATGTGTACCCAACATCAAGGTCAGGTCATGCAGTTTAGGGCTACTCAAAATAATAGGCGTGATTTCACTTATAAACGAGGTTTTCGTGGCCGAGGTAATAATCACTTCTATAACAATTATAATAGCAATAAAGTAAATCGCACACAGTACAATGGCACGAGTAGCGGTCAAAGACCCTCGTTATTTATACATCGAGGTAGTAGCAAAGACGTTCAGCAACGTCAGCAGTATCGCGGTGCGCGGACGGCACGTAGTCAATATGTCCAGCATAGCGTGCAACAGTCCAATGTTCAAAATGATGATGCGACCATTGCTAATAACTTAGAATTTTTTCGTCCCTAAGGAATGCACTCATTCAATTTTTAGTTTTAGTAATTTTTGTGTAGTTAATTGTCAACTTAGAAATAATAGTAATTTCAATTTATTAATAGATAGCGGAGCGAGTTTATGTGTGCTTAAGTATGAATGGTTGTCGCGACACGAGAGTTTGTTAGGTTTAATGCAGCAGGATAAGATAGCTATTAAAGGGATTAGTGGATATTTAGAATCTCTGGGATATATTTACTTAGATATTATTATTAACGGCGTAGAGTTCAATCAAAAGTTCTATATTTTTGAGAACTTATCTTGTACCGCAGAAGTCATTCTCGGTCAGGATTTTTTTATGAGATATAACGGGATATTAAATTATAAAGATGGTACTTTAAGTTTAGAAAACCGAGACCAATCAGTTAATATTTCAGTTAATAGTAGTAGTAACAATATGTTTACAATTCCGCCTCGCTGCGAATAAAACACTTTCCAACGTCACAAGATAGGAATTGCGTCATTTTGTCTAAAGAAATTTATAAAGGTGTTTACACAGCGGGTATTGTATCGAAACCACGCAATGGTTTCATTCCTGTTAGGATTTTAAATACTACTAATAGTTCGGTAAATATACATTTTTCGGATATAAGTACTAGTTGTTTAGAGAATTTTAACGTTTGTAGGTTTGACGATAATACCGTTACTACAGATAGAGTCAAAACTTTGCTTAGTACTTTAGAATTAAATTTATATCTAAATAAGGAGGAACAACGAAGTATTGAAAGCATATGTGCGAAGTATGCTGATGTTTTCCACCTACCGGGAGACACACTCACTACTACAAATTTATTAAAACATTCTATTAAATTAAAGGAAAATACGTCTCCTGTGTACGTTAAGCCTTATCGGTTGCCGAATGCACTGAAAGGCGTGGTACAAAGGTAAATAAGTGATATGTTAAAGAACGATATCATAGAAGAGACAGTTTCGGAATGGTCTAGTCCCGTCCTTCTGGTTCCCAAAAAGGCAGATAAGTCAGGAGAAAGGAAATGGAGACTTGTAGTGGACTATCGTCAGCTTAATAATAAAATACAGGACGATAAAGAACAATGGCAGAAACATATTTACCTAAAACTTAAGCGTTTAAAAATCCAGTCACAGTAAACTTAATCAATATTTTTTCTATGATTTATCATTACACCACCATGTGTTGTATAAGTCTTATAAGAGATAAGATATTTTTGAAGATTTTATTAGACCTAAGTACGTAATGTCAGATTCGCCATCATGTATAACTGACTAGGGATGCGTGGTGGCAATATTATATTATGGAACATTTTATCGATAATCGATTCTTATAGCTTTGGCTGAAATATTTACTGGAGGTTCACCTATTATGATTATGAATTTGCTTCTGCCCACGTCTTCACTCGTAAGGTAGAGTGACTGAATCAACATAATTAGAAATTATTTAAAATATTTTTGACTCTCTTTAAACGATTTTAAACACACTAAAGAAATAGAATATAGTTACGTTATTTTCCACTACACAGTGTGATGAGAAAAATACATTGTCATTGATAAGGGCACATAAATAGACATACATCGATATTTTCAAAATGTCGATACGTCATCGTTTAGATCCTGTCGAGTTCCGGACTCACCACGTTTGTTATTTTATTTTTGTTTAATTTAGTGTTAAACTCGAATAGATGTTATGCTTTTATTATTTTTTTATTTCATATACTGTAATAATAATGAAAATAATATTTTCGGCTATCTGACACACAACGCCATCTAGTTTCAAACAAAACATTAACAATATGTTAGTACTTAACCTCGAAACATTCAAAATCCAATATCTTTTTTCCTAGACTTCTTTCGCAAGTTATTTTGATATGAGAATGGTCAAGAATAAATTCTCAAGTGTTAAGGATTTTTTGATATTTAAAAGCTAACATTTCAGTTCAAATAAAATTATGTATGGGGACCTGCCATTGTCCTTTCCATTACCGAACATTACTGAGATATTAGATTCACTGTCGAATAATATCTACTTTTCGAAATTAGATCTTAGTCAAAGTTTTTATCAACTTTCTTTAGAGGAAAATTCGAGATAATTCACTGCATTTTCTACTGATAAACAGTATCAGATGAAACGATGCCCAATGGGTTTAAAGACGTCACCTAGCGCTTTCGCACGTCTCATGACTGTAGCAATGTCAGGATTAAATTATAAGGCATGTTTTTTGTACCAGGACGATTGTACAGTAGTGGGAAATTGTCTTGAGACCCATAACAAGAACCTTATAAAAGTTTTAGAATGTTTGCGGAAGGTTAATTTAAAATTAAACCCTTCTAAGTGCGAGTTCTTGCGTAAGGAAATAGTTTATTTAGGACACAAGATTACTTCTGAAGGTATATTCCCCGATCCATCAAAAATAGAGTGTCTTCAAAGCTATCCTAAACCGCAGAATGTCGACGAAGTAAAAAGATTCGTGGCATTTGCTAACTATTACAGGCGTTTTATTCCGAATTTCGCTGCAATAGCTTACCCTTTGAATGCGTTGTGTAAGAAAGATGTAGCGTTTGTGTGGAGTGATGAATGTGAGCGAGCGTTCTTTAGGTTGAAAGAGATACTCGTGAGTCCGACTGTACTTGAATATCCCGACTTTACCGAGAGTAACAGTTTTACGCTACAGACTGACGCATCAAAATAAGGCTTAGGTGCCGTACTGTCTAATAGCAATGGAAAGGTTGTCGCGTATGCCAGTCGTAACTTAAAACCTGCTGAAACGCGATACCCAGTGATTGAGTTAGAACTACTTGCTATCGTATGGGCGGTACGACATTTTAAACCTTATTTATATGGCAAAAAGTTTTATATTACGACAGACCATAAACCTTTAATTTATTTATTCAATATGACCGATCCTTCAAGCCGACTTACTAAATTTAGACTATATCTTGAAGAGTACGATTTTGAGATAAGTTACATCCCGGGACGGTACAACGCAGCTGCAGATGCATTGAGCCGGATACCCATGCCTATTACATCCACCAGTTTAAAAGATATGTATAAGCATGCAGTATTGGTCATGACAAGAGCTCAAGCTCGTAAGTTACAGACTGACTGTGACAATAATGACACGACTTCTGAGATATCTTCTTTTTTTTTTTTTTTTTTTTTTTAACGTGTGGAAATCCCCTCGGACCGTCACCCCACCGGGGTTTGCGGCGGGGTGGTGTGTCGGACTCGCACCGACTAAAACCACACGGTGTGCCCTCTTTGCGCTTCCAGTTTAGGAGGGGTCCAGGTAGTTATCGCCTTCTGGACCCCTCCCAGCGCCGGCCCGCTCCTGGTGCGGGCTCCGTCTCCAATTATCCTCTCTTTAGGCGACGTCCGGCACACGCGGACGCCGCCCCCTCGCGGCTGGCCAACTAATGCGGGTGGAGGGGATAACCCATCCCGTACACCCGCGGCCACACTCAGGGCGGCATGAGGCGCAGGTAAGCGCGCCTCCGCCGCCCGGTTCGCCGGCGGCGGATCAGGTCCGAGTGGAGGTCGTCCTCCCGGGCCTTCTCCGCCGCCTCCTTCTGCGAGATTACCTCCTCGCAGAAGGTTGCGACCGCGGTAAAACAACTGTCGCTACCGGCCATGGAGCGAATTACGGCCGGTAGCGAGAGATCTGCTCCGATGACTGCAGTGAGGGCCCGGCGCTGCGTCGCCCATGCGGGGCAGACCGCCAGCGTGTGCTGGGCCGAGTCCTCACTGCAGTCGCAGTGGTGGCAGGCGGGACTCAGTTCCCTCCTAGCGACCGAGTGCAGGTACTTTCCGAAGCAACCGTGCCCGGAAAGCACCTGCGTCAGCCAGAAGGAAAGGGTCCCGTGCTGCCGCCCTGCCCACTCGGCTATGACCGGCTGGAGAGCCTCCACGGCGGCGAAGCCAGCGCGTGGAGTCTCCAGCCGGAACGACCATCTGACCATGGTGGCTCGGCGAGCGGCTTCGCGCCACTCGCGCACGTCTTCGGGCGGAGGGCGAAATCCGCTCTCCGCCCGGAAGTCAGCCACTCGCCGATAAACTTCGGCGAGCACCTCCGCCTCCAAATCCATCGGGGGTGTTCCGGCCAAGGCGCAAGCCGCCTCGGTGGACACCGTGCGGTATCCGCGTATGGCTCTGACCGCCAATATCCTCTGGGGGCGCCAGAGGCGCGCCCTATTCGGGGCGGTCAGAGCCGCCACCGACACCGGTGCACCATAAAGCGCCATGGACCGGACAACCCCCGCGTACAGCCGCCTCGTGGGAACACTGGCCCCGCCCAAATTGGGCAAAAGTCGCCCTAGGGCGGAGGCAGTGTTCACCAGCTTCGGACCAAGCCACCTACCGTCTAGGACCAGACCCAGGTACCTCATCTGGGCCCGGACCGGTACGAGGACCGACCCGACCTCGATTGAGGCGCCGGCGGGTGGACCACGACGGGGCCCATGAAATAATAGGGCCTCCGTCTTATCCAGGGCCACCCGCAAACCCAACGCCTCAATGCGCCCGACCACCAGGGAAGCTCCCGTGGCGGCCAGGCGCGCTGCCTCCTGGAAGTTAGCCCCCCGGGCCGTAACTAAAGTGTCATCTGCGTAGCAGAGTACACCCAGCCCGGGGGGGAGACGCCCTCGTAGGGCCCAGTCGTATCCAATGTTCCACAGGAGTGGTCCTAGGACAGACCCCTGCGGAACACCGCACGACATGGCCCTGCGTCTCAAGACGCCATCTCGGTCCTCGTACATGACGGTTCGCTCCTCAAAATAGTCTGCCACCAGCCGCCTCAGGTACTCCGGCACTCCGTGGTAGCGGAGCGCTTCCCTGATGCAGCTGAATGGCAGACTATTGAAGGCGTTGGCGATGTCCAAAGACACCGCCAACACCACTCCGCCGCAGCTCACGGCCTCCTCGGTCACGGCCCTAAGGCGCATTACGGCATCGATCGTCGAACGCCCCTCTCGGAAACCGAATTGGGCGTCCGACAGATCGGGGCCAACCTCGCAGAGGTGCCGGACGATGCGGGCAGATATCTGAGATATCTGAGATATCTTCTGCCCCAAGGTCTGATCAGCCTAAGGTAGTGGAAATTCTCAAACGACCAATTGACAGCGTCGAATTAGTTTTATTTTGTAGTAAAGATACGTTAAATCAGATTAAAAAACTTGACTGTTTAACTAGTGATAATGGCAGTTGCATATTCGTAGCTGAAAAATCAGCAATTTATATAATGTCTCGATCGTTATCGACCGTAAGTGTGTTAGCGAGAGAATTACAACGTTTTTGCAAGCGAATACAGTTAAAAGAGCTCGTCATAATAAAAAATAAGCGCTATAATAGTATTATAAACAAGGTTTTAAAGGAAATTACTTCTATAGGTGACATTCCCAAGTTACTTGTTATTAACGACGTGATAAGAATTGATGACAGAGACACGAAGACTGTGATTTTAAACGACTTTCATCTATTGCCCACGAGTGGCCACGCGGGGGTAAATAGGATGTTAAATAATATCAGGAAATATTATTATTGGCCAGGAATGAATAATGACGTCATAGAGTACGTTAAAAAGTGTAAAAGTTGTCAAATTCAAAAGCACTCCAACAGGCACACTAAGGAGCCGATGGTCATCACATCCACGGCATCCACAGCATTTGAAAGAGTTAGTTTAGATATAATGGGTCCATTAGATATAGATAATTATAACTTTAAGTACATTCTAACGTTACAGTGCGATTTAACTAAATACGTTAAGCTTATCCCTTAGAAAGGAAGGATACAGTTTCAGTAGCTAGGTTATTTGTAAATAATTTTATTTTAAGATATGGTATTCCGAAGGAAATAATTACAGATCAGGGAACAGAGTTATGTCATCAGTTTTTACTGAGGTATGTAAGTTATTGCACATAAATAAACTCCATTCTACCGCCTATCACCACGAAACTCTGGGAGGCTTAGAGAATACTCATAGGGTTCTAGGAGCTTATCTGAGAATCCAATGTGAAAATAACAGAACAGACTGGAGTACTTGGCTTCCATTTTGGTGTGTTTCTTTTAATACCACTGTTCATACTGAGACAAAATATTCTCCATTCGAGTTGGTTTTTGGTAAAAATTGTAATTTACCAACCAATTTAGCACAAAATATGTATGTAGATCCAGTATACAATCCTGATTCTTACCCATTAGAACTAAAATATAGACTTCAGAGAGCACAAACCGAAGCTAGGTTCAATTTATTAAAAAGTAAAGAATTAAGGAAAATAAACTACGATAAAAATATGAATATATGTAACTATAAGTATGGAGACTTAGTTTTAGTTAAAAATCAAGTAGGAAATAAGTTGGATAAATTATATTTAGGCCCATATAAAGTACTAGAGGACATACCACCAAATGTTAAAATTTTAAAAGATGGAAAATATTATGTTATTCATAAAAATCATACTAAGTTATTTGTTACATAAAATTAGTAAAATTGTATTAAACATAATATGTTATGTAAAACTTGTATTTTTTTTTCTCATTGTTTGGTGTATAAAAATAATTTATAGGATAAATCATTTTTTTTTATAAAAGGGGAGGTGTAGTGTGCGGCTCGCTTTACCTTATATGTAACTGCACACATTTATTTAGAACATTATTAAACCGCTTATGGAACCGAACAGTTGTCTATAATTTACCGACGTCACAGCGTTCACCACATTAACCATCTAGCCTCAAAATGTGAACGAACTATTCCAATTTTAAAGGCCCTGGCCGGAGTTTGGTGGGGAGCCCATCCATACACCATGAAGCTAGTGTACAATCCCTTAGTGCGCAACATATTGGACTATGGTGTTTTCCTACTGGTTCCATGCAATAAAGGCGCATTAGCAACTCTGGATAGGATCCAATCTAGGTGTCTTAGAATTATTACTGGTTGCATGAAGTCATCCCCTATTAACGCATTACAGGCTGAATGCTCAGATCCACCTCTAAAATTAAGAAGACAATATTTTGCTTCATGCTTTGTTTTGAAATTTATTTGTAAATTGACCCACCCTCTTCTTCCAAAAATTACTGACTTAGACATAACTTGCAATACCTCTAAGTACTGGGCACATAAAGAAATTCCATTGATTCTGCAATCCTTTCGCTACTACTTTCCCTTTACGAATTTAACTGTAAAATTTGACAAACTTCCTCTTTTTTCCTTTGAAAACAGTATACTTAGTTTTAAGCCGAATGTGTTCTTGGATGTGGGAATTCCTAAGGGATCTGCCTCGGCTGTTTCCACCTTTAACGCTTATGTGGATGACCACTTGATAGGGTATGAGAGGTTTTTTACAGATGCATCCAAACTGTCAAGCGATAGTTACACTGGAGCTGCGGTGTACTACCAAAACTCCAGAATCATTTTGCAGTTTAAGTGTCCAGAAGAGTCTTCTGTATTTACGGGCGAGTGTGTCGCGGCATTGGAGGCATGCCTATATGTTGAATCGCACAACATCTATAAGGCTGCTATATTTTCTAATTCTCTTAGCTGCCTTAAAGCCCTGCTAAAAGATCCATTCCATAGCAAACTCCATAGCCCCTTGATCTTAGAAATCAAAAAAAGCCTCTTCAATTGCTCCAATAGTGACAAATTGGTCCAGTTGGTATGGGTTCCCAGCCATAGTGGCATTATGGGCAATGAGTGTGCAGACTCGTTAGCCAGAAGTGCTGCTACTTCCTCAATGGCAGATCAGAAACATATGGTTCACCATCACTATGACCTCCTAAGACTGCCTCAAAGAGAGTTAAAGACATCCTGGCAGGCGGAATGGAACAGGTCCGCACAATTTAAAGGCCGGTACTATTTTTCAGTACAGCCACGTATTCCTCCGAAGCCTTGGTTTTTTAATTTTAAAAAGGTGTCCAAACAAGTTGTCTCCATATGTAGGCTTCGTATTGGCCACTGCAGCTCACCTGTCTTCTTGAACAAAATTCGGGTACGGCACTCGTCTCTATGCGAGTGTGACCTGGATAAAGGCAACCTGGACCACATCTTCTTTAATTGTAGTAAAAATAATCCATCCTTAGACCTTTATTCATACCTAACTAAATTAAAAATTCCCATTCCTATTAACTTTGCATCCCTACTTACCTTTTCCTCCCCAAAACTTTTACAAGCTTTGATGTTTTTCATCCACTGCAATGGCATCAAACTTTGACCTGTGTACCTAATGTAATGTTGTGATGTTTATTTGTGTTTGTCTACTAATTATCTCTTTATATATTACAAATTATTTATTTATTCGTATTTGTCTGTTTTGTTTCAGTGTACTAACCACAATCAAAAGACCCATATGCAGTCCACCTGCTAATTTTGGAAAAACTTAATGGTTGCAAATTCCTTTTTTCTTATGTATTTCTCTTAACCCACGTATTTCCAACGCACTTGACATTGGCAGAATTGTCGACATCGGCACAGTTTGCCATATAATAAGAAGAAGAAGAAGAAATTAATGTGTCAGGATTTGATAACAAACCTATTCCTATAATAGGCAAAGTCAACATAAAATGCAATTTATTGTTGAATAATCAACATATAGTTGAAAAAATTGTATTTATAGTTGCAGATTTAATTTGTCCAAATGTTTTAGGTCTACCAACTTGCGAAAGGTTAGGTATAATAAAAAGAGTGCTGTCAGTGTCCAACCAAGATTTTACTCAACAAATACTTAAAAAATATAATGATGTATTACAGGGTCTTGGGTGTTTGCCTCCTGTCTGTCACCTGAAGCTAAAGCCTGACGCAGTCCCGTGCATAGATCCGCCCAGAAGGGTCCCATTTGCGTTGATGAAAAAACTGCGCTCAGAGTTGGATCGTATGGAGAAAATGCATGTCATTGTAAAGGTTACCAAACCTACAGAATGGGTCAATTCTGTTGTCATTACAGTTAAGAGTACAGGTCAGTTAAGAATTTGTCTAGATCCTAGAAATTTAAACAAAAATATAATGAGGGAACATTATCCGCTCAAGTCAATAGATGAGATTAGGTCTCAACTAGAAGGGTCAGTCTATTTTTCTCATTTAGACGTATTTTCAGGATTTTGGATGTTACGTTTAGATGAATATAGTTCAGATTTATGTCATTTCAGACACCCTTTGGTCGATATAGATGTTTAAGATTACCTTATGGCATAAATGCCTCGTCTGAAATTTTTCAAAGAGTCATGATGAACTTATTTGGTGATTTAGAAGGAGTACATAATGAAAGGTTACAAAAAGCCATGCAAAGAGCTCGTCAAGTCAATTTAAAATTTAATAAGTCAAAATGTAAATTTTTAGTCTCAGAAGTATGCTTTTTAGGGTATATTTTCAGTAAAGATGGTGCTAGGGTTGACCAAAAGAAGGTCAAAGCAATTACAAACATGCCCACACCACAAAATGACAAAGAGTTACAAAGAATATTAGGTATGGTTAATTATTTAGGTCCTTTTATCAGTAATTTGTCAGAAAAAACACAAATACCAAGAAATCTTTTAAAAAAAGACTCAGTCTGGACTTGGGATGATAATAAATGTCTTCAAAACTTAAAAGATGAAATTACTAATTCTCCTGTTTTAGTACACTACAACCCCAAAATTCCATTAGTATTGTCAGTCGATTCGTCAAAGTCAGCGTTGGGAGCAGTTATCTTACAAAACAACAAACCCATTGCTTACAGTTCTAAAACATTAACATTAACCCAGTCTAGATATGCGCAAATTGAAAAGGAATTATTGGCTATTCAATTTGGTTGTGAAAAGTTTCACCAATATGTATATGATCATAAAGTAACAGTTCACACTGATCATAAACCTTTAGTCTACTTATTCAAAAAGCCATTACATGATGTACCGGCTAGACTACAACGGATGATGTTAACTTTACAAAAATATGATTTGGAGGTTATATGTACATGTGCCTGGCAAAGACATGTTTATTTCAGATACTTTGTCAAGGGCAGCCTTAAAAGACCATTATATACCTGATAATGAGTCAGAAATGTCTTGTCATGTCAATTTTATGTATGCTAGCTTAGCAGTTACAAAGGAATATAGTACAAACGTGGTCACAACAAACTGAAAAAGATGAAACTTTACAGTTGTTAAAAAAATATTATTATGAAGGTTGGCCAAGTAATAAAAGTAAAGTCAGTCCATTATTGAAGCCATATTGGAATATCCAAGCTGAAATTCATGTTGTAAAAGATTTATTATTTAAAGGTTCAAAATTAATAATACCACAGTCTATGTATAAAGAAAATGTCAATAAGAATAATAAAAATAAGTCAAAATATTATAATAGGAACACAAAGTTTTTGTCATTGTTGTATCCTAATGATCATGTCTATTTTAAGTGGAAACCTGAATGTAATTGGGAAAAGGCCATAGTCAAATTTAGGTTGTCTAATAATAGGTCTTATGTCATAGAGGATGTCAATGGAGTTAGGTATAGGAGAAATAGGGTTTACTTAAGACATAAATACTCTTGTAATACAGCAGACCCTCCTATGCTATCCAACTCGTCGCAGGGGAGAGAGGAAGGTGATAGACAGGTAGAGTCCAGACCTCAACCATCCTCACCTCAAGCCTCTAGTCAAAAAGTCACTCGTTATGGCAGAGTTGTAAAGCCAACGAGAAGTCTAATAGAAGAAGTGCAATAATTATGTAAACATGTATAAAGTATGTCTAAGTAATGTCTAAATATAAGTCTTTGTTAAGAGTGTACATAATTGCTACAGCATGGTCGCTCAGTCGTTGAGTTTGACTTAAGAAGGGGGATGTTGTAACATCACTACTTTAGTAAGTAGTAGTATGTCGCATCACTGAGTCACGTAGCAAGATGTACACTCTAGCGCAGCCATTGCTTGATCGTCCCCGACACTATGTAGACTTAAATCCAGTGCTCTGATTATATGACGATATAATATTCAAAGTCGTTCTTATTTACTAAGTCCTTAAGCAATACGTGAGAACACAATTGACATCATACTCTGCTACATGAATTACGTCCTACGATAAATGTTGGTGGCTCATCACAGAACATAGAAAAGCCCCACATAATGCTTTCCAATGTAGAAGAGATAGAGGACATACAAGTCAACACAATAATGACGTCACGTAACTCGACTACTGCAACAAACAGAACAACTTTATTAGCTACAGCAGTAGTAAATTGACAAAAATGAAGAAGGACATTCCACCGTGCTTAGAGCTTTGATTGATCCGGGATCACAAGGTTGTTTAATTACGGAAAGAGCGGTACAGCTACTGAAGTGTAGGAGATATCCAATAAAAGGAACAATACTTGGAGTGGGGTCTAAATCATCAAGGGTTAAGTACGTTGTTCAAGTCGAAGTACTATCCAAATATGAAACTGAAAGTAATCTCAAGATAAAAGCATATGTAATATTCAAGCCGTTGACAGGGCAGATACCCACCCACATAATATCATCCCTCAGTTGGCCGCATCTAGAAGGACTCAGCCTGGCCGATTCAGAGTACCATAGGCCAGGCTCTATTGACTTGCTTCTTGGAGTCGATGAATATGCCAAGATCCTTCAAAATGACGTCATCAAAGGTCCGCCTGGTTCTCCGTGTGCCCAAAAGACTTCACTAGGCTGGATTTTATTTGGTAAAGTTTACAGTGACACAACTACAAAGTGGTCAATTATAGTGATGCATCAGACTATTGCGATAGATGACATGCTTAAAGTTTTGTGGGAACAAGACATATCTATGTCTTGTTCCCACAAAACCTTTAACAAAAGAAAATTTATAGAAGAAGAAGAAACCTGTGAAAAGATATAATAAAGACACACACATAAGAAACGGTCATGGAAGATATGTGTGGTATACCTGTCAGTCAATTAAAGTAATGACAGTTAGTGTCAAAGGATTTTGACAAGAGGTTTCCCCCGCTCGAGTAGCAAAAACTGATTTTGGTGTTTCCAGTGATAGTAAATTAAAATTATAAACCTTTATCTTCTTCTTTCTTTATCCTCGTCTTATCCTATTTTAATTGAGGTCGGCTCTCCTAATCAATCTTCGCCAGGACGTTCTGTCCTGGGTCGTCTGCGGATCTATTTGGGCTGTTTGCAGATCTTTTTTTATGACTGATTGCCATGTTAAACGGGGTCTTCCTCGTGCTCTTGGTCCGGTTTTAATTTCAAGAACTCTCTTGGTCATGTGATCTTGTGGCCGCCTCATGACATGCCCGTACCACCTCAGTCTACTCTCCAGCAGCTTTTCTGGGATTGGCCTGACTCTAAAAGTGCCGCGGATGTGCTCATTCCTCACTTTGTCCAAGCGCGTGACGCCACCAGACCATCTGAGCATTTTCATCTCGGCGACATGCATCTGGTGTTCTTGCTGCTTCTTGAGCGGCCAGCATTCCGAGCCGTACATTAGGACTGGTCTTACGGCAGTTTTGTAGATTTTACCTTTGACTGGTACAGGCATTCTAGAGTCACACAGCACACCCGTCAGCTCCCTCCACTTCATCCAGCCAGTGTTGACGCGGTTGGAGACGTCGAGCTCTATGGTGCCGTTGCTCGACAGGATAGAGCCAAGGTATTTAAAGAACTCTACCCTATTGAGTGGGGTGTTCTGGAGGTGTATGGTGCCATGTGTTGAGTTGGAGAAGTTACAGTGCATATACTCAGTCTTCTGTCTGCTGATTCTCATGCCAGCATTTTCCAAAGCACTGCGCCATTGTTCTAGCGTGATCTGTAACTCCTCCACATCTTCACTAATGAGGGCTATGTCATCCGCGTACAAGATGTTCCAAGGGGGCTTTTTCTGCAGGTCAGCTGTGATATGGTTCATCACTAAGTTGAAAAGTAGTGGGCTAAGAGCTGACCCTTGATGCACGCCGACTTTCACGTCGAATTGGTCACTAAGACCAGCGGGGCTGCGTACCTTAGTTTTCACCTCCCTGTACATGTCCATCACCAGTTGGACGAGCCATTCTGGCACGTTTTGAGCTCGCAGAGACTGCCAGATGAGATCTCTGGGGACGCGGTCGACGGCCTTTTCTAGATCTATGAAGACCATATGTAGATGTTGCTGACTCTCCCTTCTCTTCTCCATCAGAACTCGTATTGAGTGGATGGCGTCGATGATAGACTTACCAGTGACAAAGCCACACTGATTCTCAGTCACACTGGTGATTAAATGAAGCCGTTTGCTAATTACTCTTTCCCAGATTTTAAGGGTGTGGGATATTAATTTGATGGCTCTATAGTTTTCGCATAGTCTTATGTCACCCTTATTTTTATAAAATGGCACTAAAAAGCTGTCGCGCCATTCATCTGGTATCCCATCTTTGAGAATCCGGTTGAAGAGGTGGGTGAGAAAGGATTCTCCGTGAGTTCCCAATTTTTTCCAGAGCTCGGCAGGTATGACATCGGGCCCAGTGGCCTTATTATTTGCCATGGCTTTGATGGACGCTCTGACTTCGTGTGGAGTGACAGCGAAAATTGGGCCTTCGGTGGGTGGTGTTTTGATGAGTTCTTCGCTCGGGTAGGCTTCATTTAGTAAGTGAGAGTAATACTCTTCCCATCTCTTGCAAATATCTGCGTTGCTGGTAAGTAGCACATCCTGCTCATTCTTGATGTACTTAACTGTTTTGGTATCTCTCGTGTTATTATGGCGTTGCTTTGCTATCTTGAAGAGTTCCCTGTCGTCCTTTGTATTATGTAGCCTCGCGTAGAAGTCTTCTGCGGATATAGCTTTCGCTTGCGCCACAGCTCTCTTGGCTTAATTCTTAGCAGATCTGTATGCTTCGCGATCTCTGTCTTCTTTGCTATTTTGCCAAGTCTTGAAAAGGGTTTTCTTCAGTTCTAGCTTTTGTTTGACATCATCTGTCCACCAGTTGGTATTCTTGTTACCACAGACTGCTCCTTTTGATACTCCCAAACGCTTTGACGCTAATTAGATACAGTTGGTTCGAAAGCGAGTCCAGATTGTATCGGCAGTGCCTTGGTTTTCCTCTAGGTGCGCCACGAGGTCTGAGCAGAGTTTCTGCCCTTCTTCTCTTGCTAGTTTATGCCAGTTTATTTTTGGTGCCCTTTTGTCTTTTCTCACTTTTATTGGTCTTGGCATGATATAGTCTGCAACTAAGAGTCGGTGCTGTGATGTGAGAGGCTCCCCTGGTATCACTTTGCAGTCTCGAAAGGTTTTAAGAAGCGGTCGGTCCGCCATTATATAGTCGATTTGGGTGCTTTTGCCTCCGCTTTTATATGTGATGAGATGTTCGTGCGGCTTTGAGAAGAAGGAGTTAATAATAGCAAGGTCATATGTTGCGGCGAACTGCAGAATATCTTTGCCTTGAGGGTTGGTTGTGCCGTATCCGTATCCTCCGTGCACTCTCGCGTTGACAGGTGATTTTTGTCCTATATGCCCATTAAAGTCTCCCAGGATGTATTTGGTTTCAGTAGTGGGTATTGACTGCATTAGGTCGTCCAGGTCGTTCCAAAAGATCTCTTTTTCAGATGTTAAGCACCCAGTTTGTGGTGCATACGCTGATACAACATTCATGCATGGCTGGTTATCGAGGGCAAATTTGATTGCCATAAGCCTGTCGCTTACGCGGTTGACTTCCACTACGCGCTCCTGCAGGTCTTGGTCGATCACGATGCCCACTCCGTTTTGGTTTGTGTTTGCACTGTTGTAGAGTAGCTTGAAGCCGTCCCCAATATCACGAGACTTTGACCCCTTCCATTTTGTCTCTTGTATACAGCAAATGTTTACACGTCTTCTTAGAAGGACTTCACTTAGTTCTGAGCTGCGTCCGGTCATTGAGCCCACGTTCCAGTTTGCAATGCGCAGTTTCTGGTTAGGATGGTGTGCTGCAACGACCTTTGCGTCGCTTCGGGGGAACGCCCCAGCATTTGCTACATTTGTGATCACGTTGTCGATCGATTTACAGGTGATAATTTTGATTCAAGTAACATTGTAAGTCAATTAAAGGTCAAATATAAAGAAGTATTCTCAAAGGATAGGTCATCTCATATTTTAAATTTTAAGGCCAAGTTGAAATTGAAAGATGGAGCAACACCCACATTCCATAAAGCATATTCAATCCCCTATTCAAAAAAGCAAGAAGTTGAAGATGAATTGTTAAATTTAGTCAAGTCAGGTATAATTAAAAAAGTTACACACAGTGATTGGGCTAGCCCTATTGTTATAGTAGAAAAAAGTAATAAAAACATAAGAGGTTGTGAAGATTACAAAGTCACATTAAATAAGCAATTAGACACGGATCATTATCCCTTGCCTCTGCCAGAAGATATATTTTCTGAATTGGCTGGAGCAAATTGTTATTAGATGATAAGTCACAAGAGTATATGACTATTAATACCCATTTAGGATTATTTAGACCTACTCGTTTACAATTTGGTGTGTCAAGTGGGCCGTCTGTTTTTCAGAGTGTTATGGATCAAATACTGCAGAATGTTGGTAATGTTAGAGTATTTATCGACGATATTATTATTAGTGGAAATAGTTTGCAGGATTGTCAAAAAAACTTAGAAAATGTTTTACAAAGATTTAAACAAAATAATGTTAGAGTAAATTTCGAAAAATGACAGTTTTTCTGTAAAGAAATTTCATTTTTAGGACATATCATTAGTAGTCAGGGTATAAGACCTTTACCAGATAAAATCGAAGCCATAGCTAAAGCTCCACCACCTGGTTCAATTACTCAGTGACAGGCATATTTAGGGCTGCTAAATTACTATGGAATTTTTTTACCCAGATTAGCAGATCATTTGGCACCGTTGCATAACCTATTAAGAAAAGATGTTCCGTTCTGTTGGACAGAGACATGTAATAGGTCTTTTGAATTAAGTAAAAAACTAGTATTGGAGCGTGGTTTATTGGTGCATTATGATTGTATGAAGGATTTGTATGTAACAGCAGATGCTAGTCAATATGGTATAGGAGCAGTATTAAGCAATAAGATAGAAAATGAGCCTATTTGTTTTGCATCAGCTACATTAAATAATGCCCAAAAAAATTATTCACAAGTGGAGAAAAAAGCTTTAGCTATTATATTTGCTGTACAAAAATTTCACAAGTATTTGTATTGGAGAAAGTTTGTTTTGGTGACTGATCATCAGCCATTAAAATTTATTTTTGAACCACAAAAAAAAATTCCAAGCAAATTCAAGATTACAGAGATGGGCGCTAATATTGTCAGGATCCATATATGAAATTACTTATCGAAAGGGTTCATTACTAGGAAATGCGGATGCCTTGTCAAGGTTGCCTTTACCTGAAAAAGTAGATGTTAGTGGTAGTATAAACTATTTTAATTTTGTGAATGAAGTGCCATTAAATTATCAAGAGATAGCAAAGTACACTCAAAAGGACCCCATATTAAGTAAGGTTTATGAGTATGTGATGACAGGCTGGACAAATTATATGTCAGATGAATGTTTAAAGCCATATTTTAGTAAGAGAGCTGAGTTAGTAACTGAACAAAAATGTGTACTTTGGGGAGGTAGAGTGATCATTCCAGAGCAGTTAAAAAGTAAAGTGTTAGGTATGTTTCACGAATCACATCAGGGGATTGTTCAAACTAAAATGTTAGGGAGGGGTTATTGTTGGTGGCCTAATTACAATAATGATATAGAAACAGAAGTTTCTAAATGTGATATTTGCCAGTCAACCAGAGAGACTAAAAGTATTGAGCCGGTAAGTTGGAAAAAACGTGAAAATAATTTTGAACGGGTTTACATAGATTTTTTTATGAAGGATTCTACTACTTACTTATTAATAGTAGATTCAAGATCTAAATGGCTTGATGTTCATATTATACTAGGTACTTCTGCGAGCCAAGTAATTGAAAAATTGTGTAGAACATTTGCTATTATTGGGATACCAGCTGAAATAGTTAGTGATAATGGACCACCATTTACTTCTATTGAATTCCTAAATTTTCTTAAACCTAATGGATGTATTCCTTTAAAAAGTCCTCCATATCATCCTGAATCTAATGGTATGGCAGAGAGAACAGTTCAAACTATAAAACAAGCACTGAGTAGATTAATTTTGCAAAAAAAGGGAGTGTCCAAAGAAGTACCTACTGTTACAAAAAAAAATATTTACTTACAGAAATGAACCTAATTCTACTGGTATGTCTCCAAATGAAATTATATTTAAGTATAAACCAAGGACTCGTTTTGAATTAATGAAACCTTCAAATATATTGTCAAAAAGAATTGTTCAGTCTGATAATAATTTAATGGCACCAGTAATGTTTAAAGTGGGAGACAGTGTTTGATGTAAAAACTTGAAAGAAGGAAAAGGATGGTCCAAAGCATTCATTGTTCAATGTTTGAGTCCTGTTCGTTATATAATAAGTGTTAATGGTGTTCAAAAACATTACCATGTTTCTGATTTGAGACATTGTAGTACGGTTGTAACAAATAACAATAGTCAATATTTTGAAGATAATTGTAAAAACTGATGTATAGACAGGGGTTTCCCCTGTCTATACACCAGTTATTTTGTCACCAATAGATACAAACTCTAGTTTAAATAAAGATATTGAAATTAGACAGGAGGTTCTACCAGAAATAAATAATACCTTAGATATAGAAAGAGAATCAATGCTGGAGGATCAGATTGATCCATTGGAAAAAAATGTTTCTGTGGAAGAACAGGTTTCTCAGAAATCTCTGTTAAGTAATTCTAATAATACTGGACTGAGAAGATCTACTAGAATCTGTAAAGCTCCTACTAGGTTAAATTTATAAATTTGTGGTACATACCTACCTAATAATTAAATTACCTAGTACTTTAGAAAAAAAAAAAAAAAGTGTTCTAAAAAAAATAAGTTAGATGATTAACATAAGCAAGTAAAAATGTGTAAACTGATTAGTCTATATTTAGCAGTAAACTACGTAGGAAATGGATGTTGATTTAATTATAGAATAGTAAGAGCTTTTTAAAGGGGACGAGTGTGGTATACCTGTCAGTCAATTAAAGTAATGACAGTTAGTGTCAAAGGATTTTGACAAGAGGTTTCCCCCGCTTGAGTAGCAAAAACTGATTTTGATGATTTGCAGTGATAGTAAATTAAAATTATAAACCTTTATAATAACCCAAAAATAAATCATCATCATCATCATCAACAGCCTTTAACAGTCCACTGCTGGACATAGGCCTCTCCTTAAAAAGGAGGTTTTGGCCTACTATACCACGCTGGCCAGACGGGTTGGTATAGGGTTTGTGTCAAGTTTTCCTTCTCTCTGCAGTAAATTCAAAAATAAATAGTAAATTTAATTAGTGCGTTTCACTACAAGACAAATTAATATGTAGTGAACTTACCACTTAAAGTTGATCCTCCATGAGCTGCAGAAGGAGACACCAGAAGTATAACTCTGAAAAGGTTGCTGCAATTGAAACAAAAATTAGATAAAAACAAAGGTAAGGTTTCTAAAAGAGTCTTAAAATCATGTAATTAATGAATATCTGGAGCTAGGACACATGGAAGAAGTACCAGATAGTGAGCGTAATAATTATGCTGTATACCTACCTCATCATGCCGTTGTTCGCGAAGACAAGGAGACAACAAAGGTGCGTGCTGTTTTTGATGCATCCAGTAAAGATTATACTGGCGTCAGTTTGAATGACGACTTGATGACTGGTCCATTACTTCAAGACGACTTAAGAAGTATAGTAATGAGATGGCGTATGCATTAGGTCTGCTTCACAAGCGACATTGAAAAAATGTATCGTATGATCTTAGTAAACAAAAAACACACCGATTTTCAACGTATCTTATGGTACCAAGACGAGTTAATCAAAGAATATAGACTTCTCACCGTTACGTTTGGAACCGCGTCAGCACCCTATTTAGCCGTAAAAACGCTGATACAAATCGCAGAGGATGAAGGCAAACTTTACCCTATGGCATCAAAAATACTAGAGGAAAATCTGTATGTAGATGACATCATGTCTGGATTTGACTCGGTTGAAGAAGATAGATAGATAGATAGATAACTCTTTATTTGCACACTAAATTACAGAGTTACAAGAAAGGAACACAGCGATCAAATATCGAGTGTACAAAGGGCGGCCTTATTGCTAAATGCAATTTCTTCCAGACAACCTTAGGATGGATCAAAAGTTGCAGAGAGACAGTAGTAGTTGAATATCTGCATTTGTGAACCTACTATTTGTTTAGTATTATCTACTATACATATTACATATACTACACATATTATATTATCTACAAACATTTACAATTTTTATACTTACATCTACAATGCATATCACAATAAATAAACCTACATATATATAAGTACCTACATACTATACCAGCAAATATACATTTACACATACATATATATATATACGCATTGTTAAATGAATAAACATAGAAAAGAGAAACAGTTTCGTTACACCCTCAAGCGTGATGGACTCAATTAAGGTGAATAAAATTCCTGTACCATTTTCTTGAATCTATTTAATGTTTGCGCCTGCCTGATGTTAAGCGGCAGTGCATTCCACAAGCGCACAGCTTCAACAGTGAAGGATTGATCATAAAATTTGGTGGAATGCAGTGGCATCTCCAGTTGTAAACTTACGGATGACCGCAGACATTTTTCGTGTGTGTCATTAAGGAACTTGAATCGTTCTTTGAGGTAGAAAGGGGTTTTGGGATTAAACAAAATGTTGTAAAGGAAAATAAGGATATTAGTATTCCGGCGAGAGCGAATTGGAAGCCACTTGAGCATTTGACGGAATTTAGAGACGTGATCGTATTTTCGTAAACCAAATACGAATCGTATGCACATATTTTGTAGTCGCTCAAGCTTATCCAGTTGTGCTTCAGTGAGATTCAGATAGGTGACATCGGCATAGTCGAGAATTAGGAGGAGAAGTGCTTGTGCAAGCGCAACCCTAGTTGCAGTTGAAAGGAATTTGCGTAGTCTTCGAAGAGAACCGGCTGAAGCAAATATCTTACGACTGACCTCTTGCATCTGTGAACCCCATGATAAAGTGTTGTCTATGTTGATCCCTAATTTTTTTATAGTAGTGCTTATCTCAAGAGTAGTGCCACCGAACTGAATTTGGGGCAGTAGAGTCCAGTTAACTTTTGAGATCACCCTGGGGCTGCCAATAACACACACCTGTGTCTTCATAGGATTAATCATAAGTCCATAGTTATAACTTCACTCGCCAATGCGTTGAAGGTCAGCATTAATTAAGTTGAATGCATCCGATAACATGTTAATCGAAGCTTGTGTATATATTTGTAAATCATCTGCATAAAGGTGGTAGAAGGAACTTAGTTGATTAGAGATAGAGTTTATAAAACAGCGAAGAGTAAAGGAGATAGAACGCCACCCTGCGGTACACCAGCAGAAATACTGCACCAAGAGGACATGGAGTCATCAATGCAAATCCGTTGCCGGCGACCATGCAGCTAACTATGAAACCAATCAATTGTCCTTGGAGATATGTTAAGAGACCGTAGTCCGCCAAGCAGAATGTGAAAATCCACAGTATTGAAGGCATTGCTAAAATCAAGTAAGGTGAGAACTGTGATCTTTAAACTATCCATGCCTAGTCTGATGCTGTCTGTAATGTGTACCAGCGCAGAAGTAGTGCTATGGCCAGGGCGAAATCCGGATTGGAAGGGGTTCAGTAGAGAATTTTTGGAGAGGAAGTTGGTCAGTTGAGAGTGGATGAAGCGTTCAAGTACTTTAGATAGGAAAGGTAAAATAGATATGGGCCGATAGACAGAAAATGAAGAGGGTTTAGCTTTTTTTGGAAGAGGGATTACTTGGGCATCTTTCCATGCAGATGGAAAAACACCGCTTGTGACGGAGTGATTTAGGATATTGCATAGGATAAGTAGAATTTCGTCAAGGATAGGAATAATCATATTTCGGCTGATGCAGTCTCTTCCCACTGCACTGGATGAGATCGCCAGAATGGTCTTCCTAACATCACAAGCGGACAACTGATCAGAGACGAAGAAGAAGCTATTGAAGCTGGTAAGCAATTACAAGACATTCTACAAAAAGGCGGGATGAATTTACAAAAATGGATATATCAATCGATGGTATTGTAAAGGCTCTCGGCTTAACATGGAATCTTAAAGAAGATAATTTTCAGTATACCTTAAATTTGCCACCTATTCCAAGTAGAGGATTCGATCCCGGTCGATTTTTATAATCCCGGGATTTCGGGATTATCTACAGTTAATCTCGGGATCCCGGGATAGTCCCGGGATTGTATTGGCAATGGAAAGTGGTAACAAAAAGACAGTAAAACATATCAAATTTTTTTTTTGTTTATCATTTAGTTTTGTGAGGACATAGAATATTTAAGTTTTAAATCTCCAAACAGGCGGTTAAACAAAATTATACATTCTTCTTATAAAATAAACAAACTAGTGCCTAGTTTGTTTTGTGTTTCGGTAAATAATTTATGAAACTAACAATAAACTTCAAAAAATCAACTTCTTTAGACTTATTTAGATAAACTATAAAAAAAAACTAAATGCTTAAAAGATCAATGTTTATAGATACCTACTCATATTTTTTAATTAAATTGCCCAGAAACTTTATAAATTACACACTTTTACGCATAATCCAGAACCGGTCATTAGCAAAAACAAATGAAATCAGCTGTGTAGACAAGATGGCTGTCAAAACGTCAAATCAATGGCAAGTGCGTTTCTTCTTACGCACATATTTATTGACTTATGTAAAAAATGTATCAATCCCGAAAATCCCGTGATTCATTAAATTTGATCCCGAAAATTTCGGGACTAAAATATGACCGGGATCCCGAGATCCGGGATCCAATCCTCTAATTCCAAGGAACATCACCAAAAGAACGATTTTGGCCGATCTACAGCGACTTTTTGATCCATTAGGCTGATCTTTGTTAAACATGCATTTTAGGACTACACTTTCTACTTGTTATAATTATTTTAAGCCTTATACATAATGTGTTCAAATTTGCTTTTTGTGTATGTGCCATTCTTATATACTCATATATATAATGTACATATTTTTCTTATACTGCTACGTCTTATTTCTTTTAATAGCTTCCTTGGCGACCCGCCGACCGTATGCCAAAAAGTCCTCTCTCAAATAGTCATTGCACATCCATTCTTTCAGTTTCTCAGTACTGACTTCCAGGTTGTGTTTTGACTCTAGGTCATATCTGCTCTTTCCATTTTTAGGGCAGCTCGTTATGAGATGATCTCCTCTCTCTGCGGGTCGCAGATACATGCTGCTTCGTTCTTACACTTAAATTTATAAAGGTACGAGGAGAAACCACCATGTCCTGTTAAAATTTGAACAGTTAATGGATTAAGATTTATCTTTTTTATGATTCTATAAGATTCCACTATGCATGGCAGGAACAGTTTTGTCGTTCCTGCTGTGTCACCTATCGAGTACCTATTTTTCCATTCCTTAAGTGAGTTCGATCTAATTAATTGCTTGGCGTAAGATACTGGAAGACTTCCGTAATTTGACCTTGTTTTCAGGCGAAGGGCCGCTTCCTTAGCCAGCTGGTCCGCTCTCTCGTTTCCGGAGATGCCCACATGAGCTTTTATCCAGTAGAGGGATACTCGAACGTCCTTCCGCGTCATTACCCTTATGGCTTCTCGTGTTCTATATGCGAGCGGGTGGAAACCAGTTGGATTGCATATTAGATCAAGGGCTGAACGCGAGTCGCTCAAAATTGTTATATCTTTGTAATTGGTCTCTCCGGCTGAAAAACAGTATTATATTGCTCCAGTCTCAGTTTTAGTGTTCTGACCTCTTCGCCATTTTTCCAGCACGAGACCGCTGCGCCCACCCTTCCCTGTAACTTACTCCCGTCGGTGTATATGTAGAAGTGTTCGTTTTGGATGTCCAAATCCTTTTCGTCATTTAGACACCTGTACATGAGATCTATCTGTTCCGAGGGATGGGGGGTTTCCAAGAAGCTCATTCTTTTTTCGACCTCTCTGTCGGTTGGCAGGTCGCAGATGCTCTCTCTGCGCTTTGCGCGATACAGGGCTGCCGCCTCCCCCACCCGAAGATCCAGTGGCAGGAGTCCGGCCAGCAACAGGGCCGCGTTCAGCGATACCGTTCGATAGGATCGAACTATCTTCCTTGCGAAACTTTGGACCGGGTCAAGTTGTTTTCTTATAGTTAATTTAGATGCCTCTGGGGCCCATACGCTGGCTCCATATAAAATGATAGGTTCTATGACAGCCACATAGATAGTCCTGATGATCTCCGAGCTCATACCCCAAGAGATTTTAGCTGCTCGAGCTAACTGCTTGCAAATATGTGTTACATGGCTATTGAATGTGAATTTTCTGTCTATAATCATTCCTAGAATTTTAACCTCGTTTACTGTTCCTAAATAGTTCCCCCCATACGTAATTTTGGTTCGTCATATTTAAGTTTGTTTGTCATTATCATTAAGATTGTTTTATGTGTTGCAAAATTTGTTTTCTTGTCCCCATTTGTAATTTTTTTCTAGTGCCGGATTTCCAGTTGTCTGAATCGATTCTGAGGTGGGCCCGAAGAACACCAGGACCACGTCGTCTGCCTGTACGTATATTCCTGTCGCCTCCAGCATGTCCAGCAAAGGGTCCAGCAGCAGATTCCAAAATAAAGGTAAAGCAATTGAACCCTGGATGCAGCCCTTATTAGTTGCCTTTTCATACTCCTCCCCGGCGTAGGCCACACTGACCCGTCTATCCTGAAGGTAGGTGTTGACCATTTTCCTGAGGTTCTTCGAGCAGTTCTTCACCAATAGCTGTCTCTTAAGTGCGGGCCACCAAGGCTCCGTCTATGTCTAGTGATACCAGTGCTACGATTTCTTTATTTCTCAATCTGTTTCTTCATATGTTGAACTAGATCGAAGAGGGAGTCCGCCGTACTGCGCTGGGGCATGAATCCATATTGTTTTTTATTGCCCTGGGGAAGTAAATGCCATTTCAGTCTCGAGACTAGCGTTTTTTCTAAAAACTTTCCCATGATCGACAGCAAACCAATGGGTCTTTTATGGGACTAATCCCACCCACACGCCCACCACTGTAACTCCTGTACACCAGGATCCACAGCAGTGACCCACGAACACACTGAGTTATGACACTCGGGAAGTCCCAGGAAGAAATTAAACTGTCTTGGAACCCGCAACGAAATTAATCAGAAGAAAATTGGAGGAGTTGGAAATACAGTAAATCCACTTCCCTCCTTAGCAAAGCGGGAGACAAAATGAAGTAAAATAGGCATACACCCTTTTAAACAGGGAAGCACCACGGCTACAAAATATTACGGGTCCTACATGAGCTATATTTGATTTCTATAATATGTATGGCAGAATCGCCTAAACGCACGGAAATTCACCCTAGTTGACACAAGATCCCCATAGTATACCACCCCAGATGTCACCTGCAAGCTATTCAGCATTATATTACGTTCATTATACCAAAGACTACATTCCCAGAGGATATGATGAGCAGACTGTTCATAATGAGAGTTAGGTGTTGAGCATTGACACAATGGTGACTCGACTAATTTAAACGAATACAACTTGCTCTAGCTGGCTTGAGGTGGATCACTGTGTCGCTCAATTTCTTATGGGTCAGGGTGGCTTATGGGTAAAACCAATGGCTCTATAAGACTTCGCCTGTGAGTAATCAGTCTTGCCAGGTTTTCGCAGAACAAAAACTGATGCAATTTTCCATATTTTGGGAAAGTATCCGAGGCGCAAGCATCCATTGGCTATGGCCAGGAATACACCGGTATCTGCCTCAATCGCTGCAGCAACTGTATCCGCAGTGAATCCATCAGGCCCTGGTGCTTTGTTTGGGTTGAATGTTCTGATGTTAAGTTTTCACTTCTCTAATTTTTGCTTGTTCTTCAGTGTCTGTCTCGGGTTTATCTTCTGGGTAAAAGGTGTTAGCCAACAACTGCACCGATTCCTCCGGAGTAAGGATTTTGCTGTCGTGCACGAGTGCTTCGTCCTGTTGCCATTTTCTGTTTCTATTTATGACCCGGTATATTCCGTCCCACATGCTTTCTCTGTCTTGTTTGGTACAAAAATAATTCCAGCTGTCTGCTTGCGCCCCTGCCACCCTTTCCTCATACTTTCCTTTCGCTGTCAAGTACTCCTCTATGACGCTGTTTTTCCTCTTGTCCGCAGCGTTCCTGATTCTTCGCTTCTTCGTTACACTTTCCTTCTTAAGCTGCT
Source organism: Arctia plantaginis (assembly GCA_902825455.1). NCBI lineage: Eukaryota > Metazoa > Arthropoda > Insecta > Lepidoptera > Erebidae > Arctia > Arctia plantaginis. Next base: position 391,043 of record CADEBD010000328.1, on the reverse strand, counting down.
CGAGTTCTTCCGACCACCAATTTATTTTTATTTTGTCCGCCTTAACCTTCTTTTTTTGTAAATGTGAATCGCAAACTTTTGTAATGGCACTTGTATAATTGACCACTACTTCTTCTAGTTTGTCTATTTTGCTTATTTTTTCGATGTTTTCCCTAGTTATTTCTGCCTTCCGTGAGTTCTTGTTGTGAGTTCTTCCGTCAAGTCTTTTTTGAATTCTGCCCAGTTTGCCTTTTTAGTGTTGTACATCCTAGTTGGTTTTCTTAATTTTTTGTCTAATTGTTCCTCTAATTGTACAGTAAACAGTATCGCGTTGTGGTCCGAACTAGAGATGCTCCTATCTACTTCCCAGTTATTAACACGCCTCATCGTATTTATGTTACTCACCGTGACGTCCACCCTGCTCCTGTATTCTTTACCCCCCCCCCCCCCCCCCCCCCCCCCGAATGGTCTCGTACGTCGCCTGTGTTAAGTACCTGTAAGTCTAGTTCCTCCAAGAAGGTGGCGAGCTCCGCTCCTCTGTGGTTCTCTCTGTCGCTTCCCCACCATGTACTCAATGGATTGACGTCGCCTCCTATTAAAATGTACTTGGAACTGTACTTATCGTAGATTTTCTGTACATGGTCGAGATAGAGAGCCAGAGGCTTATCCTCTTCGAAGTAGACAGAGACAATGACGAGCATTGCATTCGGTGTTTTAAGTGTTAGAACAGCTATATTTTCTGTCGTTAGTGATGGGTCTTCTTGTATTTGTAAGCTGTCGTCGAAGACCATGATTGCCGCCGTGATTGGTCCCTGCCTACCTTGAACCCTTTGAATAACTCTCATACCGGGCCTCTGACTGACTTCTCCACTGTCCCCAACGTACGGTTCTTGGACAAGAGCACAGCAGATCCTCCTTTTTGACGCTTCCTGGATTACTTCCTGTGTGGCTAGACGTTTACGCTGCAGGTTGACTTGGACAAAATTGAGTTTCTGTAGCTGGCCCATAAAAATTAATGAATTAGTCAATGATCAGGGATCTCGGATGAATGTAGGTAGTAAAACGGCAATTATGGATATTACTCAACGTATTACCGGTATCGCATCCTTGTTAGCAATAAAATCCTCTAGCAACGAAACGAAGTTAGCGAATTTTGAGCGACAAATGGAGGGTATCGCAACTCAACAAACGAGTTTAACGTACGCGGATAAACTTAAGCTTCGCTTACCACCTAAATCTGCTCCGTGCCCCGTACCTACTGAAGCGGGCGTTCCTAGGCCTTGTGTTATTGCCTATCCCGCTACGGAACGCTTAGCGGACTATGCGACCTCGTCAGCAACGAAACAAGCTCTCATGAAGGCTATTAAACCGAGCGATGAGGGATTCCAAATTGTTGGCGTTAAAAAAACCTCTAAGGCAGGCGTCGTGTTACGTGTAGCTAACGAACGGCAGCTTAAGAAACTGGAATCTGTGGATGCCATTAAATCAGTAGGGTTACGATTAGAAAAACCGAAAGGCCGTTAGCCCCGTATAATTGTAAAATACGTACCCGGTTCTATGGAAGATCGTGCCTTCCTTAAAGCCCTATACCGTCAGAATATCAAGGACGAATTAAAATTATTTACGAATTATAATTAAAAAAACGATTTTATTAAGTCAACCAAAATTGTTAGGCATCGTAAACTAGTAAATGGACGTCAATGGATAGGCTTAGAATTAGAGGCAGCAGTTAGGAAACATCTAGCCAACACAAAAGATAAACTTTATATAGACTGGGCCACATGTAGATTCATAGACGATATAGAAGTAGTTCGTTGCTTAAATTGTCAGCAATTCGGTCATGTATAAAACTTTTGCACCATTAAAACCCCTACTTATGCTAATTGCGCCGCCGCACACGAAACGCGAGCTTGTCCAGATAAAGACACACCAGATTTTAAGCCCACGTGCGCACAGTGCAAGCTTTTCAAAAAACCATCTGACCATCGATCACTCACTCGTGGCTCACACGACTGTGCTAAATACAAATTAAAACTGAAACAGGTAATATTAAATACCAATTACTGAATTTAGCTTAAAAAGAAAAAAAAAAAGTTTATAGAGTAACTGTTGAAGTATTAAAGTTCAGTTTTGCTTGACTATAGGATTACTTCAACTAAAATACGTATTGTCACTGTTAATGTTTATTGTAGACTGATACGTGTAAAACCTTTCTCACATAGGTTAATACATACATATAATCAAACATGCCGCCCACCAAAAACAACAGTTTTTCTTAAAGTTTGAAGTTAAACATACTAATTAAGTTTATAGTTACAGTTAATTAACAGTTAATACATTATATATACAGTTAGTTACAGTTAATATACAGTTTTTTTAAAGTTTGACATTAATCTTTATGTAACAAATTTCATTAAGTATACAAATGCATTATTAATTGATTGATAAACACAACGCAAATCATGTCAGACTTACAAGACTCATGCAATCTATCTCTAAATTTGAAATAACATAATGGTGGCAAATAATATAAACAATGCAATCATTTCCTAAATCAAATAAATTAACACATTTATATACCTGCATGCAACATTCAGATCGTAATTATAACTTCTTTAGTGAACATAAAGAAATGAAATTACAATAAATAAAAATAAATACTTAAATTATACTGCATATATAATTATTCCTTATCATTTACAGGTAATTCACATAAATTTGAAATTGGTCTCTTTATAATTTTACCAAGACATTTAAGACTATAAACTCGACAAATACTATCTTTACCGGGATGTTTTGTAACTATGCGCCCCAGTGCCCACTTACTGGGTGGTAGATTTTCCTCTCTTACTAACACAACATCACCAACTTCAAATTCATTTTTCAGTTGTAACCACTTTGGTCGTTGTTGCATTCTGGATAAATACTCGGCTTGCCAGCGTTTCCAGAAATGTTGAACAAGTTGTTGAGTATACTGCCATCTGGTCAATCGGTTTACATTTAGATGGGTCAAATCTGGTTCAGGAATAGTTATGGGCGCATCGCCTATTAGAAAGTGACCTGGTGTCAATACGTTTAAGTTTTCAGTATCAGACTGGTCTATAGGACACAATGGTCTTGAATTTAAGCACGCTTCGATTTGACATAAGATGGTGGACATGGCTTCAAAGGTAAGGTTATGATTGAGAATTCTTTTAAGGTGGTATTTCACAGATTTAACGCCCGCTTCCCATAGGCCTCCAAAATTCGGGCTGTAAGGTGGATTGAAATGCCACTGAGTTCCTTCTTCTGCGAGTAGACCAGCTAAGTCACCAGGAATGTCTAGGTTTGCCGCACGCCACAGTTCAAGTAATTCTCTGTTTGCTCCAACAAAGTTTGTTCCTCGATCGCTATAGATGTGACTGCACTTGCCTCGTCTTGACACAAATCATCGGAAAGCATTTAGAAATGTGTTAGCGCTGAGATCACCCACCAATTCCAAATGAATGGCCTTGGTAGCCATGCATACGAAAATACATATCTTATGACACTTGGTTCCTCTGCCTCTTGACATCAAAACTTGGACAGGACCAGCGTAATCCACTCCGGAATGTAGGAATGGTCTAGCATGGTGTTACCCGGGCCTCTGGTAAGTCACCCATCAATTGTGTTCTGTTCTTTGCCCTCTGTCTTGCACAAATGATGCAGCTGTGCAGGTAAGTGGTTACTAGAGACTTTACGAAATGATCCAAAAGCGTGTTCGTAAGTAATTTATCATTAATTGGATGCCCCCGTGCAAAGTTTACTTATGTGCATCAGCAATCAACAAGGCAACTAGCCCATTATGATGTCCTAGAATGATTGGATGTTTAGCATTTTCTTCCAGATGAGCCTGTCTGAGCCTGCCGCCCACCCTGAGGATGTTTTTGCTATCAAGGTAAGGATTTAAACCCTTTATTTTACTTTTATTATTTACAGGTTTATTCTCTTTTAGATCTATTATTTATATTCTAAAATCTTCCTCCTGTACATTTCGCACACATATTTCTAATGCCTTGTCTTGTTCTTCTGTAGTTTAGTAAGTAGTATGATTTTCGGTTTACATATTTCTGTATCTATTGTAATTAAGAAATCTCTTGCAATATACTATTGTTTTAAGTAGTTCTTGCATTGAGTTGTAGTCTTCAAATTGAATTAGACCCTTTTTATATTCTGCATCTTCTTTCATTTTAAAATTTGTTAAAAATTCTTTCTTCATTTCTAAATCTGTAGATCATCAATCATCATCAACAGCCTTTAACAGTCCACTGCTGGACATAGGCCTCTCCTTAGAAAGGAGGTTTTGGCCTAATATACCACGCTGGCCAGACGGGTTGGTATAGGGTTTGTGTCACGTTTTCCTTCTCTCTGCAGTGCTGGTGTCCTGCGTATTTCGCTCCCTTAGTCGGCTCTTACGACACCCACGGGATGAATAGGGGTGGTGACACTCTGTATTCTTAATCCTTACCTTTTTCACTTATCTCTATAACTTCATTTTTAAGCCACGTTGGTTCGTTTTACCAAAGATTACAAGTCGCCAATTCAGGTAAGAGCATTCCTCTTGAAGTGACATCTGCTGGATTATCACTGGACTGCACATGGTACCATTGATTGCCACTGTTATCTAAAATGGTAACAACTCGATATCTTACAAAGGTCTGCCATCGGGCGGGATCACCTCGCAGCCAGGACAGAACAATTGTGGAATCAGTCCAAGCATATATCTGACTAGCAGGAATGCGGGTCGCTTTGCTTATTTGCTTTAGTAAATGGGATAATAAGACAGCTCCACACAATTCCAGCCTTGGCAGAGAGACAGGTTTCACTGGAGCTACGCGAGATCTTGCTGCTATGATGCCAGTCTCGTATTCTCTGTTTTCTGTGCGGAATCTGAGGTAAGCAACTGCTCCATAAGCTTTACTAGATGCGTCACTAAAGCCATGTATGGTAACGTCATTCAGATTATCTCTTGTAGTCTGTAACCATCTTTCTAATTGTATGTTTTTCACATGTTCTAAACTTTGTCTTATCCGTAACCATTCTTCCCTTGTTTCAGAATCTACTGGATTATCCCAGCCAATCCTTGGCAGCCCCAACTTCTGTATTAATTGTTTTGCAGTTAACAGTGCAGCAGTCAACCAACCAAGAGGATCAAAGAACATTTGTGTTTCAGATAATATGCTTCTTTTAGTAATCACTGCTGGAATAACTGATAAGTTTAAATTGTACTGTATTGTATCGTGTCCTATTTTCCAAGGTAAGCCCAATGCACGGACCGTGCTATTGATTGGTATATCAATCCTTTCTAAGGAACTGTTTTCGTTCTGAGTAAAATGTTTCATAAACTCTGTACTGTTTGAAGACCATTTTTGAAGATTAAAACCCCCTCTTTTAAGTATGCTTGCAACCTGGGTCGCTATATCTATAGTTTCTAAAGCAGAATCATTGCCAAACAGCAAATCGTCCATAAAGAAATCTTCTTTCATAGTTTCAGCAGCAAGGGGATACTCGCCACCCTCATCTTCAGCCACTTGTCTCAGAGTCTTGACAGTAAGATAAGGAGCAGCAGCCGTGCTAAATGTGACTCGTAACAGACGATAATCCTTGATGGGGCCGTTTTCTTCTCTTTTCCACAGAATTCTTTGATAATCAGCATCTTCCTTTGAGACTAGAATCTGACGGAACATCTTTTCGATGTCAGCCACATATGCTACTCTTCTTAGCCGCCATCTCATGACTAAAGATCGTATATCGTCTTGTAGTGTGGGTCCAACTAACATGTCTTTGTTGAGTGAAACGTTGTTAGTATCTAAAGCGGACGCATCAAATACCACTCGGACCTTTGTCGTCTCGCTCGATTCTTTAATCACAGCATGGTGTGGTAAATAAACACTTGGATTGTTTATTTCATTTACAGGTACCTCTTCCAAATGGTTAAGATCAATATATTCTTCTATCACCTTTCTGTATTCTGTTTTTAATTTGTTGTTTCTTTCAAAACGTTTTTCTAATTGTAATAATCTTTGCATTGCTATTTGTCGTGTGTTTCCATTCAGAATGTCGGGATTTTCAGTCTTAAAGGGCAGCTTCACTATATTTCTACTGTGGAGGAACGGGTGTCATGTCCCTCCAACACAAAGGGAGGATCCTCCGACCAGGCGAGGTGATCATGCCTGGCGGGCCGCGGCCCCAAGGTTGATGTTGGGAAGTTGTATATATGCTAATCGGCGAGGGAATTCTTTATATCGCGATACGGGATTAGCAATTCTTATTTTAGTAGTTACTCCGTAGTTCGGTGTGTCTTCATTAGATGGCGCTGTAGTATGTTTAAATGGGAGTCGCCACACTACCATCTTCATTTCTTCTATGTGTTTCTTTATAATTTTTTTCGCATTTTTCTTCTTCTTGAGTCAACCTTTTTTTGTCTTCTGTTTCTAACTCCCACAAGATTTGCAAGAGATGATCGATATTGAATTGATGATGCATGACTACGATTGCTTCTGAATTATCTGCCTGAACGTTGCCGAAAAGGATCCAACGTAAGCTTGTCTTCTGTGCACACGGAGAGCCAGGTGGCCCCTTGATTACCTCATTCTTCAAAATTTGTGCGTATACTTCGACACCTAACAGCATGTCTACTCTCCCTGACTGATGGAATTTCGGATCAGCCAGAGAGAGGCCTTCTAAGTGCGGCCAGTGTGTTGGTGAACATGTGATGGATTTCGTTGGCAGATGTGTTGTGAGTGTGAAAATTGGCCTGGGAGCCTTGATCTATTAACGCGCGTAATATCGTAACGTGACCTCTTTCATCTTTAACAGGCAGAAGAGCTGTAGCGAGTAAAGCGCTTAGTCGCCAGATGCGATGTTATTAGAACTTCTGCTGGTTGATCATCTAATGTTGATTCTTGATTGTCTTCAACGTCTGTATAGTGAGCTTGAAGACTGTCTGACGGTTTGTCGTTCTTAGGTTGGTGTAATAAGGTGTGATAGGGTACTCTCTGCCCGCATCGTCCGGCACCTTTGCGAGGTTGGCCCCGATCCGTCGGACGCCCAATTCGGTTTCCGAGAGGGGCGTTCGACGATCGATGCCGTGATCCGCCTTAGGGCCGTGACCGAGGAGGCTGTGAGCTGCGGCGGAGTGGTGTTGGCGGTGTCTTTGGACATCGCCAACGCCTTCAATAGTCTGCCATTCAGCTGCATCAGGGAAGCGCTCCGCTACCACGGAGTGCCGGAGTACCTGAGGCGGCTGGTGGCAGACTATCATGAGGAGCGAACCGTCATGTACGAGGACCGAAATGGCGTCTTGAGACGCAGGGCCATGTCGTGCGGTGTTCCGCAGGGGTCTGTCCTAATACCTCTCCTTTGGAACATCGGGTACGACTGGGCCCTACGAGGGCGTCTCCCCCCCGGGCTGGGTGTAATCTGCTACGCGGATGACACTCTAGTCACGGCCCGGGGGGCTAACTTCCGGGAGGCTAACTTCACCTAGCCGCCACAGGAGTTTCCCTGGTGGTCGGGTGCATTGAGGCATTGGGATTACGGGTGGCCCTGGAAAAGACGGACCCCCTACTATTTCATGGGCCCCATCGTGGTCCACCCGCCGGCGCCTCAATCGAGGTCGGCTCGGTCCTCGTACCGGTCCGGGCCCAGATGAGGTACCTGGGTCTGGTCCTAGACGGTAGGTGGCTCTTCGACGAGCACTTCCGACAGGTTGGTCCGAAGTTGGTGGACACTGCCTCCGCCCTAAGGCGACTTTTGCCCAACTTGGGCGGGGCCAGTGTTCCCACAAGGCGGCTGTACGCGGGGGTTGTCCGGTCCATGGCGCTGTATGGTGCATCGGTGTGGGCGGCGGCTGGTCCAGATAGTCTTCATGAATTGGCTGGGCACGTCTGCACCTGCTAGATCCTCTAGGTGGCGCAGGAACTGCGAGGGCTTCCGGTCTCCTAGCTCCTCTCGCTCCAGCAGCTGCTTCAAACGCTTTTCCTGCGATGCACATAATCGTTTAATAAGTTCAGTCTTTTTTTTCTCGTATTTGCCCGATGCTGGAGGATTTTTAATTACGTCCTTCACTTCCATTGCGTATTGTGTGTCGAGCTGTGAAACTACATAATGGAATTTGGTTTCGTCGGTGACCACCCTAGAGAGGATAAACTGACTCTCCAGTTGCGCGAACCATACAGTAGAGTCCGCAGGCCAAAAAGGTGGGACGCGCACTCCCACGCGCGATACCTGAGGCTCTTCCACTATTGCGTTCGGAATAGGACCATCCTCATTAGACATCTTTAATATTAAAAAAATATTAAGTCGCTTGCCGCTAAAATTTCTATGAAAGTGAAAGTGGTATGTATCTAAGTAATTTCTCAATAGTTACACCAAGTATTTCAAAGAAGTACCTTAGAAACAGGTTCCCTTGTTGAACTGATGCACTGATGCAATCCTGGATATTCCCGATTTTCAGCCACAAACCTTGAAAAATCTTCTACCTTCAAAAAATCCGGCGCAACAATCTTCAAAATTCTTCTGCTTTCGGGGTCACCAATATGTGGGGGAATTGCCACCACATTAATTCCCAGGTTCGTACCGGGATCCTTATCCAGTCAGGTAGGTAGGACGTTTAAGAAAAATTATCACTACACTGAGATGGAAGTCGAAAAATGAACGATATTAGTTTACGTTCCAACAATTATATTTTAAAAAGAAACTTTACAAAATCAACAGATATTTAGATAACAACTCGATACAAAAAAAATGAGCGGTAGTAAGCGTGAGCGCCGAACGCGGAGTGCGTAGGTAGGTCCGTACATTGCCGGTCGCTAGGCCGGTGCGACGTCACACGCCATCCTTTTGTTTACTGCCTCGGGTGTATGGTCCAAGGTGCGAAAGTTGAGCGGAGCTAATTACCTCGTAGGATGTGGTGTAAGTAGGTACGCCACAAAGGGTTTGTGTCAAGTTGGGGTGCTACGCTAGAAAACCTCCCCGTGGTGCACCCTGGAAACGCTGGCGATGGCACTGTTTTCTCCTTGTTCACTTAGAGGAGAGGATTATCGCCAGCGGCTAATATTCTAGCAGAAGAGGAAGCCGTTAACCGCTCTCGGGCAAGGCCTGGTCCAGCAGGGTGGGCGTGTCTGCCGGTTGCCTTGCTGGCTCTTCGCTCTTCGGAGCATGGAGGAGGAAACCTCGGTAAAAAACTAGTAGGTGGGGCCCTGTAGGGGCCAGTTTCTCCGCTGTTAGCGGTGGAGAAAGGAGGACGGGCTCGGCGTGTACTGACACTACCACCGAGCAGGCAGGGGGACGTAGTCTCCCTGTCACCGTCGGCATATTGTAATCCCGAGAAGAGCGCTGTGGTAAAGTCTCGCGGCTCTGACCGGTGGGGAGGGTCTCGGCTTAACCGCCCGGACCGCGAGGAAAAACCTCTCTAAAAATTCCGCGAATCCCGTGTTCTGGTGCGTGGCTAGGGGATGCATGGCTGATGGGTGGTTCAGTCGTAAGCGCACTCCCAGCCGCGGCACTTGCGGACCCCTCGGTTGGGCATAAACTTACGCTTGCCCGGGTATTGGGGGATCTCTGCCCGGGTCGACGTGTATTTCTCCCCTTTCTCCCTTTTCTGTAAAGGAAAAGGGAAACAAACAACGAATCAGGGAAGCCAAAAGGACAACGAAACGGTGGGAAGGCAGGAGAGGGAGGAGTTAAGGAGTGGTGGAGTGGATCTGGCGTCCACTGAGGGTGAGGTGGTGTTGGGAACGCCTATTTCGGTGGGGCTCCCAGTAGTCAGACTGGAGCGTCTTCGCTCCAGGTCGGTTGCTTCAGCAGACGGTGGCTCCAGTGTGACGATTGACGCATATGGAGGCTGAACTCCGCGACACTGGGAGCCGAAAGCGTGGACGCTCCGGAGAGGCGCAGGGTGTTGACCCCTCGCAGGACATGCTGCAACCTAAGGTGGCCGGCAGCCAGCGAGGACGGTCACAGACGCCTATCGCGAGGTCCCGTGCGCCTGTCCCCGTTCCGTCGGGCTCCGCCTTCTCTGGGGCGGAGTCTTACAGGCGTGTCCGAGCGGAATGCGAAGCGGTAGCGGAGGAGGAGATAGCAGATCTCCTGCTTAAGATTCGGGAGCCGGTGGAGGGAGATGCCCCCGGGCTCCCGTGTCTGTACAGGAGAGGGCGAGAGCGGTGGTGGCTATCATCCACAAGGTAGCCACCAAGTCGGTTAACCTTAAGGGCTCTTTTGTGAGGGCCCTTAAGGACTCCTCCTCCGCTGTGTCGGAGGTCGTGGAGGGCCTAGTAGGCGATGTGTCTCGCCTACAGATGGCCAATGACAGGCTGACGGATCAGGTAAACGAGCTGAGCGCTCAGTTCGCCCGCTTCCAGGCGAACCTCCCCGAGCGGGGAGCCCCGCCCACGTCCCAGCCTGTCCCTACCACCACCTCAGGGGTACCTGACGCCCAACTGTGGGATATTCTGGACGCAGTTGGGCGTATGCTGGACGGTCGTCTGGCCGGCCTGGAGGCGAGACTGCCCCCTGCGCCGGTTGTGCGCCCCCCGCTCGCGCTGTCGTCGCAGTGGCCTTAGGCCGCTGCGACGACAGCGCTCCCCGTTATGGCAGGCTGCGTCTCCTACGCGACGGCAGCGTCGTCCCCGACTCCACCGGCTCCCCAAAGGCCGAGGAAGGGGGCCAAGGCACCGGCCCAGCCGCCAGCCAAGGCGCCGGCCCAGGCACCGGCCAAGGCACCGGCCCAGGTGCCGGCCAAGACGGGGCCTAAAGCGGCGAAGAGGAGCGGAGTGGCTTTCCCTCCGCTCCCCACTCCGACACCCCTGCCGGGCCTCTCCGTACCTGCAACGAGGGTTGGCAGGAGGCGAGGGGCTCAAAGAAGTCCCGAAGGCGGGCCAGAAGGGCTGCTCAAAAAGCAGCCCAAGCCCAACCTTCGCCACCGGTGGCAACGGCCTCTAACAAGAGGCCGCGGAAGCTGCAGCCGCCCAAAACCGTGGCTGTAGTCGTCACCTTGTCGCTGGAGGCCGCCAGTGGCGGGCTGACGTATGCGGCCCTCGCCACTGAGTTCGGGGCGGCAGGAATGAGGTTGCGCCGCGCCCAGACGGGAGCTCGAGTATTCGAGTTCCCTGGGGCTGAAGGCGCTAAGACGGCCGACAAATTCGCCGAGAAGCTGCGGGGAATTTTTGCCGCCGAGGACGGTGTTAAGATCGCCAGGCCCACAAAATGCGCGGAACTGCGCATCTCGGGCCTGGACGACTCTATAACGTCGGAGGATGTCCGCGATGCAGTCATGGAGAAGACTGGGTGCATCGCGGACACCATCAGAGTCGGCACCGTCCGTCCGGGTCCGGGAGGCCTCGGTGCGGTGTGGGTGAGTTGTCCCGTGGCGTCGACCAAAGTGTTGGGCGACGCCAGAAGCATGCTCGTCGGCTTCGTGAATGCCAGAATCACGGTTCTGGCCGCGAGCCCGATGAGATACTTCAAGTGCCTAGCCGTGGGACACACTCGTACCAAATGCGAGAGTTGTTTTGACTGCAGCGGTCTGTGCTTCCGCTGCGGTAAACCCGGGCACAAGGCGGCAGAATGTTCTGCCGCCCCTCACTGCCCCGTGTGTGCGGCTAAAAAGCCCGCCAATCACCAGATGGGGCAGGGGGGCGCGCTTCTCGGCGAACGCCGAGGGCTAGCCTGTCGACCCAGGCTGCCTCCGACGTCAATCATGCGTCGACGCCGACGCCCATGGAGGAAGTTGTAGAGACGATCCAGTAATGGATCAAGTCTCCAACCTCCTGGTCCAGACGAATCTCAACCACTGTGCCGCGGTGCAGGATCTGTTCCTGCAAACAATGGCACAGTGGTCGATAGGTGTTGCCGTAGTCGCGTAGCCCTATTTTGTCCCTCCTCGTCCAAACTGGATGGGTGACCGGGACGGCTCCGTGGCAGTCGTCGGCTCCATGGCGTCTCATTCCCCGCCCTTGTCGCTAAGAGACAAGGGTACTGGATATGTTGCCGCCGATTGGGGGGGAATTACCATTTATGGTGTATATTTCTCCCCCAACCGGAGTTTGAACGACTTCGAGGTCTTCCTTAACAACTTGGAGGCCTCGATGCGGCGACTAGTATCTGGGCACGTCCTCGTGCTGGGGGACTTCAACGCAAAGTCCACTGCGTGGGGTTCCCCTGCGACGGACGCCAGGGGCGAAGCCGTCGAGAGTGAGTAGGCGGCGTCGGTGGGCCTCTGTTTGCTGAACAGGGGCTCCACCAACACGTGCGTGCGACAGCAGGGGGGGTCGATAGTGGACCTTTCGTTCGCTACCCCTACACTCGCCGCACGAGTGAGGAACTGGTGTGTCCCGGAAGAGGTCGAGACGCTCTCGGATCATCTGTACATCCGATTCGAGCTCTCCCGGTCCTAGGACCCTAGTAGGGGTCACGCGGCGCGGCGCCCTTCCCGCTTTCCGCGGTGGGCTGTTGCCAAGCTCGACAGGGACCTACTAGAGGAGGCGGCCATTATTAACTCTTGGCTGTCTACGCAGGCCCCGACCGAAGTGGACGACATGGGGGCTGGTCGCTTCTGCGATGCGATCACGCAGATTTGCGATGCTGTCATGCCCCGCGTAGTTGTCGGCCTCCAAGGAAGGAGGTCTACTGGTGGTCCCAGGAGTTGGCGGACCACCGTGCGGCCTGTGAACGTGCCCGGAGGTCCCACACCCGTAGTCGGCGACGTCACCGCGGGGTCGGTGAGGAGGTGGACCGGCTTCATGAGGAGTACCAAGAAGCTCAGAAAACTCTGAGGCTGGCCATCTGCCGCGCCAAGGATGTCAGTAGAGAGGAGATGCTGGAGAGTCTCGAGCGTGACCCCTGGGATCACGCTTATCGTGCGGTGCATCAAAAGCTCCGCACGTCGGGCCCCCCCTTACGGAGACTCTCCAGCCCAGCTTCTTGAAGGAAGTGGTCGAGGGCCTATTCCCGCAGCGGGCGGAGCACACACCCCCGTCGATGGCTGCATCAGCCGGAGACGACGGGGGCAGCGAGGCTGATGTTCCGCCCGTCAGGGAATCGGAGTTGGGGGCGGCTTTTCTAAGGATTAGATCCAAGAACACTGCCCCCGGGCCGGACGGGGTTCCAGCCCGAGTGATGGCCCGAGCCTTCGACTACATGTCGGGTGGTCCGAGGGAGGTGTTGGACGCTAGCCTGGCGTCCGGACGCTTCCCTGAGCGCTGGAAGTACGGGAAGCTGGTCCTGCTGAGAAAGCCGGGACGGTTTGCCGATTCGGTCGCGGCCTATAGGCCTATCGTGTAGGCGAGTAAACTTTTTGAGAGGGTGCTCTCTGCCCGCATCGTCAGGCACCTCTGCGAGGTTGGCCCCGATCTGTCGGACGCCCAATTCGGTTTCCGGGAGGGGCGTACGACGATCGATGCCGTGATGCGCCTTAGGGCCGTGACCGAGGAGACTGTGAGCTGCGACGGAGTGGTGTTGGCGGTGTCCTTGGACATCGCCAACGCCTTCAATAGTCTGTCATTCAGCTGCATCAGGGAAGCGCTCTGCTACCACGGAGTGCCAGAGTACCTGAGGCGGCTAGTGGCAGACTATCTTGAGGAGCGAACCGTCATGTACGAGGACCGAGATGGCGTCTTGAGACGCAGGGCCATGTCGTGCGGTGTTCCGCAGGGGTCTGTCCTAGGATCACTCCTGTGGAACATTGGATACGACTGGGCCCTACGAGGGCGTCTCCCCCCCCGGGCTGGGTGTACTGTGCTACGCAGATGACACTTTAGTCACGGCCCGGGGGTCTAACTTCCAGGAGGCGGCGCGCCTGGCCGCCACGAGAGTTTCCCTGGTGGTCAGGCGCATTGAGGCGTTGGGTTTGCGGGTGGCCCTGGATAAAACGGAGGCCCTACTATTCCATGGGCCCCGTCGTGGTCCACCCGCCGGCGCCTCAATCGAGGTCGACTCGGTCCTCGTACCGGTCCGGGCCCAGATGAGGTACCTGGGTGTGGTCCTAGACGGTAGGTGACGGACGGTAGACTTTTGCCCAATTTGGGCGGGGCCATTGTTCCCAAGAGGCGGCTGTACGCGGGGGTTGTCCGGTCCATGGCGCTGTATGGTGCACCGGTGTGGGTGGCGGCTCTGACCGTCCAGAATAGGGCGCGCCTCTGGCGTCCCCAGAGGATATTGGCGGTCAGAGCCATACGCGGATACCGCACGGTGTCGACTGAGGCGGCTTGCGCCTTGGCCGGAACACCCCCGTGGGATTTGGAGGCGGAAGTGCTCGCCGAAGTCTATCGGCGAGTGGCTGACTTCCGGACGGAGAGCGGATTTCGCCTTCGCGACGAAGACGTGAAGACGTGCGCGAGTGGCGCGAAGCCGCTCGCCGAGCCACCATGGTCAGATGGTCGTTCCGGCTGGAGACTGTCCAGCCGTTCATCGCCGAGTGGGCAGGGCGGCAGCACGGGACCCTTTCCTTCCGGCCGACGCAGGTGCTTTCTGGGCACGGTTGCTTCGGAAAGTACTTACACTCGGTCGCCAGGAGGGAATCCAGTCCCGCCTGCCACCACTGCGACTGCAGTGAGGACTCGGCCCAGCACACGCTGGCGATCTGCCCAGCATGGGCGACGCAGCGCCGCGCCGGGCCCTCACTGAAGTCATCGGAGTGGATCTCTCGCTACCGTTCGTAGTACGCTCCATGGCCGGTAGCGACAGTTGTTTTACCGCGGTCGCAACCTTCTGCGAGGAAGTAATCTCGCAGAAGGAGGCGGCGGAGAAGGCCCGGGAGGACGACCTCCACTCGGACCCGATCCGCCGCCGGCGAACCGGGTGGCGGAGGCGCGCTCACTTGCGCCTCATGCCGCCCTGAGTGTGGCCGCGGGTGGACGGGATGGGTTTTCCCCTCCACCCGCATTAGTTTGGCCAGCGGAGAGGGGGCGGCGTCCGCGTGTGCCGGACGTCGCCTAAAGAGAGGACGATTCGAGACGGAGCCCGCACCAGGAGCGGGCCGGCGCTGGCAGGGGTCTCACAAGGGATTAATTTTTTCCATATTTTTTTGAAAATGTTTAGATGCGTAAGAAATGCCAAGGATAAATATTAGATATATATATATATATATAACTGTAAAGTTCTTAACTAGTTATGAACGTTGTAATTTCTCTACGATTGTGGGCAAGGGATAATTCTCTCTAATAATGGCTTTGCTGGAAATACGAATACCACCCCCTATCTGACATCAAAACTGGCACCATCTAAGAAACCCAGGTAGAAGGCCTATTTACCGGTTCAATTGTATCCAATTATACCAGTTCACCAAGTTCTTATTTTATTTTTTACTCCAGTGAAATAGAAACACGTCTGTAGGGTTGACAAATTAGACAAACTGTTTTGTCAAGTGATTTCCAAGTGAATATCTTTGAACTTGGAGAATGGGTGGGAACACCTAATTTTAACTCCTTTAGAGAGAAAGCTGTTTCTTTCTCTAAAAGATATCTAGACCCATTTCCTATTAATGACTTCGACCCAACTTTTATTAGAGAGCCAAATGTACGTATGTAAAGAGTATGTAATGTACGTAATGTATGTATGTAATGTACGTATGTAAAGAGAGTACGATCATGTATCCGCTTATCGCAGTCAATTGTCATGGCTACCTATAAGACAGCGCCGCAGTTTGCGGGCGCTGACTATGTTGCACTCCCTTCTCCACACACCTACCTCACCTACTTACTTAACATCCCACCTGCAATATCTCTGCTCCAACCATGACAGAAGCCTTCGCTCCGCTGATAATTTCCTCCTTCTTTGTCCTTCACATAGCTCCCGTATCATACATTCTTCCTTCACTGTCCAAGCGGTAAATCTTTGGAACGCCCTTCCCCTAGAGATCAGGACATCCACCAACCGAACAATCTTTAAGACCAGAGTACGCAAGCTTTATGGAGACTTGTTGACGGAGTCATCAAAATAACCCCTTGTGTGTTCATCAACGCAGGCATGTATGTATGAATGTATGTGTGTATGTTTATGTTTTTTTTTATATATTTATAGTATTATATAGTACGTATAAATGATATTTGCATTTATATATGTATCCATCTTGCAACCGACTACAATTTAAATAATTTACCTCATTATATACCTGCCATACACAAATCTCTGCATCACCCCAAGGTTGACTGGAAGAAAATGCCTATGGCATTAAGTCCGCCTTATGCAATGTATTTGCAGGAAGTATAAATAAATAAATAAAATAAATAAATAAATGAGCCTAGCACCATGCTCCCAAGTTTGATCATTTATAATATTTGATTTACTGACAAGTTAATGAGTATTTCAATATGAACTTCAACTACCTGACAGTTTAGCTTTGCATCGTCATCGATGTGGCACATTCAATCTACTAATGTAGATCCTTCGTTTTGTGAGGACTCAACTTTAATTTTTTTTTATTGTTTGGTGGGAGGTAATAGGTGGTGGTTATGTTTTAAAGAAACACTTATTATAAGACTGACTTTTATTAAGCTAATTCAGTGGACTCGCTAAGCGCGGCCATGACCAAGAAGGGCCAGCAAATCACAATGTTGCCATATATCTAACATCTTCCCTTTTAAGAACAAATCGAAGAGTCCAAGGCTTGAGGTAATATCATTAATATTCCAATCCTTAGTAAAGGTTTGAAAATCTAGACTGTTAAAAGGTGGACCGTTATCAGAAACAATTATTTCTGGGATACCATGTCTTGCAAAGATTGACTTTAAATGAATAACTAGATTTTTTGTATTTGAGCTTGAGCTCAGAAAAGCTAATTCTATATACTTAGAATAGTAATCCACTACAAGTAGATATTTCAGGTCTTTATACTGAAAAATATCTATACCTACTTTATTCCATGGCAAAAGCTTATAATCATGATGTAGGATAGGTTGTCTACTATTGTTTCTTCTGTGTGTGAGACAAGCATGACATGAGTTCATATATTTCTCAATATCAGCATTCATGTTAGGCCAGTAGAGTGTACTTTTAGCTAGACGAATAGAACTATTTATCCCTAGATGTCCTTCGTGTGCCAACTTAATAATAGTTTGTCTCATTGATTCTGGGATAACAATTTTATCACACATTAGAATGAGGTTATTAAGTATATGTAATTTATCTTTTAGTGGGAAATATGACATAATCGACTGACTTAGGGATTGCTTATGTTCTGGCCATCCCTTTTGACAATATTGCATAACTTGACATAATGTTGAATCTTTACTAGACTCTGTTTGAATTTCTTTAAGTTTTTCTTGACTGACAGACAAATTGGACAATATTAAATTTACATGTAAGTCTATATCCTTGTCTAGGTCGACTAAGGTATGTTCAGGAAGTGCTGCACGTGACAGTGTGTCTGCAATATATAAAAATTTACCCGGTTTGTATGTGACTTTCAGATTATAAGGCTGAAGGCGCATCATAATTCTCTGCAATCTAGCTGGGATGTCATAAAGAGTTTTTTTAAACAATGAAATAAGAGGTTTATGATCAGTTTCTACTATATATGTATTGATGATCTTTAGTACAACCAAATAAGATTGATAATAACTCTTTTTCTATTTGAGAATAATTTTGCTGAGATTTAGTCAAGGATGCTGATGCATATGCTATTGGTTGTGAATTATGTAATAATACAGCTCCCAGTGCATCTTTTGAGGCATCTACTGAAAGGATAACATCTTTTTAGGGTCATAATAGGTAAGTACTGGGGTTTGACTAATAAGTTTTTTGATTTTATTGAATTCAGCTTCGTGCTGTTCAGTCCATAACCACTGGATATCTTTGGACAAAAGTGTCCTAAGAAGACTATTTTCTTTTGACAAATTAGGTATAAAAGGACTAAGATAATTTATCATACCTAAAAATCTTTGAAGATCTTTGACACAAGTTGGACTAGACATTTCAGAAATAGCTTTTAGTTTGCTGTCATCGACTTTTACACCTTGTTGAGAGAAAATATGACCTAGATATTTGACTTCTGTAGCACATATAATAGATTTATCCTTGTTAAATTTTATGTTTATTTGGCGTGCCTTGTCTAAGACTTGTTTTAGACTATTATTGTGTTCTTCTAGGGTCTTACCATAAATAAGGAAGTCGTCCATCATTATTTTTATATTAGGTATGTCACTGAACCTTTTAATAATTTCCCTGTCAAATAATTCGGGTGCTGCATTTATACCAAATGGTAAACGTGTATATCTGTACCTGCCATAGGGTGTAATGAAAGTACAGAGCCGAGACGCAGCATCTGTCAATCTCATCATCCAGAAACCTTTGTTAGCGTCTAATGTAGTGAAAAACTTAGCCCCGGCAAGATCTGATTTTATCTCGTCTATAGTGGGGAACTGGTAACGAGAAGTCGTAATACATTTAGTTATGTGTGCGCTGACATTGTTAAAATATGTGAATGGAGGAATATAGCAAGTTTTGGATTTTGGTCGTTAGTGTTAGTCGCTACAAAATATATTTCTATGCCTCGTTTCCACCTCTGCTCGAAACTAAGGAAGTACGAACGCTCCACAGTCAAATTGTTGGTATTTGTAATTGGAGTATGTTTCGGATGGATGAAACATGTTGAGGATTCGTAATAACTGCAAGTACGTTTTCTAAATCTTTGTTGTTGTTTACTTAATTCAAATGGTTGTACAAAATAAATATTGATACATATAACTTTAACTAAGCTCCAGTTTCATAATATAATATGTCTTAATAACACATAATGTGATAAATGCTAATTCATGACTGATTGTAATTAATGACCATAAATATTTCGTATAAGATTAGCACCATCACAATCTACTTAAAGACAGCTGCTGGAAAGCAATCAGTGTCAAATGAAATTAAAGTAATTGTGTAATTAAATGCATAAACTGCATTAAGATCCGTTAAATTAGTGTATTATTTAATGTAATTCCAATATACATACGTATTTCTATTATATTTATATTTACCTCGCATTAGTACCAAACGTTAGTGTAGTAGGTAGTTGCAAAGGAACATCGTTGTTCTTTCCTTTTATTTATAAATGAATCTTTTGTTAACCGAATACTGAAAGCAGGTACATCTAAACATATTTTTTTTGTTTTACTTACTGCGCTTTTACTCGTCGCCAATGTGATGTCCATTATTATATTGGGGTAGTTGGAAAAACACCACCCAAATACGTAAATAGGCACACAGCTCTATGGAACGTCCGCTCGCTTCGAGTGACAGATCGAAAGTGTGCGAGCGGACGTCGCCGTTGGCTTGTGTTCTATATTTTATTATGCATCTGTATACATCACAGCTAGATATATTTCCTAATAATAGTTTAACAACGTTAAGGCAATGTGACAGCGAGTATCTTAAGGTTAGTAAAATATTACCTTATTCATATTAATTTATCATTATCATTGTCATATTATTCATTCCGATAAGTTGTAAATATGTTTCTCTGTGTATTCCACGCGTGTGTAGTTACATCGGTGGCTTGTATGTATCTTAATAAGAACCTATAATTCTATAATATTTATTTTGTAGAAATTCCATAAATTATAAATTTCATTACATACTTGATAAGCTTTGGTTTTTGTAGGGTAGTCTATAAAAAATTGCAACCGAGAATTGTATTCTAGATTGTTCATATGAATAATAAACTCATACTTATGTAATTAAAATGTTTGACACATATTTTAATCTCGTTTAGGTTTTAAAGACAAGTATATAATAGTTGGATTGTTAAACATAAAATCTACTTCCTCGTACTAGTTAGAATAATTTACTGATAAGATGTTGTGATAAGAGGGATTTCTCGATGTACCTACCGACGTTTTTTCTCTTCTTTTGTATTTTTTTTTTTTAAATTACAATAATAATCGAGTATTTGTGTTTTATTTGTGCCCGCTGACAGGCGGCCGGAATAAGTGGCGCCCAACTTTTAAAAGGCAAAACACAGGGAAGCTTTTGGCTCAACTTTCCTTTTCCGTACATCGAGTTTGGGCTTGAAATTTTTTTCCCACAAATGTTACACTATTATAAGCACTCACGTAAAACTTTCAACACGCGGAGACGCATATTTTTTGAACAAAAAAATATTGAAAATCAATTATTTTTGCAATTCTTCTGTCAAAATTGTAGTTTTTATGACAATCTTTACCAAAGATTATATAGAATTCACATCAGGAAACGTTTAGTTTCATCTATGGTTAAGTTATCATACGTTTCGTAACATTTTATTTTACATAAATTTACGTAAATAATTATATTTGTACTCATTTCAATATTTTTCATGCACACATATATTTAACAGTTTATATATGATAAATATATAGCATAACAGTACCTGTTACGGCAGATAACAAATAAATTAGGTTAGGTTCAACTTATGTCACAGAATTGATTGACCCCGACTCCACGTGGTACGACTCTGTCCTACCCCTAGAGTGTTTTTATAGAACCGGAGGCGCGTAGGGAGAGCAGCCTCCGCCCGCTGTAACAAATCGCAGGCATCGGACGAGCCGGAGCGGCTGAGGCTGGTCGCCGGAGGCGACCAGCAAGCCGAAGCTGCGGAGGCGAGGACGGATGCCTACGATTTGTTACGCAAGGGCGTAGAGGCTGCATTTCCCGCAGCGCCGGAGACGTTTCAGAAAGGATTTTTAAGTTTCGTTCCATTAGTCTGCTAAAGACGGTAAACACTACACATTTTATTTTTAATTTTAATAGCTTGTAATTAAAATAATGCAGTAATTTCATATATAAATATGTGTGCATGAAAACTATTTAAATGAGTACAAAATATAATTATTTACGTAAATTTATATAAAATAAAATGTTCCTGAACGTATGACAACTCGTTGCAGGACGGAGTTTTACGTTTCGTTCCACAAGTCGGCTAAAGACGGTAAACACTACACATTTTAATAGCTTGTAATGAAAATAATACTGTAATTTAATATATATAAACTCTTAAATATATGTGTGCATGAAAATTATTCAAATGAGTACAAAATATAATTATTTACGTAAATTTATGTAAAATAAAATGTTACGGAACGTATGACAACTTAACCATAGATGAAACGAAACGTTTCGTGATGAGAATTTCATATAATCTTTGGTAAAGCTTGTCATTAATAGTGTAATATTGACAGAAGAATTGCAAAAATAATTGATTTTCAATATTTTTTTGTTCAAAAATTACGCGTTTCCGCGTGTTGAAACTTTTACGTGTGTGCTTATAATTGTCTAACATATCCGGAAAAAAAAATTGAACCCAAAAATCGATGTACGGAAAAGGAAAGTTTAGCCAAGCTTTTTGGTACTCTTGTGGTGTCGGTATTTTTCAGCTCCAGGTGGTAAGCCTTTGCGGACGAGGCTGAACGGGGTGGTACCACCGACCTGTTTCTCCTTAAAGAGAACGGGTAGCCGATTATTGTCATCCATTGTCAAATACCATCTCCGATTACCCACATACGCGTGAACTGCACAGTGGGTAAAAACATCGAATTATTTCTCCAACATTTTTGTGTTGCACAGTGCAATAAAACATCAAAAAAAAAAATCTACAACATTTTTTTGTCGATTTTTTTTTTATAACTGCATTCTGATTTTTGTGCATTTATATTTAATGTTTTTTCAGCATTTGCATTTTACATTTGTGTTTGTGCGTAATAGACAATGTTTCCTTTCAGAGATTTTATTTTTATTGGAGCATTTATTGCATTTTTTTTTTTTTTTGCAAATTAACTATTGTTTTGTAATTTTATTTTTTAGGCTCTGAAAAGATAATAGTGCTTACGTACATTATTTTACATCGTTCTTAGTATTTTGTTTTAAAACTGCCCACAATCGTGTCACATTCCGTCGCGTATTGTTTAAAATATTTCAGTTCACTATTTAAATTTCAAAATATTAATTAATTTAGCTTTAATATAGCTGTCCCACATTATATTAAGCCATTTTAAGTTCAATTTAGGGTTTAATAAAAATATTTATTTAAATTATCTCGAACTTAGTCAATTTAAAATAAAAATATTCTGCTTAAAAATGGACCGTACCATTAAATATTTACATTTAACTAAACCAGAACTCACGTATGAAGTAGCCATACGCAGTTTCCATGTCCGTGTGGTGACGGATTAAGAATACAAATTGTCACCACCCCAATTCATCCCGTGGGTGTCGTAAGAGCCGACTAAGGGAGCAAACTAAGCAGGACAACAGCACTGCAAAGAGAAGGAAAACTTGAAACAAACCCTATACCAACCCGTCTGGCCAGCGTGGTATAGTAGGCCAAAACCTCCTTTCTTAGGAGAGGCCTATGTCCAGCAGTGGACTAGTATAGGATGTTGATGATGTTGATGATACGCAGTTTAGAACCTAAAGAGAGGGTTGAGGATCTTAGAGTACAAATAAATAAAATTGTTTCGGAATACTCTGCGGATGCGATTTTTGACTCATGCTATGTAATAGAAACAGACATGAAGGTAGTTAACGCAACTTTTAGCAAAATAAAAGCAAAGTTAGATACTTAAGACAATAACCCGGAAAACAAATCGGTTTTAGATCGTACTTGCTCCTTAATTAATCACATTTACTTCTGTTTAAAAAGAATAGAAAAACCTACAAACGAAAAATTATTAATGCTTTTCGAAGATATCGTTGAATAGTTCAACGACCTCCAGGATAGGTTTAATAAATTCACAAACATAAACAAACCATTAGTAGTAAAAACTTCTGTTCAGAATAGTTTGAATGTACCAAATAGTCCGTACGAGAAGAGGGAAACAACATGCACAAATACGGAAGTAGTTTGCGATAGGACTTCGCTTTCGGAAATTCTAAAGACAAAACATGACGGCAAATCCTGCGTACGCGCTTTTATCGCTCGCTTAGAAGAGCTCAAGTTGGCACGAAATATTTCGGACGAGCGAATGATGCGTTTGGCGAAAGAAATTTTCACCGGGGAAGCCTTGCATTGGCTCAGAAGCGTAAGGGATGGCATAGGTTTGTGGCACAAACTGCTATCATTGCTATGAACGGACTTCGACACTTTTGACTTCGACTACAAAATGATGAACGAGATCCGTTCCCGAAGCCAAGGTGAAGAGGAGAACATAACTATTTATTTAGCGATTATGCACTGAATGTTTTCACGCCTTTCCGGACCGGTGCCAGAGGCGGATAAATTAGAAATAATCCTTCATAATGTTAGGCCGTGTTACGCGGGAGTGTTGGCTACGAATCCGAATATTTCTAGCATCTCCGAATTACGGGAAACGGGTCTGCAGAAACTATGAAAGAATTAACGCTCGGTATTCCAACTTCAAAGAACCTTCATGTAACCCTGGTTGCTCATTAGCACCAGAATTTAACTATCTTTCTAGCAAAACAAACAAAAAAAAATTTAACCCGGCGTCAGCATGGTAGAAAATAGGTACAACAACTGCATGATGGGTCATAATTACCCAGATTTTAAACCGTAGCTGATTTTTACCATTTCAATGACATTTAGAGCAAATTTGTGTTTAACTTGAAGAATAGTTCTTAAGTTATAATATTTTGGAGACAAAATAAAAAAAATAAGTTATTTAAAGATCTTTTTATGTATTTAAGAAGTCGGTTACAAAAAAAATTCAACTTCTAGAAACTTATTAATAAAAAATAAAAAAAAAGACTAAATAACACTTATTTTTAACTTTTTGGAATGACAAATATGAGATCTTTAAGAAAGTATATGTAAAAATTTTAAAGAATCTTAGGGTTAATCACTATTAGCCTCGTCATCTACGCAACCGCCACAGAAGGAAATTATATGTTCAGGGCAGATGAATTTGTTGCATCTTTGACAGGTATGGGTAGTTTTCCTGTCTTTTTTAGCGGGGCATATCTGGCATCGTTTACGAACACCACGAACTTTAGCAGGGGGCTCCTCTGATGTTTCTCCTGTAAACTCTCTTATTCTTTTGCGCATCTCCTTGCTCAAGTGATCATTTATAAGAGCAAGATATTATCTTTACTCTGATTCGTGAATTTGTATATCTGAGAATAGCGTCCAACATTTCACTATAGAAAAAAATGTTCCAGCACTCCTTTTCAGATTTAGCACATCCAGCTCCAGACTGAACTCCTGGCGTAAAAGTAATAATATTTTCTGATCGGATGCGAACATTTTGTCTAAAAGGTTTTTTGCGCCATATTGTACCATCTTTACCAGAATAAGTTGAAATCAGTAGCTCATGATTCGATGTTTCTGCATCCGATGAATTGCGCTGATTAGATCTACGTACGGAGGAATACACTTGACGTTGGATGACACTCAAAGGTACATAATTATTATCATTTTCTGATGCCTCTTGCTCGGTATCACTCTGTTGAGAACGCTCGCTAACGTGATAATCTTCCTCGCATTCCGAAGAATTTTCACCTTCTTCCGAGTCCCTTTCTTCTAATATTGACAGAATTCGCTGCCTTTCGCGTTCCTCTTTATCCATTATTCAAATATAACCTTAAAATAACCAAATATAATGTAATATACGTAATGTCGATACAAATAAATAAACGACATAATCAAATAATGAAGTCAACGTAATTGGCACGAAACGGTATCATCGAATGTATAGTTGGGTCATATTTACCTTTTTGTTGTTTGACCGCGTCTATCTTCCTGTGCAGGCGCATACCGTCTAAGTTGACATAAGAAACGAGGGAGGCGAGGCACTAACTGCAGCTACTGAGAAGCGTGATAACGTTACACTATTATTTTCTTAAATACCCGCATTTAAAATCATCACGGGTCATTATGACCCAACCTAGCAGACGCCGGGTTAATTCAAATAGGTTAGCCTCTTTAAATTCTAATATAAAAATTGTTTTAAATGTGGACACTATTTTTAATTGCCCTAGGTGCAATCCCAAGAAAAAACCGTTCGTGAGTCCTTTCCAGTATTATAGATGCGGCGAACGCGGTTATAAAGTTACAGATTGCTCCAAATGTAAGGACAAATATAGCCCGCCTTCTAAAGTCCTTCAGGCAAATACTAAAGACAATAATAATAAAAAAAAAAACAAAAAACTAGCTAGGAAAAGTTGCAGTCAGTTGAACTTCGACCAGGAAGACTGGGCCAACTGGCTGACAACTAAAAAAAATTTCTTTCGCACATTCAAGGTCGCTACTATTTTTAATAAATTACCTCTTAACGATCCTCGTCCTTATGTTACGGTTTCTACTTCAAATATTTAGGTCTCTTAGATTCAGGTTCAGCTATTACCATTTTAGGGAATAATTCCCATTTACAACTCTTAAAAGCAGGATTCATATTTAACACTGCTGATATATTAACAGTTACGACTGCAGGCGTTTAGTCTTATCATTCTATTGGAAATTTTTGTTAACTATAGTTTTCGAAAATATAGTTAAAATTTTAAACGTTCACGTAATACCAGAAATAGATTCTTACTTAACTCTTGGTATTGATTTTTGGAAAAAAAAAAATATTTGTCCTAAATATTTACCTAACTTAGATTTTATCAGTAACACAGACCCTAAAAATTTTAATATTACAACGTCTTCTACTTCCTCACTAGGTCTTCATTCCTATGACATGTTAGAGCCATCAGAAAAAATAATCGCGAATAGCGTAATAGAACAATTTAAAAATATCTCTTTTGAACGTATAGGTTTAGGTAGAACATCCCTAATTACCCATAGGATCGATACAGGAGAAGCGCTCCCTATTAGGCAGCGCTCATATAGGTTGTTGCCGGAAAAACAAAAAATCGTATCAGAACAGGTAGACGAAATGTTGAAACTCAGCGTAATTTCGCCAAGCAAGAATCTGTAGTCTTCCCCTGTCATAGTAGTGGAGAAGAAAGAGGGTAAACCTCGGGTATGCCTAGACAGTAGGAAGCTTAACTCAGTCACCAAAAAAGACGCCTATAGTCTACCGTATATATCGGAGATCTTGGACAACCTTAGGGACGATCGTTTCCTGTCATCGATTGACCTGTCAAAATCTTTTTGGCAGATTCCATTGAATGAAAAGGACAGAGAGAATACTAGTTTTTACGTTCCGGTTCGTTGAACTTTCGTTTTTAATGTAATGCCTTTTGGATTGACCAATGCGCCAGCTACACAACAAAGATTAGTGGATATCTTATTTGGACCGGAGTTCGAGCAAAGTCTTGTGTTACTTAGATGACGTCATCATCATTAGCGAATCGTTCCAGGATCGCGTGTCCCTGCTGCTGCGCGTATTGGAAAAACTTAAAAAAGCTAATTTATCAGTAAGCTTCAACAAATGATAAGATATAAGGGTTGTATCGTCGGCGTAAGTAAAAATCTTGGTGCTGTTTAGTTGTAATTGGCACAAATCGTTAATATACAATAAAAATAAGGTAGGACCGAGGATGCTGCCCTGTGGGACTCCATTGATTACAAATAGCTCTTGGCTACAGATATCGCCAATCTTAACATACTGCCTTCTATTGATGAGATAACTTTTGAATAGAGACAGTTGATTACCTCGGATACCGATTTTTTACAATTTAGTTACATATATAGGATAGGAACAGAGATCATATTGAAAGCTTTTGATCTGTCTAGAAAAACACCCATAACTTTTAGTTTTTCATCAAGCTTAGCTGTGACTTCATTGGTTAGGCTCAAGACTGCTTTACTCGTGGATAGACCGGAACGAAAACCATATTGGCATGGAGACAACAGTTTTGTTTGCTCTAAGAAATTTACAAGCCTGTTGTTCATTTACCTCTCTAATATTTTAGAAAGGGTTGGCAAAATAAATATAGGTCTGTAGTTCTGCGGTTGACCCCTATCACCTCCTTTGTGGATCGGGTGAACTACAGCGAGTTTAAACGCTTCTGAAAATGTTCCTGTATTGAAAGCAAGATTACATAAATAAGTTATAGGTGGGACCAAGAAGTCTTTGAATTTTTTTAGGAAGTTACCCGAAATGTTATCGTTACCTACTGCGCAGTGACTTTTTAGATTCATTATAAGAGCATCGACTTCAGCTTTATCCGTTTCTAATAAGGCGAATGTGTGATGGTGGTAAGGGAGGACGTTTGCCAAGTGCGGATGGTGATTGCCAGTAGTGACCGTCCAATATCAGCAAAGTAGGTATTAACTTCATTCACCGATCGTTTTGGATCTCGTTTGGAGAGAAGTTCGGTTGGGTAGTGTCTTTCAGCGTGTGTGTGATAGTTTTTATAGCTTTCCAAACTTTTTTTGTATTACCTTGTGCCTTATCCATCTGATTTTTATTATATTTTTATTTTATGTTTTTAAGTAGGTTAGAGCAGTAGTTCCTATATCTTTTGAACGTTACTTTTAAAATTTCATTATTAGGATCATTTTTAAATTACAAGTTTAAGTTATCCCTATTTCGCAAGCATTTCAGTAAACCTGGGGTCATCCACTATTTTTTAAGTCTTTACGGTTTGGAACAATTTTTAAGCTTCAGTTTTCAGTAATTAACGAGTTTATAGTTTTAATAAAATAATTAGTCGCGTCGTTGACGTCAAAATAGGCATAGATAGGGGTAAAGTCCGTTGTTATGATTTCTGATTCAATATTTTCAAAGTTAATAACTTTGGTAGTTTTATAAGTAGTGTAATTAGAGTAGTGTTTAGAACGAAGAAAAAATAAAATTGTATCATGATCAGTGATGGAAGTATTTGCTACGTAACAAAAAGCAGGTAGTTTAGTTTTTAATAGTAGGTGATCTAGACAGGATTGATTGACTGCACGGATGGCGTAGTGGTTTAAGCGGTCGCCACGCCGCTTCCTACTACGCCGAGTGTTGTAGGTTCAAACCCCACATGGGACGACTCTTGTGTGATCCACAAATTGTTGTTCCAAGTCTGGGTGTTATTTGTGTCCGTTTCATGTATGTTTGTAAAGTCCCCCGCGACACAGGATATTTTCCTAATGCGGGGAGTTGTCTTATAAAATGAAAAAAAAAAAAACTGACGTGTACAGAGTGTGTGAACCGCAAGCATACCATGATATGCAGCCTTATTAAGATAATCAAAGGAACGGGGATTGTTATTAGTGTTAGAAATGTCAATGTTGATATCCCCAGTTACCATAACATTTTTATAGGAGGAGTAGGAGTTCAAAAGTTCATGCAGGGAATTGAGAAAATCGGACACGTTTTGCCTTGCAAGTGGGCGGTAGATTGCGATCACCACAGTGTCCTTATTAATCGTAAGACTTAAACAGTTAGCATCTTTTAGAGAAGGTTCAGTGGGTGAAATTCGAAGATGCTGGCTAAAGTATATCACTACACCTTCATTCTGTGTGTACAGTTTGTTAGTCCTAACATACCTGTAACCGTCTATTGTTGGGATTTGTGATGAATTTTGCAACCAGCATTCGGTGAGAATGATCAAATCCCAAAAGACGTCACTTCTATCCAAAAGGGTCAAAAGACCATCGAAATTTTTGTTGATGCTCCTGATGTTCTGACATAAAAGTTTTAAGGATCTCCCATGTGAGCGAGATATTTGATGGCATTCCTCTATCACACAATTCGATGAGCTTGCCACTGAAATTCTGTCCAAATCTGTATGAATTTCTTGAACGTTATCGAATTTTGTATTGTAAAATTATATCCCAAAAATTTGGGTTGAAAACAGTAGTAATAAAAATAGATAACAAGCAATACACGAAAAGTCCCCCGTTACAAATTATAAGTAAAATACATGCAGTGATATTGTATGCAAGGAATAGTATACTATTAGTTGTTAATATTGAGTAGTATGACCACTGGTACAGGAATCTGTGAGTAATATACATAAGTAAGTAATAACGTGTGCAGAATGTAGACAAGTAAACATCAGGGGCCGGGCTATAAGGGTGTTGGGATTTAATATTATTTATGGTGATGTAGAAAATAAAATAAGTAAACTGAGGTGGAACGATTTGCTGGGTGGTTGCGATTTATTAATTTAGATTTGATGCAGTATTTTATGAGTGTTATAATTGAATGGTGTTTATAGTTGTTGTTATATGTGTAGTGCATTATTATTGTAATTGTAAGTGTATTAAGCGGATAAGTTATATTTAAAGTGTATAGTGTAGCAAGTGAAGTGAATCTTGATAGTTTTGAACAGAATATGGATTGTATTAGAACACTAATATATATATGCGAAATACTTGTATATAAAGTTATGCACGTAAACACAGGTAAAAGTAATAAAAATAAGGTAGTGGTATATAGTCATTCATTCTTTTCCAGGTCTAGAATTGTCTGTTCCATCTTAACAATGAAATGTCGGGCTCCTTCTTCCTTCCGAATAAATATGTTACCGTTTTTTAACCAGCAGAATTTATAGTTTTTCGTTTTTGCCAATTCTCTTGCCCTAAAAAACAGCCTTCTTAAACTCGCCGGAAGATGTTCAGCAGCAAATATAGGCCGAGAGTCTCCAGATAGACCAATGGACCGAGTGTTGAACGTTTGTTCTTTTGGACGATTTTTATTGAAGTCACGGTAACACATAATTAGTTGATTTTTAAAGTTAACGCTGTTAAATACTATGACAATGTCTAGTTGAGCCTGGTTTGCCCGGGAGTCGGTATACGTCGCGTATTTGCGAGTCGGAGAGGGGCATGTTGACGGCCGCCGTAACGGTTTTTGTAATAGTGATCAAATCACTGGTGGTTTCGTTATCCTTTATCGGAATATTTCTGATTTTCAGATGAGGAGCGAGAATGTAATTGAAAATCCTTTATCTTGTTTTCCAAGTCAGTCACAGATTTTTTGTACATTTCTTTTTCTTTCTTTAAAGACTCAATTTGAAGTTTCATGTCTTCAAACTGGTTACTAATAAACGACATAGATTTTTCAAGATCAATATTTAATTTTTGAAATGAAATAAATTGCAATTTCATCTCGGCCATCTCCGAAATAACTTTATTCAGGGCTAGAGACTGTTGGTTAATTAATTTGTTAATGCATTCCTCTTGTTCTGATTTCAACGATAGTAACATTTGCTTTATATCGTTTTTAAAGTCGGCAAGCTCGTTATTTGGTGAAAAATCGGGACAGGGGCGTTTGTAACGTAAAGTATTGTGTACGTTTTCGCTATCGCTACAGATTGATAGTGGAATGTCTGAGACAGACATGACATGCGTTAAGATGTTGTTTGAAGTTCCCATTGCTGGAGGTGTACGTTGTAGGCGAGACATTGTTAAAATCGGGCGGTTTTTACGTGTTAAATTTAAGCACTCGTTGTTGAACTAATTGTGGCTTTTATGTGGCACTCACAACCGATTATTACCAGCGCATACGCCGCACTACCCAACCACCTCGACTTACTTCGACGCGGTCTCCACGCTATGAGTTAGAGTGAGCGAGCAATTATGTCCACTGTGCCCTTCCCGCGGAGGTGAAGGCTGGCGCGCGGTGAACGCAAGTTGTCACTTCCCTACGACACGCTGATGTTACGTTATTAATGCGATACTGACCACTTTCCGTTCGACTATAGGGGTTAAATTGTTTTGTAAATAATTTTAAAATTTAAATATTTAATTACAAATTTTAACACACGTCCACTCTTTATCACAGTATCGGGCGAGAGGACATTTTAGGAGTTTACATCGTCATCGTTACTTACATTATAAACCAGAAAGAGCTGCAAAAATAATTCTGGCATGCTGCACACTCTACAACCGGTTTATAGATGCATTAAATGGTAAAAATGAACTTATGAATTATTCTTTGCACATACATACATTTCCTTTCTACATTTGTATTTCCAAGCCTCTCTCCCATTGAGGTAAGCAGAGATCACAGCTCGCCACTCGCTATATCCTGGCATACATCTTTCACCCCTTTCACTTTCATAAATATTTTCATACATATGCGCTAATTGTGGATACTATTGATCTGGCCCTTTTTCAAAAACCTTCAATTTGATTACATCTGACTCAAAACTTAATAGTTTGCCAGTTACTCTTACGGTTGCTCCTGTTCCTCCTGGGGCTCCTGCTTAGACTGCACAGATGGCAGCAATACTGGTGCAGGAGACGCGCGCAAAAGAAGGTGTTATTCCCTAGAATTAAAATAATAACAATAACTTTATTCAGTAAGAAGTGTGTATGTGGCTTAACACCTGTATATAGTGCTCTTCAAGCCTAATAATAGCTATACACCATTTTATTTAAGTAATATAATTTATCTCACACACAGCCATCTGATCCCTAAGAAGGCAGAGTCTGTGCTATAGTAACCAGACTGCTCATAAACATATTTATATATTTTTAACTACATTCATATTATACATAACTTACACCCAGACACCGAACAAATGACCGTGCTCATCACACTACATTTTTCCTGGGTGGGAAACGAACCCACAACCTCAAGCAGTCAGGGCACTAACCACTAGACCAACAGGCCCCGACCAACAGTGTATGTGAGTTCCTGTCTATGTGTATTAGGGAGTGTGAGAGGATGTGTAAAGGTCTTGTTATAAAATAAGTATGTATTGTATTTAGCTATACAGCATTAGGTGATAGTATGTTTTAAGAATAAACAATATTTTACCACTTCCAGACTGGCAAATCGATTTTACATAGTGTATCTATTGATAGATTAAACTGGCTGAAATTGTAATTATAAGAATGTCTACATTTACGAATTACATTATATGGCTTACTGTCTGTATTTTTTATAATATTTTAAATGCGGTGTTTACCTTTAAGTAATTGTAACATTAAGTTTTGTATTTTCGCATGCAACTAGAATAAGTTTAAATGTTAACAATTGTTGGTAGACCTCAACTAATAAATAAATAAATAAATCCTTGAATAGGCAATCCCAACTATATCTATAATTTTTTGCTCAATATCTGTGAGCTCAGATATAGTTGGTCCTCCTCCTTTTGCCCTTATGGAGTCACTGTTTTTGCGCGCCTTAGTCTTAACTTTGGCCACCCATACACTCCAAACCTAAACAAAAATAATTAAACAGGCATAAGTAAAGACGATATAAATAAATACTAATTTGATATGGTATACATTTCCCAGCACAAAACCTGTAAGTAGCAAAATGCTAAAATTAGTAGTTTGTAAGGGTGAGAGATGCTTTCTATGAAAATTCTTTATTGAATTTGTAATTTTTCTATGTAAATGTCTCTATCCCTGGCTATATTAGTCAGTTAAGGAAGCATAGCACATAATAGAAAAAATCTTCTTTTTCTAGTTTATTATTTTTTGAAAGGCAACTCCCGCAATAGGAATATTTCCTAGGTCGAAGGGGACTTAACAAACACATGAAACAGACACAAAGAACACCCACTTAGAACAACAATTTGTGGATGACACCAAGTGTTGTTCGATGTGAGGATCGAATCCACAACGCTCAGCGCTGTATGAAGTGCCGAGGTGACCGTTTTAACTACTACAGTATAAATTCTATTGAATGTTACTGAAATTGAAGGTTTTTACATTAGGTATCACTGGCTTCGTAAGTTAAATATACGTCAGAGGATCTTCACGACTTTGGTATTACAAAAAAGTACAAAACAAAAGATACCGTTTCAATGAGTAAAAACACGGGTCTTCTATAAGATACTTACATGCTGCCACTGCTGTACAGTTCTATTACAGCCCAAACTGTTAAGCTCGTTTGATAAATTGGTCTAAAACTCCATATTACTCGGATCTGCCTGATTGCCTAAAAAAACAAAATCAATGTGGTGAAAATGCAGTTAAAATTAACATAATAAAAATAATATTCCTTAGTTACTGAAACACTGAAAAATTCTCACCTCTCGCAATTTCTAGGTTATTATGGAGGCGCTCAACCAGCAGCTCCTGCTGCCTCTTGTTGGCCCTCTTTTTCCTTTCGTCCATTACTGTTAAATAAAATATGTATAATATAAAAATATATTCTAATTCTAATTAAAATAAAACTATACTATACTGTCATGTCAAATTGACCTGCACAGATTCAGAAATCATTACTTTCGTACATAGGTAACAAAAAAGGTTTACCACGGGTGGCCAGTTATGTGAACTAAGTAAAACTGTATTTACTTCGTTATAACTCTAAAATACAACATTTTGTTTACTATTTGATTGCATATATAATCATTTACAGGCATTCTAAAATCCTAAAAATATCGTTTCAAAAGATTTATGAATTCACTCTAAATCTTTCTCTATATCATTCATTCCTAATTTTTAAACAAAGTTAACATTTCCATTTTAATTTTTAGTGATGTCAGATTCAAATTTAATGCTGTCAAAATGAACACCAAATTTAGTTCGACCTAACAACAGAATAGCATTTTGAAAATCGCTTGACTAAAATAAGAGAATTTTAGAGAATTTTTAGTTTAGTGATGTCAACAACAGAATTAGCACCACTACCTCCAGGTTTTTTGCGTCCTTCGCGTCATTTCGGTCGCCGGATTTACTGCTCGGCGACGGGCAGGTTTGACAAAGGTTGCTCCCCTCAGAGTACGTTTGGGAGCTGCCGGAGCCATTTGGCTCCGGGAGGGATTCTCCAGACGCAGTGCGTCTGGTACCCTCCTGGGTAGATTTATTAATCTTTGGGCCCATGTCATAAAGTTAAGTTTAACGTCCTTCGACGGAGACGCCTTCGGCACCGGACTCCCTCCAGCGACTCAGCCTCTTGCAAGGCGTCAGAACGTGGACTTAGAGCATTTTTATAGAGGTTTACGTCCTCGCGGATCCGAAGATCCACCGGTCCTGTCCATTCAGGATTACGGCTGGGCCGGACGGGGTCTGCACCAGACCGGTTCCGTCCGCCCCAGGATTTTTTATAGAGGTTGCCTTCCTCGTGGCCCTCGAAGAGCCGTCACTCCTGACTGTTGTCAGTCAGGGTTATGACATGGCCGGACGGTGGTCTGCGTCAGACCAGTGTCCCCCACCTCTGGACTGAGCCAGCGGCAGTGGACCCGTCCGCCCCCAGCCTGCTCTCCCCTATGCCCTCTGCCAAACAGAGGGACACGCGGAACAGCCCTTGGCGGGCCGTTCACACCTCGGCCGGAATTGGCCTCAGGCGGCAGCGTCTCCCCCACCTAGGGAGAGAGGCGCTGCCGTCTCCGTTGCCCAGGGTGCACCACATGGAGGTTCCGGACCACGCACCCCAATTACTATTCCCCCTAAGGAGAGCTACGGCAGAAAATTTCGCCAAATGTTTAGAGGAAGGGGTTTTCCTTGTGCATGGCATCCCACAGGTGGTTTTGCAGGACAATGGAGTGCAATTCATTCAATCCATCAATCAATCAGTTTTTATACAAAGGTTGTTTACAGTGGTAGAATGATCTACTATGATCTGCCATTTAGGCTAACAATAATTAAAAAAATTATTTTGTGAATCGCTAAATTTAAGACATGCAAATAGAATTACATTGAATTATCGCAATTAAAGCAATATAATATTTCAGTTTGATTTTTCATACCTTAGAGCTTAAAACATGCAAAATCAATAAGTCTCTTTTTTATAAATTATGTATAAAATTTTAGAACTAAGATGTCAATAAAGTAATTACAATGTCAAATAAAAAATAAAGATAATAAATAAAAATAGAATTCTCTAATCAAAATATTAAAATTATGGAATAAGTATGTATTTGTATATTCATTTCTGTTAATTAATTAATTATTCCCATTTACCATCTAAAAATTCTCTTATATCATAATAACATTTTTCAGATAGGCATTCTTGTAGATTTTTTTTAAATGGGATTATGTCTAGATTTCTGATGTGATCGGGTATCTTATTACAGATGACAGGTGCCATACAGAATACACATTACGCATTAATTTTGTATTTGATTTTCTTATTCGCATCCTATTACTGGTGTGCGTTCATCTATTGCGAGTAACCGTATCAGCTAATGTTTCGAACAGTTCTAGGTTCGACTTTACCAAAACTGCTGTTTCAAAAATGTGTAAAGATGGCAATGTCATAATTTTATACTTTTTAAAATATGGTACACAAATATCTGTAGATTTTAATTTGACATTGCTCTAATGCATTGCTTTTGAGATTTGAAAACCATTTCTTTATTTGTCGAGTTTCCCCAGAATAGTATGCCATATCTAAGCCACAATATACAAACCCTTTTTTTTTTTTTTCCCGTATGGAAATCCCCTCGGACCGGCACCCCGCCGGGGCCCTCGTTCGGCGGGGCGGTGTGTAGGACTCAAACCGACTAAAACCACACGGTGTGCCCTCTTTGCGCTTCCAGTTTAGGAGGGGTCCAGGTAGCTATCTCCTTCTGGACCCCTCCCAGCGCCGGCCCGCTCCTGGTGCGGGCTCCGTCTCCAATTATCCTCTCTTTAGGCGACGACCGGAACACCGGCCAAACTAATGCGGGTTAAGGGGAGAACCCATCCCGTCCACCCGCGGCCACACTCAGGGCGGCATGAGGCGCAGATGAGCGCGCCTACGCCGCCCGGTTCGCCGGCGGCGGATCGGGTCCGAGTAGAGGTCGCCTCTCGGGCCTTCTCCGCCGCCTCCTTCTGCGAGATTACTTCCTCGCAGAAGTTTGCGACCGCGGTAAAACAACTGTCGCTACCGGCCATGGAGCGAACTACGGCCGGTAGCGAGAGATCCGCTCCGATGACTGCAGTGAGGGCCCGGCGCTGCGTCGCCAATGCGGGGCAGACCGCCAGCGTATGCTGGGCCGAATCCTCACTGCAGTCGCAGTGGTGGCAGGCGGGACTCGATTCCCTCCTAGCGACCGAGTACAGGTCCTTTCCGAAGCAACCGTGCCCGGAAAGCACCTGCGTCAGCCGGAAGGAAAGGGTCCCGTGCTGACCGGCGATGACCGGCTGGAGAGCCAGAGGCGCGCCCTATTCGGGGCAGTTAGAGCCGCCACCCACACCGGTGCACCATACAGCGCCATGGACCGGACAACCCCCGCGTACAGCCGCCTCGTGGGAACACTGGCCCCGCCCAAATTGGGCAAAAGTCGCCCTAGGGCGGAGGCAGTGTCCACCAGCTTCGGATCAAGCTGTCGGAAGTGCTCGTCGAAGAGCCACCTACCGTCTAGGACCAGACCCAGGTACCTCATCTGGGCCCGGACCGGTACGAGGACCGAGCCGACCTCGATTGAGGCGCCGGCGGGTGGACCACGACGGGGCCCATGAAATAATAGGGCCTCCGTCTTATCCAGGGCCACCCGCAAACCCAACGCCTCAATGCGCCCGACCACCAGGGAAACTCCCGTGGCGGCCAAGCGCGCCGCCTCCTGGAAGTTAGCCCCCTGGGCCGTGACTAAAGTGTCATCTGCGTAGCAGAGTACACCCAGCCCAGGGGGGAGACGCCCTCGTAGGGCCCAGTCGTACCCGATGTTCCACAGGAGAGGTCCTAGGACAGACCCCTGCGGAACACCGCACGACATGGCCCTGCGTCTAAAGACGCCATCTCGGTCCTCGTACATGACGTCAGATAGTCTGCCACCAGCCGCCTCAGGTACTCCGGCAGTCCGTGGTAGTGGAGCGCTTCCCTGATGCAGCTGAATGGCAGACTATTGAAGGCATTGGCGATGTCCAAGGACACCGCCAACACCACTCCGCCGCAGCTCACGGCCTCCTCGGTCACGGCCCTAAGGCGCATCACGGCATTTATCGTCGAACGCCCTTCTCGGAACCGAATTGGGCGTCCGACAGATCAGGGCCAACCTCGCAAAGGTGCCGGACAATGCGGGCAGAGAGCACCCTCTCAAAAAGTTTACCCGCCTCGTCCAGCAACACGATAGGCCTATAGGCCGCGACCGAATCGGTAGGCCGTCCCGGCTTCCTCAGCAGGACCAGCTTCCCGCACTTCGCCAGGCTAGCGTCCAACACCCCCCTGAGGTGGTCCGACATGTAGTCGAGGGCTCGGGCCATTACTCGGGCTGGAACCCCGTCCGACCCGGGGGCGGTGTTCTTGGATCGAATCCGTAGAACAGCCGCCCCCAACTCCGATTCCCTGACGGGCGGGACATCAACCTCGCTGCCCCCGTCGTCTCCGGCTGATGCAGCCATCGACGGGGGTGTGTGCTCCGTCCGCTGCGGGAATAGGCCCTCAACCACTTCCTGCAGGAAGCTGGGCTGGAGAGTCTCCGTAAGGGGGGCCCGACGTGCGGAGCTTTTGACGCACCGCACGATAAGCGTGACCCCAGGGGTCACGCTCGAGACTCTCCAGCATCTCCTCTCTACATGCATTCTTGGCGCGGCAGATGGCCAGCCCCAGAGTTTTCCGAGCTTCTCGGTACTCCTCATGAAGCCGGTCCACCTCCTCACCGACCCCGCGGTGACGTCGCCGACTACGGGTGAGGGACCTCCGGGCACGTACACAGGCCGCACGGAGGTCCGCCAACTCCTGGGACCACCAGTAGACCTCCTTCCTTGCAGGCCGACAACCACGAACGCGGGGCATGGCCGCATCGCAAATCTACGTAATCGCATCGCAGAAGCGCCCAGCCCCCATGTCGACCTCCTCGGTCGGGGCCTGCGGAGACAGCCAAGAGTGAATAACGCCTCCTCTAGTAGGTCCCTGTCGAGCTTGGCGACATCCCACCGCGGGAAGCGGGAAGGGCGCCGCGCCGCGTGACCCCTACTGGGGTCCTGGGACCGGGAGAGCTCGAATCAGATGTACAAATGATCCGAGAGCGTCTCGACCTCTTCCAGGACACACCAGTTCCTTACTCCTGCGGCGACTGCCTTAAGCCTTAAGCGGCCTTAAGCCACTGCGACGACGCGAGCGGGGAGCGCACGACCGGCGCAGGGGGCAGTCTCGCCTCCAGACCGGCCAGACGGCCGTCCAGCATACGCCCAACTGCGTCATGCGAATTGACCGCAGTTGGGCGTCAGGTACCCTGAGGTGGTGGTAGGGACAGGCTGGGGCGTGGACGGGGTCCCCCGCTCGGGGAGGTTCGCCCT
This sequence comes from Arctia plantaginis, assembly GCA_902825455.1. Classification (NCBI taxonomy): domain Eukaryota; kingdom Metazoa; phylum Arthropoda; class Insecta; order Lepidoptera; family Erebidae; genus Arctia; species Arctia plantaginis. Next base: position 353,125 of record CADEBD010000328.1, on the reverse strand, counting down.
GAAGCAGGTGAACTGAGCGCTCAGCTCGTTCACCTGCTCCGTCAGCCTGTCATTGGCCATCTGTAGGCGAGAAACATCGCCTACTAGGCCCTCCACGACCTCCGACATAGCGGAGGAGGAGTCCTTAAGGGCCCTCACAAAAGAGCCCTTAAGGTTTACCGACTTGGTGGCTACCTTCTGGATGATAGCCACCGCCGCTCTCGCCCTCTCCTGCACAGCCACGGGAGCCCGGGGGGGCATCTCCCTCCACCGGCTCCCAAATCTTGAGCAGGAGATCCGCGATCTCCTCCTCCGCTGCGGCCTCGCCGTCCGCTCGTACCCGTCTGTAGGAATACGCCTTGGAGAAGGCGGCGCCTGACGGGATGGTTACAGGGGTACGCGACCTCCCTATACGGCCGCCCTTAGGAGGCCCAGACTCCACGGATGGGTGTTCTTCCCCATCCCTCGAGAGTTCCCTTTTACGGCTCTCGCTCGGTCCCGCTTCCACCACCATGCGCTCCGAGCTGTCCGTCCTCTCGCTGGGGCCTTCAACCGCGCCAGTCGTGGCAGATTTGGAGCGCAAACGCTCCGATCTTCGGCTCCCAGCAGTCAGTCTGCTACAGACTACTACTGGGAACCCCACCGAGATAGGCGTTCCCAATACCGCCTCACCCTCGGTGGACGCCAGATGCACTCCACCACTCCTCCTCTTCGATTCCTCTTTCCTTCCCACCGTTTCTGTGTCCGATTGGCTAGCCTGTTTCGTTGTTTGTTTCAGTCCTTTTCCTTTAATTTTTATTTCATTTTCCATGTTATACCCACGAGTGGGGGAGAACTGAAGGTCCACCCGGGCAGAGATCCCCCAATACCCGGGTAAGCGTAAATTTATGCCCAACCGAGGGGTCCGCAAGTGCCCCGGCTGGGAGTGCGCTTACGACTGAACTACCCATCAGCCATGCATCCCCTGGCCACGCACCAGAACACGGGATTCGGGGAATTTTTTAAAGAGGTTTTCTTCCTCGCGGTCCGGGCGGTTAAGCCAAGACCCTCGCCCCCGATCAGAGCCGCGAGACTTGACCACAGCGCTCTTCTCGGGATTACGATATGCCGACGGTGACAGGGAGACTACGTCCCCCTGCCTGCTCGGTGGTAGTGTCAGTACACGCCGAGCCCGTCCTCCTTTCTCCACCGCTATCAGCGGAGAAACTGGCCCCTACAGGGCCCCACCTTCTGGTTTTTTACCGAGGTTTCCTTCTCCATGCTCCGAAGAGCGAAGAGCCAGCAGGACAACCGGCAGACACGCCCACCCTGCTGGACCAGGCCTTGCGCGAGAGCCGATAAATGGCTTCCTCTTCTGCAAGAATATTAGCCGCTGGCGATAATTCTCCCCTCCAAGAGAACAAGGAGGAAACAGTGCCATCGCCAGCGTTTCCAGGGTGCACCACGGGGAGGTTTTCTAGCGTAGCACCCCAAGTAAGCTTGTTCCTATCTCATCCTTTCCAAACCTTTTATTTGTGTGATTGCATTGTTTGTATTATTTTAAGTGTTTTCTATGTCTTTGAGTCACATTTACCAGGAGGTGTATTTCAAAGTACCATAAAATTCGTAATGGCTATTTCTAATTTAACGATCAGATTTAAATTAGCGTGCCTATCTGTTTTCTTTTATCACACAACATGTTTGATTTAATATTTGTCGTTTATTTGAGCAATCCATAGTGATAAAGATACATATAAATATAAATTTTACCTAATCTATATTGGTTACGAGCTGCTTGTCGCACCCGCCTATCACAAACCTACCTATTCTCTGCACTTGCCATTGTATAGTATGGTGTACCGTTTAATTTAAACATTTGCTATTATTACCTACAATTTTAACACTTTGCACGTAACAGACGGTACCTATCTACAGTTTACATACCATAATTAATTTCATCATTCTAAAATAAAACTTTTAAAGCTATTCTTCACTATTTCGTGGCTATCGATTTGCATTTCAGTGCTGTTTAAGCATTTGCTTTGCTTAAAAATTCTTTGCAGAACGATCCGAGCTTAATTACGCGTCGAACTCAGGCCGGCGGACAGCGATTGGAGCGTGGAACGTTTGGGTTCGATGCAGAAATCATTTGCCTAGTTCATTATTTGTTTGGGTTAATTATCGTTACTACGTACTTGCTTAAATTATCTACTTGCCGTGTTTACTTACATATATTTATTTATTATCTGGTTATTTTATTGTTTGATTGAATTTAACCATCACTGATGAAACATCAGAAACTGTTCTTACTAAATGAAATAGATCTCGGGATAATATAAAAGGTCGATTGACCACTTGTGCTCAGTATGTTGATACTTTAAGGGCTGTTAACCCTGAAAGTGCCACTAGTGCACAGATTATTGAATTCCAATTTCGTTTAGAGAAATGTCACTAACTATTTCAGGATTACGACAGGGTGCAATCTCAAATAGAAACTTTGAGTGATGAAGCTACTGAACTTAATAATCATAATAATAATAGCCTTTATTCAGATCAACTTAGCCTAATAACAATATTCTAAAACAAACATCAGACTTAAAAAAAAAACATATTCTAGTATTTGTAACATCTTTTCAGCGGTCTACCTCTTTTCCTTTTACCTTCCCTGGGATACCATCTTGTTACTTTCTTACTCCATTTATCATAACCTCTTATCATGTGCCCTGCCCATTTCCATTTAGGTCTTTTAATTTTTAGTGTTTTAGTTTTAGTGTTTAACACACAACATACGCACTTTAAGGACAGACCAGAAGATAGTAGAGCTGGAAGAAGAGTTGAGCAAATTGCGCTGGGATATAGTGGGTTTAGCAGAAGTCCGAAGGGAGGGTGAGGACACGATTACCCTGAATTCCGGCAATTTGCTCTACTACCGAGTGGGCGAACAACAGTCAGTTTATCGTCCACAAGTCTCTTATTAGCAACGTGATGTCCATCAATGGTGTGTCGAGCAGGGTAGCGTACCTTATACTCAGAATATCTAAGAAATATTCGTTGAAGGTCATACAGGTTTACGCACCGACCTCGACACACCCAGATGATGAAGTGGAAGCTATGTATGAGGACATCAGTCGGGCCATACATAGCACTATTACCCACTACACCGTTGTTATGGGAGACTTCAATGCAAAGCTGGGTCGAAGAAGCGATGATGAGTTGAGAGTGGGGCAATTTGGCTATGGGCAACGGAACCTCATACCGCAGGCGACTCAGGACCGCAGGCGACTCAGGCGCCGGAGGTCGCAGAATGACCTCCGTCCTCCATAAGCGCAGGCCTGGTGGTGACAGGTGAGGCCATCTGTCAAACTAGCAGAAGCAGGCAGGGGTGGCGGCGAGCGCGTTGCGAAGCGCGCTCGCTTCCGGGGAGCAGAGGGAACATGGGGTTCCCACACGGGGGGGGGTCGTCTACTCGTCTGTAGATGGCCCGAGGTATGTCGGGGCACCAGGGACTTCCTTTCTAGGGTATACCTGGTTCTCCGGCTATTAGTACCCGAGACGGCGTGCGGTTTTATTCGGTTCGAGTCCGACATGCCACCGATAGGTGGTATCCGAGGGGATTTCCGCACGGGAAAAAAAAAAAAGGGTGAAAACCGGAAGTGATCACCGAATGGTTAGAGGCACACTGAATATAGACGTTCAGTTGGAACGCGCCCGTCTAATGAAGTCCACGCTCCGACCTTCGATTGCTCAGATCCAAAACCCCGAAAGCTTTCAACTCGAATTGCAAAATCGCTTCGAATGCCTAGATAGCTGCACATCAGTGGACGAAATCAATAGCAGGCTGGTAGAAAGTATCCATGAGGTTGGGTCTAAGTTCTTCAGACTCCACCGGAAAGATAGACCTCAGAAACTATCAGACCATACCCGGGACCTCATGGCCGGGCGACGTTCTATGACTCTCCAAACCTCCGATGACGCTAAGTCCTATCAGCAGCTCAATAGACAGATATGGAATTCTCTGCGACACGATCTCCGCTCCTTTAATACTAACAGTATTTAGGAGACGATAGAGCGAAACAAAGGCTCTAAAGTGTCCGCAAGAGAGGCGTCTATTGGGAAAAGCCAGTTGACGAAGCTGAAGACAGAAGAGGGGAGTGTAACGTCGAGTACGCAAGAGGTACTTACGGAGATAGAGAGGTTCTATCGGCACTTGTATACCTCAACCGCAAAGCCTGCTAGTAGCCCAGCTAAAGACCCTTTTTTTTTTTTTTTTACGTGTGGAAATCCCCTCGGACCGTCACCCAGCCGGGGCTCTCGTTCGGCGGGGCGGTGTGTCGGACTCGAACCGACTAAAACCACACGGTGTGCCCTCTTTGCGCTTCCAGTTTAGGAGGGGTCCAGGTAGCTATCTCCTTCTGGACCCCTCCCAGCGCCGGCCCGCTCCTGGCGCGGGCTCCGTCTCAGTGGACCCTCTCTTTAGGCGGCGTCCGGCACACGCGGACGCCGCCCCCTCGCGGCTGGCCAACTAATGCGGGTGGAGGGGAGAACCCATCCCGTCCACCCGCGGCCACACTCAGGGCGGCATGAGGCGCAGGTGAGCGCGCCTCCGCCGCCCGGTTCGTTGGCGGCGGATCAGGTCCGAGTCGACGTCGTCCTCCCGGGCCTTCTCCGCCGCCTCCATCTGCGAGATTACCTCCTCGCAAAAGGTTGCGACCGCGGTAAAACAACTGTCGCTACCGGCCATGGAGCGAATTACGGCCGGTAGCGAGAGATCTGCTCCGATGACTGCAGTAAGAGCCCGGCGCTGCGTCGCCCATGCGGGGCAAACCGTCAGCGTGTGCTGGGCCGAATCCTCACTGCAGTCGCAGTGGTGGCAGGCGGGACTCGATTCCCTCCTAGCGACCGAGTACAGGTACTTTTCGAAGCAACCGTGCCCGGAAAGCACCTGCGTCAGCCAGAAGGAAAGGGTCCCGTGCTGCCACCCTGTCCACTCGGCAATGACCGGCTGGAGAGGCTCCACGGCGGCGAAGCCAGCGCGTGGAGTCTCCAGCCGGAACGACCACCTGACCATGGTGGCTCGGCGAGCGGCTTCGCGCCACTCGCGCACGTCTTCGGGCGAAGGGCGAAATCCGCTCTCCGCCCGGAAGTCAGCCACACGCCGATAAACTTCGGCGAGCACTTCCTCCTCCAAAACCCAACGGGGTGTTCCGGCCAAGGCGCAAGCCGCCTCGGTGGACACCGTGCGGTATCCGCGTATGGCTCTGACCGCCAATATCCTCTGGGGGCGCCAGAGGCGCGCCCTATTCGGGGCGGTCAGAACCGCCACCCACACCGGTGCACCATACAGCGCCATGGACCGGACAACCCCCGCGTACAGCCGCCTCGTGGGAAGAATGGCCCCGCCCAAATTGGGCAAAAGTCTACCGTCCGTCACCTACCGTCTAGGAACAGACCCAGATACCTCATCTGGGCCCGGACCGGTACGAGGACCGAGCCGACCTCGATTGAGGCGCCGGCGGGTGGACCACGACGGGGCCCATGGAATAATAGGGCCTCCGTCTTATCCAGGGCCACCCGTAATCCCAACGACACAATGCGCCCGACCACCTGGGAAACTCCCGTGGCGGCCAGGCGCGCCGCCTCCTGGAAGCCCCCCGGGCCGTGACAAAAGTTAATACACACATTTAAGAGCTCTTAAATATTTTAATTAATTTAATGAATTAATTTGTATAATTTCAACAAGAAAAGCCTAATTAAGCTTAGCTTAGATGTACTTACAGTTTTCTCAGTGATTACATGATCTAAGAAAGGTTTTTTAACCACCTGCCAGCACAACAAAATATTATCTCACAAGTGTTTTAATAATCGCTTTGAATACTACAATTATCACTATGTCTCAATTGTCTGATATACAAGAAGCACAGAACAACTTAGAAGACAGCTTTTCAAGGAGGATGGCTCAGTTGGAGGCACAACTGCAATCTGGTGGCAATAGCAAGGAGACAGTGGCCAGGGTGTCGGAGGAGTTCAGAACTTTTCGTGAGCTGATGTTTTCGATGTTGGGTCTTCTTCGGAAGCAAATAAATGAATGCACTAAGATGGTTGATGCTATGGAGACTCGCCATCGTCACAAATCGCTTATCTTCTTGGGAGTGCCCGAGGCTATCAAAGAGGATTGCAGTACAACCCTGCTTGAGGTCATGAATAAGAGGATGGGTCTTCATGACATCTCACGGCTCAACATCAGGCACTGCCATCGCATTGGCGCCCCCTCCAAGGAACATCGTCGCCCCATACTGGTAAGATTTACTACCGCAGAGGCTAGATTCGCAGTCTGGAAGTCCAAGACATCGTTAAAGGGCTCTGGCTTCTCGGTAACAGAATTTTTAACTAAAATACGTCAGACAGCTTTCACCATGGCCCGGCAACATTTCGGCATGTCAGCTTGTTGGACACAGGACGGCGTTATAGTTATCAAAGCCAGCGATAACAATCGGTACAAGGTGACATCCACTGATGAGCTGAAGCCCTTGCTAGTCAAATTTCCAAAGTCATCATCCACAAGCCCGCCGGGTAAGCAAGCCGGTAATGCAAGCTCGGGCATCAATAGCAAAAGTTCGCGAAAACACTAGTTCTGTGTGACACCACTGTTTGTCGCGTCCCGGATACATTACTTTTGTTGGGTTTATATAATTGTAATCATCCTTACTCGCTTCATGTGTTGTATCATGTTTTGTTTCTTTAACATTTCTCTTACTTTCTCGTATTTAAAAATTGTTGATGATTGTGTTGTGACTCGTGACAGGTATCGCATCTGTCAAATCGACGTTTTGCTCATTCGTCATTCATTACTGGTGCGTTCCGTTTCTTGTAACTCAAACGTAAGAACACGAAGCTCTGAGCTATTTTTAAATTAACCTCTTACATTGTCTAAAATTATTTCATTTTTTTTCTGTTTTTGTCAAACTTGTTTGATTATGGCTTATTGTATTATGTCAGTCTTGTATGTGTAAGCTGGCGGGTGGTGTAGAAATACGCACCAACTTCGGTCAAGGTAATTACTTATAAACTATATATTATTAGATATTTATGTAAAATATTATTTATACGTATTTATTTTTTTGGTATTATATTAGAGTTAAATGTATTGTATTTAATATGTGTACTCGATTCTAATGACTGTTGATGATAATGAAGTATACTTTTCTGCTGATGACTCCTCCGGGGATGAGAGCTTCAGTTCCCTACCTGACACTTTGGGTGACCGATTACGGCAATCATTCAACAACCAATCACATTCTTTATTAAATGTGTGTCATATTAATGCTCAGAGCATTCCCAGCCACTTCAGTGATTTGACTGAAACTTTCACTGACAATAATGTGCATGCCATCCTGGTTTCGGAAACTTGGCTTAAGCCGCACCTACCTTCCACCTCTTATTCTCTCTCTGGCTTTGTACTAATTCGAAACGACCGATTGGAATCAAGAAGAGGGGGTGGGGTTGCCATTTACCTCCGTAGTTGTTTCCCCTACAACATCCTTGCCACTTCCTCTTCCGATCCTTCTACTACCGCTGAATACCTCTTCCTCGAAGTTTGTGTCAGAGGTTCTAATGTTTTACTAGGGGTAGTTTATTGCCCCCCTGCTGTTAACTACTTCTCCAGTCTGGAAACAGTTCTGGAATCTTTAGGGTCAGAATACTCACACCACGTCATCATGGGCGATTTTAACACCGATCTCCTAGCACTTAATTCGCCCCGTACTCGTAATCTCCTCCACATCATCCAATCCACTAGTCTCCATGTAATCCCTCTTCAAGCAACTCATCACAACATTGAGCACCAAGACACTTGGCTTGACCTAATTATCACCTCTGCTCCTAGACTTGTCTATTCCCATGGTCAATATCCTGCTCCTGGATTTTCCCATCATGACTTGATCTTCCTTTCTTATATCCTGAAACCCCCTAAATCCGTTCCCAAATTTCTGCATATTCGTAATTTCAGACGAATGGACGTCAAAAACCTGTGTGCAGGCGCTTCTGCATTAGACTGGACAGGCTTGGCTGCAGCTACAGACATAAACGAAAAAGTTACTCTTTTTAATAACGCAGTTCTTAACCTGTATGATATCCACGCACCTGTGAGGAAAGTCAAATTGAAGCGCCCTCCGGCTCCATGGATGACAGAGGAAATTCGAATGGCTATGAGACGGAGAGACCGTTGTTTTAATGGGTACAGGAAGGATCGCTCTGAGGAGAAATGGAACCTTTTTAAAGCTGCTAGGAATCGGTGTAACCAGGTGATACGTAACGCAAAACGCCGCCATATCATTCAAAATATAGAAACCTCTTCAACTTCCAGTGTGTGGAAGTTCCTTGGAACACTAGGCATTGGCAAGCAACAACGCCCTGAGTTTAAGATGACAATTGGTTTAGATGATATTAACCATCATTTCTCAACTACACCTCAGTTGGATCATCAAACCAAGTGTCAAACCTTGAGCTATATAGCTAGTCTAACCCACCCTGATATTAAACCCTTTGACTTTTCTCCGGTATCTTCTGAGGACATCAAAAAGATTATCCTATCCATTCGTTCCAATGCTGTGGGATGTGACGGTATCAGCCGTCGCATGATTGTTACCATCCTGGATCACATTCTTCCAGCAATATCTCATATCATAAACTTTTCACTCGACTCTGCAACCTTTCCCTCACTCTGGCGTAAGGCCTTCATCATTCCTTTACCCAAAAAAACTAACCCCTCTCTTCCCGAACACTTTCGACCAATTTCTATACTTCCCTTTCTTTCTAAAGTGCTAGAGGCCTGTGTACATAAGCAGCTCGCACAGTTTGTAAATAAGCAGAATCTTCTTAGTCCTTTACAATCTGGGTTCAGACCTGGTCACAGCACAACCACCGCTCTCCTCAAAGTGACAAGCGATATTAGGGAGGGTATGGAGGAGACTAAAGTCACAGTGCAGGCTTTGATTGATTTCTCGAATGCCTTTAATACCGTTAGTCATGACGTTCTATTGGCCATCTTTTCCTATCTTATGATCTCCTCAGAAGCTCTGGAATGGTTCTCCTCCTATCTTCAGGGACGACAACAGAGTGTTCATATTGATGACTTGTCGTCGAGTTGGTGTGATCTTCTCACTGGCGTCCCTCAAGGCGGTATATTATCTCCCTTATTATTCTCAATATTTATTAATCTCATAACCCAGCACCTTCAGTGTACGTATCACCTGTACGCTGATGACTTACAAGTGTACACACAGACAAGGGTTGAGGACATAACATACGCTATCGACAAAGTCAACAAGGACTTGGACTTTATAAAGAGCTAGTCAACGAGGTTTGGTTTGTCGGTAAATCCAACCAAATGTCAAGTGATCGTCGTGGGGAGCAAACAAATGATAAGTAGGTTGGATATGGCGGTCATCCCACCAGTTGTCTACAACAATGTGACTATACCTTATAGTGCAGTGGTAAAGAACCTGGGGTTATATATCGACTCGACACTTGATTGGCGGGCACAGGTTACACACGTCGGCCAGAAAGTCACCACATGTCTCCGTGCCTTATATCGATTGAAGAACTTCCTTCCCGCTAAAACTAAGGTTACGCTTATGCAGTCCTTAATTATTCCCATAATCGACTATGGTGATGTGTGTTATTTCGACCTGAATGCAGACCTTCTCAATAAACTAGATCGCCTTCTCAATAACTGCATTCGATTCGTTTTCAATCTTCGCAAGTATGACCACGTGTCTGCTTTACGTTCCCAGCTGCAATGGCTCCCAATTCGTCAGCGCCGCAGTTTACGAGCACTGACTTCTCTCTTTTCTTTCCTCAACTCTCCATCGTTACCCGAATACCTCGTACCCCACTTCCGTTTCCTATGCTCCAATCACGATCGAAATCTTCGATCAACCAACAATATGCTTGTTCTTTGCCCCCCTCACACCTCTAACTTCATCAACTCCTCCTTCTACGTCCAGTCAGTCCTCCTCTGGAATGCCCTCCCTGCCGAAATCAGGATGTCAACAAATCGCCTTGCATTCAAGGGAAAAGTGCGCGATCTTCTTCGGGGTGAATTGGCGAAATAGTTACAGCTCTAGTTCCCGACTGAGTATTTATGTATTTTATTAAATTTATGTAGGTTTATGTATGCATGTGTGTTTTTATATTGTGTATGTTTCTGGACCTAAATTATGTTAATATCATATTTTATTTTGCACCTACCGCATCATATTTCTACATCACCTGAAGGTTGACTGGGAGAGAATGCCTAATGGCATTAAGTCCGCCTTTGTACAATATGTGCATTAAGTTTAAAATAAATAAATAAATAAATAAATAAAGTGTCATCCGCGTAGCAGATGACACCCAGCCCGGGGGGGAGACGCCCTCGTAGGGCCCAGTCGTACCCGATGTTCCACAGGAGAGGTCCTAGGACAGACCCCTGCGGAACACCGCACGACATGGCCCTGCGTCTCAAGACGCCATCTCGGTCCTCGTACATGACGGTTCGCTCCTCAAGATAGTCTGCCACCAGCCGCCTCAGGTACTCCGGCACTCCGTGGTAGCGGAGCGCTTCCCTGATGCAGGTGGAGGGGAGAACCCATCCCGTCCACCCGCGGCCACACTCAGGGCGGCATGAGGAGCAGGTGAGCGCGCCTCCGCCGCCCGGTTCGCCGGCGGCGGATCAGGTCCGAGTGGAGGTCGTCCTCCCGGGCCTTCTCCGCCGCCTCCTTTTGCGAGATTACCTCCTCGCAGAAGGTTGCGACCGCGGTAAAACAACTGTCGCTACCGGCCATGGAGCGAATTACGGCCGGTAGCGAGAGATCTGCTCCGATGACTGCAGTGAGGGCCCGGCGCTGCGTCGCCCATGCGGGGCAAACCGCCAGCGTGTGCTGGGCCGAATCCTCACCGCAGTCGCAGTGGTGGCAGGCGGGACTCGATTCCCTCCTAGCGACCGAGTACAGGTACGTTCCGAAGCAACCGTGCCCGGAAAGCACCTGCGTCAGCCGGAAGGAAAGGGTCCCGTGCTGCCGCCCTGCCCACTCGGCGATGACCGGCTGGAGAGCCTCCACGGCGGCGAAGTTTGCCCCCCGGGCTGTCACCAGGGTATCGTCTGCGTAACAGATTACCCAGTCGTACCCTATGTTCCACAAGAGGGGTCCAAGAACAGACCCCTGTGGAACACCGCACGACATGGGCCGACACCTCAAATTACCCTCTCGGTCCTCGTACACGACGGTACGCTCCTCTAAATAGTCTGCCACTAGCCGCCTCAGGTACTTTGGCACCCCATGATAGTGGAGTGCTTCCCTGATGCAGCTGAATGGCAAACTATTGAATGCGTTGGCGATGTCTAATGACACCGCCAACAGCACGCCGCCACAGCTCACGGCCTCTTCGGTCACGGCCCTCAGGCGCAACACGGCGTCGACTGTCGAACGCCCCGCCCGAAAACCAAATTGGGCGTCCGACAGATCGGGGCCCACCTCGCAGAGGTGCCGGACGATGCGGGCAGAAAGAACCCTCTCGAACAATTTGCCCGCCTCGTCCAGCAGCACGATGGGCCTATAGGCCGCGACCGAATCGGCAGGCCGTTCCGGCTTCCTCAATAGGACCAGCTTCCCGCTCTTCCAGCATTCAGGGAAGCGTCCCGACGCCAAGCTAGCGTCGAACACCTCCCCGAGGCGGTCTGCCATGTGGTTGAGGGCCAGGGCCAGCACTCGGGCCGGTACCCCGTCTGGCCCAGGGGCGGTGTTCTTGGAACGGATCCGTAGAACAGCCGCCCCTACCTCCGAATCCCGGACGGGCGGTACATTATCCTCCCCGTGCTCCCCGTCGTCTCCGGCCAAGGAGGCCATCGCCGGGGGAGTGTGTTCCGCTCGTTGTGGGAAAAGGCCCTCAACCACTTCTCGCAGGAAGCTGGGCTGGAGAGTCTCCGTAAGGGGGGGGCCCGACGCGCGGAGCTTTTGTCGCACCGCGCGGTAAGGGCGACCCCAGGGGTCACGATTAAGACCCTCCAGCATCTCCTGTCTTTTTTCTTCTTTGGCGCGGCTAATGGCCAGCTTCAGAGTTTTCCGCGCCTGTCGGTACTCCTCATGAAGCCGGTCCTCCTCACCGTCTCCACGGTGACGCCGCCGACTGCGCGTGTAGGACCTCCGGGCACGTGTACAGGCCGCACGGAGGTCCGCCAGCTCCTGGGACCACCAGTAGACCTCCTTCCTTGGAGGCCGACGACCTCGAATGCGGGGCATGGCCGCATCGCATACATGCGTAATCGCATCGCGAAAGCGACCAGCCCCCACGTCGACCTCCTCGGTCGGAGCCTGAGGAGACAGCCACGAGTGAATTATGGCTGCCTCCTCTAGTAGGTCCCGGTTCAGTCTGGCAACAGCCCACCGCGGAAAGCGGGATAAACGCCGCGCCACGTGACCCCTACTGGAGTCCTGGGTCCGGGAGAGCTCAAATCGGATATACAGGTGATCCGAGAGCGTCTCAACCTCTTCCAGGACACGCCAGTTCCTTACTCGTGCGGCGAAACAATATACAAACCCCTCTTAGCCTCTCCTTAGAAAGGAGGTTTTGGCCTACTATACCACGCTGGCCAGACGGGTTGGTATAGGGGAAACAATATACAAACCCTTTTTTTTTTTTTTTTAACGTGTGGAAATCCCCTCGGACCGTCACTCCTCCGGGGTTTGCGGCGGGGCGGTGTGTCGGACTCGAACCGACTAAAACCACACGGTGTGCCCTCTTTGCGCTTCCAGTTTAGGAAGGGTCCAGGTAGCTATCTCCTTCTGGACCCTTCCCAGCGCCGGCCCGCTCCTGGTGCGGGCCCCGTCTCAGTGGACCCTCTCTTTAGGCGGCGTCCGGCACACGCGGACGCCGCCCCCTCGCGGCTGGCCAACTAATGCGGGTGGAGGGGAGAACCCATCCCGTCCACCCGCGGCCACACTCAGGGCGGCGGAGGCGCGCTCACCTGCGCCTCATGCCGCCCTGAGTGTGGCCGCGGGTGGACGGCTTCGGACCAAGCTGTCGGAAGTGCTCGTCGAAGAGCCACCTACCGTCTAGGACCAGACCCAGGTACCTCATCTGGGCCCGGACCGGTACGAGGACCGAGCCGACCTCGATTGAGGCGCCGGCGGGTGGACCACGACGGGGCCCATGAAATAATAGGGCCTCCGTCTTATCCAGGGCCACCCGCAAACCCAACGCCTCAATGCGCCCGACCACCAGGGAAACTCCCGTGGCGGCCAGGCGCGCCGCCTCCTGGAAGTTAGCCCCCCGGGCCGTGAGCAAGGTGTCATCCGCGTAGCAGATTACACCCAGCCCGGGGGGGAGACGCCCTCGTAGGGCCCAGTCGTACCCGATGTTCCACAGGAGAGGTCCTAGGACAGACCCCTGCGGAACACCGCACGACATGGCCCTGCGTCTCAAGACGCCATCTCGGTCCTCATACATGACGGTTCGCTCCTCAAGATAGTCTGCCACCAGCCGCCTCAGGTACTCCGGCACTCCGTGGTAGCGGAGCGCTTCCCTGATGCAGCTGAATGGCAGACTATTGAAGGCGTTGGCGATGTCCAAGGACACCGCCAACACCACTCCGTCGCAGCTCACAGTCTCCTCGGTCACGGCCCTAAGGCGCATCACGGCATCGATCGTCGAACGCCCCTCTCGGAAACCGAATTGGGCGTCCGACAGATCGGGGCCAACCTCGCAAAGGTGCCGGACGATGCGGGCAGAGAGCACCCTCTCAAAAAGTTTGCCCTCCTCGTCCAACAACACGATAGGCCTATAGGCCGCGACCGATTCGGCAGGCCGTCCCGGCTTCTGCAGCAGGACCAGCTTCCCGCATTTCCAGCGCTCAGGGAAGCGTCCGGACGCCAGGCTAGCGTCCAACACCCCCCTGAGGTGGTCCGACATGTAGTCGAGGGCTCGGGCCATCACTCGGGCTGGAACCCCGTCCGGCCCGGGGGCGGTGTTCTTGGATCGAATCCGTAGAACAGCCGCCCCCAACTCCGATTCCCTGACGGGCGGAACATCACCCTCGCTGCCTCCGTCGTCTCCGGCTGATGCAGCCATCGACGGGGGCGTGTGCTCCGCCCGCTGCGGGAATAGGCCCTCGACCACTTCCTGCAGGAAGCTGGGCTGGAGAGTCTCCGTAAGGGGGGGGCCCGACGTGCGGAGCTTTTGACGCACCGCACGATAAGGGCGACCCCAGGGGTCACGCTCGAGACTCTCCAGCATCTCCTCTCTACACGCATCCTTGGCGCGGCAGATGGCCAGCCTCAGAGTTTTCCGAGCTTCTCGGTACTCCTCATGAAGCCGGTCCACCTCCTCACCGACCCCGCGGTGACGTCGCCGACTACGGGTGAGGGACCTCCGGGCACGTACACAGGCCGCACGGAGGTCCGCCAACTCCTGGGACCACCAGTAGACCTCCTTCCTTGGAGGCCGACAACCACGAACGCGGGGCATGGCCGCATCGCAAATCTGCGTAATCGCATTGCAGAAGCGACCAGCCCCCATGTCGACCTCCTCGGTCGGGGCCTGCGGAGACAGCCAAGAGTAAATAATGGCCGCCTCCTCTAGTAGGTCCCTGTCGAGCTTGGCGATAGCCCACCGCGGGAAGCGGGAAGGGCGCCGCGCCGCGTGACCCCTACTGGGGTCCTGGGACCGGGAGAGCTCGAATCGGATGTACAAATGATCCGAGAGCGTCTCGACCTCTTCCAGGACACACCAGTTCCTTACTCGTGCGGCGACTGCAGGGGTAGCGAACGAAAGGTCCACTATCGACCCCCCCTGCTGTCGCACGCACGTGTTGGTGGAGCCCCTGTTCAGCAAACAGAGGCCCACCGACGCCGCCCACTCCTCGACGGCTTCGCCCCTGGCGTCCGTCGCAGGGGAACCCCGCGCAATGGACTTTGCGTTGAAGTCCCCCAGCACGAGGACGTGCCCAGACACTAGTCGCCGCATCGAGGCCTCCAAGTTGTTAAGGAAGACCTCGAAGTCGTTCAAGCTCCGGTTGGGGGAGAAATATACACCATAAATGGTGATTCCCCCCCAATCGGCGGCAACATATCCAGTACCCTTGTCTCTTAGCGACAAGGGCGGGGAATGAGCCGCCGTGGAGCCGACGACTGCCACGGAGCCGTCCCGGTCACCCATCCAGTTTGGACGGGGACAAAATACAAACCCTATACCAACCCGTCTGGCCAGCGTGGTATAGTAGGCCAAAACCTCCTTTCTAAGGAGAGGCCTATGTCCAGCATTGGACTAGTATAGGCTGTTGATGTGATGTGATGATGTGATTCATTGATATGCTTTAAGTATACCTTCCTCATTGAGCAGAGGTGCAAGCTTAAAAAGTGCATAGGCTGTACTGCTGATTTTTTTGCATAACTCTTCAGTATGTATTTTTCAATGAATCCTATTATCAATATTCAGTGCTAGGAATTTTGTAGCGTCAATTTCATTTATTTCAATATTATTATATGTTGTATTCATATCTTTAATTATATTATGTCTTTGTGAAAATTGTATTAAATTTGTTTTGCCTAAATTAATTTTTAAATTATTTTTATCCATCCATTTCATAATGTTATAGAGCGTATTATTAATGTCCGTTTCATAGTAAGCGCGATCGTTACATTCTATAACTACCGTACTGTCATCCGCAAAAAAAGTAACAGGATGGTTAGTTACTTTGGGTAGATCATTAATGTATAGAATGAACAGTAAAGGCCCGAGTACACTACCTTGCCCCACTCCGTAATTTATTTATTTATTTATTAGGATGTCCTACGAAAGATATACACAAGTAAAAAAACAGTAATTAACAGAATGGGTTTAAAGTCGGTGTACTCTACTTACAGGAGACTACAGCAAGCACAGTAAAAAACAATTAATACCATCAACCAAGCGAACAAAGTTACAAGCGATGTTTAAAATTTAAATTCTTAAAAGTAACAAAAAAAATGCAATTAAGCAGTTTTTTATGCGTTATATATGGAAAACGAGGCCAAATGTAGGTGAATAAATGTTATCCCAAAGTTTCGTGTCGTTGCTAGCGAAATATCCGAAAAGCCGAAGCTGCCGAAGTGTGTCGGCCGGGAGATCGGCTGCGACATCAGCAGTGGTGATCAGTGCTTCAACAGTGATTGAGCGTTAAAGTGTGTGTGCGGAAAAGTTACGTTATAATAGAGCCCGCATCAGGAGCGGGCCGGCGCTGGGAGGGGTCCAGAAGGCGATAACAACCTGGACCCCTCCTAAACTGGAAGCGCAAAGAGAGCACACCGTGTGGTTTTAGTCGGTTGGAGTCCGACACACCGCCCCGCCGAACGAGAGCCCCGGCGGGGTGACGGTCCGAGGGGATTTCCACACGTAAATTAGCTACTAGATTCTTTTCCCCTGATTTAAATATAGGTATTACAAGAGCTTCTTTCCAGGTACTTGGAAAAATACTGTCGCGTAGAGATTTATTAAATATTGTTTGTAGGGGTGATGCTAGAACTTTTGCACAATGTTTTATGAATACAGGAGGAATACCTTCACTACCCGCACCCTTAGTTTCATCTAATCCTATAAGTTCGCTGTATATTTCTTTGGTTTCAAACTGTAGATTACAAAATGCCGCAGACATGATAACTTGCGAAGTGTTTGCGGGACTTGGGTACTTATCGTCAGGGGTACTAAAGTTCCCAGCAAATTTATTTCTAAACATATTACAGATTTCCTCTCCGCCTACTGCGATTTTGCTATCCATATACATTTGTACCGGATATGTACTACTAACTTTTCTATATTTGCAATATAACTCTTGTAGCATGCTGAATTCAATACCTTGCATTCATTCCGTAACTCCTCAAAAGCCACTTGGTCTAGTGGATTTTTGTATTTTTTAAAACGGACGTGATATTTGTATTTTTCTCTAAGAAGTCGTATCATTACACGAGAGTACCAAGGTGGATATTTATTATTTCTGTTTTTTTTCATAATTATAACCTCATTAATGGTTAGCCTTAATAGCTTATAAAAAACATCCACCATATCGTCAACCGATGCACAGCTTCCGAACTCATTACCCCATTCTATTACCAATAAATGACGTAAAACTATCTCATAATCTGCACGTTGAAAATTAGGTTTTAGTACCGTTCTAGCTTCTAAAAACCGTTGTACCTGTACTGGTAGATCGAATTCTAGTGGGGGGTGAAAAGGGTCTACTTTTGATAAACTATACGTACATCGGGTAATATCTGTAATGTATGTATTACACAATACTAAATCTAATATTTTAGATTTATTATTGAAGATATTATTGTACTGATTTAGACCATTTAATGTCATAAACTCCGACAGTATCGTATTTATTTCGGAGTTGTTAGGTTCAGGGTACCAGTGCTCAGAGTTGTTATGGCTAAGCCATTAAACTGTGTATCTATCGTCAAACAACTCAGAATCATAGACACCGCTGTTTAACCAAGTCTCCGTAAGCACTACAATGTCGTAATTATGCATGGATATGTTATGGTGAAAGTTTACAGTTTTGGTTTTTAGACCTCTTACGTTTTGATAGTACACGCGAAGTGGACGATTGAATGTGACCAGTTACATACAAAAGTTACCTGCAAATTAAAATAAAATAACTAAACCAAAGATTTTAACTTATCAAGGCTATTGAAAACAATTCTATTAGCTTGATGTTTGAGATCCAGATAATATTTCTTTATTGATGGCAGTTTAGTTTGATGGTACTCAGCTCTAGCTTTGTCCCTCAGCCCGTCGTGGTAAGGGTTTGTGACGATTGCGACTGATTTATTTTATTACGAACAGTTACATTCATATCCGAGGGTGACGACGAACGAAGCGACTGCTCCGAAGTAGGGCTCGTAGGTTTAGTCGGTCGGATAGGTGTATTTGTATTATCGTTCTTAGGTTGTTTACATAAGCAGGTAGGACATTTCCAGATTGACTTTTGTTTGACACTCATGCTCTTAAATACTTTTTCCCGAACATTAGCACACAATAAATCATATCGTTGGTGGCAGATAAAGCATTGCAAGCATTCTTTGTTATTAAAATCATTCAAACAACCAGCACAGCTTTTTGTTGTCATTTTTATCAGTAGAATTTAAAATGTGGATAATGACAATATAGCGCTTTCAGCGATTCACAAAGCATGCGGCGTCTAGCAGTGTTAATTTGTATAAAGCGGTGCTATACTTAAAGCTGAGAGCAGCGATGCAGTGCGGCGCGCTTGAATAGTCGCGAACGAAATGTCGTAAGCACCGTGGAATAGATGTCACTTACGCGTTCTAGTCAACACTGATTTCAAAATCAAAATCGAAAGAAATGTTTTGTAACGGATAGTTTATAAGTGATTTTAACTGTTTTATTTCAATAACACTGAGTTTTTTGCTATGAAGCTTTGTCACTGCACTAATTTGGTGGTTTAAATTTAACACTTACAATTAGCTTGAAAATTACACTTCAGACCAGATATAAACAGTTATTTACGCGGAGCAAACGGTTTAACAATGAGTTTTTTTCTTCCGTTCCGTAATAAATTATTCGTAAGTGAGACGTGTATACTTCTTTTCTTTTGTTTAAAAAGTTAATTTTTCTGAGCTCTGTATATTGTTTTCTGTTCGTCAGGTAAGATTTTATTAGGTTATTGACATTACCACGTACTCCACATCTATCAAGCTTTTCCAGTAGGGTTTTATGATCTACGTAATCAAAGGCTTGCGTCATGTCACAAAATATGGCGCTTACTGGTATTCTCTTATCTACTTTAGATATAATTATATTTAAGAATTCGTAGATAGCCTTGTTTATGCTCTTTTTAGGTCTAAACCACTTTTGTTCTACTTCGAAGAGATTGTATTTTTCAAGAAAGGAATAGAGTTAGCTAGTTAGCTAGAGTTTAGAAATATATTTCTCGAACCTTTTTGAGAATATAGGAATAAGTGTGATTGGTCTATAGCACTCCATATGTTCTTTGTTTCCTTTTTTGAACAGAGGCTTAACCACCGACGTTTTTAGTTTATCTGGATATATTCCAGAACCTATACTTACATTAATAATCTGGCTAATAGGCTTCGAAATGATTGAGCTAACGGATTTTATTATTTTAGTGTGGATACCATCATACCCAATACTATTAGTGTTTTTAAGATTCTTTATTATTGTGTCGACGTCCTTTGGAAGGCAAGGCGCCATAAACATTGGTTTGATGTTATTATCTACTTGAACTTTATCTATAAAATAGTCATTAAAAGTGTTTGCAATATGTTGTGGATTGGTAATTATTGTGTTCTGATCTGTGACTATTCTTGATATAGACTCTCTTGGAACGTTTACTTTTAATTTATTATCTTCCAATTAGTTTTAGATACATTTTTTGATGTTTTTATATTGTATATATTTTATGCACGTTGAGTTTGTCTAATAATGTACCTATATCTTTGTGCATATTTTATATAATTCATTTTATTTGTTTTATTTGGATTTAGCCTGTATTTCCAGAAGAGCATTCTTTTATTTTTACTACACAGTTTAATGCCGCATGATATCCACTTAGGTTTTTTTGTTGACTTAATTGTGGATATTATATGTGGGAAGCACAGATCATAAAATAATTTAAAAGTATCTATAAATGACGCATAGGCTTCGTTTGGATTATCTGTGTGATATATGTCGTCAAAAGAGAGGCTACCTATACATGATTTAAATTTATCTAAATTGTCTTTGTTTAAATCACGCCGAGTTACCAAACTTACCAAAGATACAGTTTGCCATGAATAGTGCCGTTAACGAGGTAACCAAATTCACACCGGCGCGGCCGCTGCGATCTGTGTTGCGCTATGTGGTGTAGTTATGTAGAAGGAGTGCTGCACAATGAACAGGATGTTGCACTTTGTTCGATTCATCTACTATCACGGTTTGGTATGTTATGTTATTACAGCATAGAAATGAAGTATTTTTTATATTTATATTTATAGTTCTTATCCGTTAATTCAGTTTGTATTTTTATTGGAATGTCATTA
This sequence comes from Arctia plantaginis, assembly GCA_902825455.1. Classification (NCBI taxonomy): domain Eukaryota; kingdom Metazoa; phylum Arthropoda; class Insecta; order Lepidoptera; family Erebidae; genus Arctia; species Arctia plantaginis. Next base: position 333,092 of record CADEBD010000328.1, on the reverse strand, counting down.
ATAAAAGATGGTATTAAATATCTGTTAGTTCGTTTTCCATAATAATTAATATTTCTGGGCACTTCTAATTTTGAGTGAGTTATTTGCCGTGTTATTATTTTATGATTTATTTTTATTTGTAATTTTTTATTATGATATTGTTCGATTAAGAGCTACATTTTTATTTTTAGTTGTATTGGCAATATTTTACAATATTTAAACAGGGCACTGGCATTGTCACTAGCGCACACTGTGTTTTTTATTTTGTCTGGTGTTATGGTTTTTAGAATTCGTAGCTGCAAATTTTGTATTCTATCTAAGTAGGTTTTGAATGTTCTTCCGTAGCTAGTGATTCCATATGAAATTATTGACTCACCAAGGGCAATGTATAAATTCAGTAGTACTTTAAAAGGAACCTTATATTTTAGTATTGCAAATTTCGCTAAAATTGTTCTCAGTTTGTCACAAATTGTATCGATGTGGTAGCCCCAGTTAAATCTGTCATCCACTACTAGACCTAGGTATTTATAGTTTGATACTTGCTCCAATAGTTCACAGTTACATGTATGGTTGTTATATTTAATTTCATGCAAGCATCGGTGACATGAGCTACTACTTCGATTGGTTTGTCGTAACTAAATAAGTGGTTAGATCGGACATGAATTATTTTAGTTTTATTGGCATTTATCACTAGGCCAGCATCGTGCGACCATTTACATATGTTGTTAAAATCATGTTGTAGACGATGTTCAGTGTCAGACAGGTTCTTACAAGCTATGACGAGACAAGTATCATCCGCGTATTGGTAGATGGAACAGTGGTTTATAACTTTTTCATGTCGTTAACGTACGCCAGATAGTGTAAAGGCCCGAGAACGGAGCCCTGTGCTGTGCCAGTAGTAACTAGTACTTCTTCACTTAGGGAATCTCCGATCTTGACTCGATATCTTCGGTTATCTAAGTAATTTTGGCACCATTTTAATAGTGGTCCTCTGATTCCGATATGGTCGAGTTTATTTATGAGCGTTTCATGCCTAAGAGTATCAAAAGCCTTACTAAAGTCTATAAATAATAAGAGAACATGATTTCTGTCATTGAGGTGTCTGTTAATTTCCTCCGTAAATTTCGATAGTAACATCGTAGTTGACTTATCAGATTGAAATCCATATTGAGCCTTTGATAATATATCGTTCTGGGCATAAAAATTGTGAATTTGCTGATACATATATTTTTCAACCACTTTATCTATAACTGGAAGTATTGTTATTGGTCAATAGCTGTCGTAGTCATTGTGAGATCCTTTTTTATATATTGGTCTCACGATACCAGTTTTGAGTTCTTGTGGATATTTTGTTGCCCTAATACTTGTGTTTATTAGTTTAACTATAACATTCGCAATCTTATCCCCTAACATTTTTACATCAATGCCTCGAATTCCATCGTTACCAGCCGATTTGTTTATGTGTAATTTTTGTATGATAGTTAAATTACTCTCTTAGTAGGTTTTTTGAATAACATCGATTGGTTTTCGGGAAATACATAATCAGACTCAGGGATAAGGTTTGTGTTACATGTAGGTAATTTTTTTTTTGACATTTTGCAAGAGCTCCTTACCGAAATTGTTAGCTATAGTTTTTACAGTTAAATTATTTTTCTTAAAAGCTTTAATTACTGCTTCGTCGGCTGATTTACAAATTCGACCAGACAACGTATTTAATATATCCCATAGTTTCTTTTTATTCATCTTACTGCTACTAATTAGATCCTTATAATATTTATTTCTAGACGTTTCTATTAATTTTTGAGTTTTGTTTCGCTGTTTATTATACTCTAGTCTAAGCATATAATTATTAGTATCTTTTTTCCATTGATTAAAAAGTAGATCTCTTCTTTGACACCTATAATTAATTTTATTATTTATCCAAGGTTCCTTGTTTCTTTTGCTATTTAGATGTATTTTTTGTATATATTTAGCTTGTTTATAACTGTTGTCAAATTTGTTTTTAATATAGTTATAAATCTCTATGGGACATTGCATGTTGTCTACCGCACTCCAATCTGTCTCGGTGAGCTTTGAAGATAACACATTATAATCAATTCGTTGTATGTTTTTTACATCATTCTGTACATTGTTTGTGCCTCCAGTGCCTACGCACGACAACACAATCATGCGATGGTCCGCCGTAACAGTATTGAGCACGGCCGTTTTCGTTTATTGTTTTGCGTTTTTGCGCATTTATGGCGGGTTGCGACTCTTGTATGGGTCTGATTCGTCTTGTTGTTTTGCGTTCTGCCCGTATAGAGCGGGTAGTGATTCTTTAAGAAAGCCTACACTAATTTTCTCGTTACAGCGGGTCGTGACTGTAACAAATTCATCAAAGACCAATGTATTTCACAGTGCCGATTCGTCCGAATGTTTCACGTTACAGTATTCTTCCTCTTGGACGCTCTTTGTCATGTAGTGCTGTTCTCGAGTTCAATCTTTTAATAGAGTTGTACTCTAGTTGTATGGTAGTCTGCTGATTATGAAATTCCTCAGACAGCTATGACAGGTCGTATGCTAGGTCGCATGATAGGTATTTGTTAGTGGAGGTATGTCAGTAAGGCAGTTACTGGGCGGGTCTATCCTTCTTAGGCGGTTACCGCAGCGGATTTTACTACGTAAAATCCTTTCTCTGGGAGAGGAGGTATTGTTACGTTGTAACAAAGTAAATACACAAACTTACAAAATAAAGAAAAAAGATCATTACATACAGACAAACAAAGTAATAGTTGTTACGATCGAATGGACACCGCGCGCATTAACTAGTGATAACATCATAATGACCATATAAGGTAATCGTCGGTATCGGGAGCCAAATTGTTCTGGAAAACGAGCGCCACAGTGTGGGTGTTTAGAAATATCGAGAAGTGACAGTGGCTGACAACGGGCCGGCTGCCGGTGAATGATTCCTTCTCGCTCGGTTGCACACTTTCCATATCTCTGTCTCGTCTCATACGAACATTCCAGAAAGTACGCACTGTCGCCTCGAGGCGGAAATGGGTCGTCCCGATACAAAGGTATAAAAGCGAATCCGCGGAGGAAAGAGGTATTTCGACGCCTGAGTGTTAATTGTTTGCGATTCGTATACGTGATTGTTTGTCCACAGTTTTAAAACGTTGTTCAATCAGTGCTATTCTAAAATAATAAAAATAAAAGAAGAAAAATTAAAAGCGGATTTCATTATTTGTCAACCCCCTTGGTAAGTTTAATATAATTAATACCAATAGGTTTGGTTGCTGTTAACTAATTTTTCGTATCTGGATTAATTCGATTAATATTCAACAAGTGATCTTTTCAACCTTTTAATAGTGTAAAGAATTGCTATGGCTAGATATATGTATTTCCTAATAATAGTTTAACAACGTTAAGGCAATGTGACAGCGAGTATTTTAAGGTTAGTAAAATATCACCTTATCTATTTAATCATTCCGATAAGTTTTAAATATGTTTCACGGCGTCATTTAATTTCCTCTGTGTATTCCACGCGTGTGTAGTTAACATCGGTGGCTTGTATGTATCTTAATAAGAACCTATAATTCTATAATATTTAGTTTGTAGAAATTCCATAAACTATAAATTTCATTACATACTTGATAATAATAAGCTTCGGTTTTTGTAGGGTAGTCTATAAAAAATTGCACCCAAGAATTGTATTCTAGATTGTTCATATGAATAATAAACTCATACTTATGTAATTAAAATGTTTGACACATATTTTAATCTCGTTTAGGTTTTAAAGACAAGTATATGTTAGTTGGATTGTTAAACATAAAATTTACTTCCTCGTACTAGTTAGAATAATTTACACACATAGCTGGGAGATTTATTGATAAGATGTTGTGATAAGAGGGATTTCTCGATGTACCGACGAAATAAATATCAAAGGTCATTGTTCCATTCGATATATTATTGGTAACACCTGTATTTGTGTGTTGGTTGTAATGTAATCTTTTCTTTTGTGACTCATAGCGTAGTGGAATGGTGATCGTCCGGCTTATAAACAGTTGGGGTTTGATTCTGGGTTGGGTAATTATGTTTTATTTATATTTCAACCGGACCTAATTGTCGCCACTCCATTCCGTAATTTTTATTAATTGCTTCGCGAAAGATGCCGACTTCCACACCTGGTTTCACCTAGTGCCTGGGTGTCGGATCTTTCGCGCTACAAGTGTCAATTCGACGCGTTCCAGGAAACTGGACGTTCTCCGTTCTTAGGGCTTAGGTTCTCCGTACGTTTTAGGTTCTCCGTGCGGCTTACATTTCTCGAACGGCTTACAGTCGTCGTACAGCTTAAATTCTCCGTACGGCTTACGTTCACCGCACGTTTTGGCTTCGGTCTGACTGCGGAATACCACGCGACACGGTCTGCCGTCGCGAGCCTACCCGGATCACCGTGAACCACAGGACACCTTCGAGTTCACCCGAAGTCTGGGGAAGTTCCTCGCCAGAAGACCCTCCCCGCGTTACGAAAGCCGATAAGCCAGAAAAGTCCCCAGTGCACATAGGTTCAACCGGAAAGCTTCCTGTGACAAGAAGTCACACCCTGAAACTTAAAAAATATTGTATTATAATTAATTAAATTTGTTTTTTTTTTCCTTTTTTTTTCTCCTCTTTTGTAATTTTTTTTTTTACAATCACAATTATAATCAAGTATTTGTGTTTTATTTGTGCCCGCCGACAAGCGGCCGGAACACCCTAACCGTGTGTTACTTTCATAAACTGTGAAATTATACACTGATATTTTTTGGCTATAATAAAGGGCCATGTTGTCACCGTGTGGAGTATTAAGCACTTTCTGTATGTCAAAGCTGGCACAGATAACACTTTTGTCTGCCTTGTTAAGATCCTTATGACATAAAATCGTTTGTATCATTCTTCTTTCTCTTTTATGTGCTCGTTTAACTTGTTCATTTCCTCTTCAGTTTTTAACCGACTTCAAAAAAAGGAGGAGGTTCTCAATTCGACTGTATTTTTTTTTTTTTTTTTTGTATATTTGTTACGCGATTACTCCGGCAATTATAAACCGATTTGAATAATTCTTTTTTTATTTGGTAGGTCATACGTCAGAGGTGGTCCCTTTGTCACCAGGTCAGGATCTGATGATGGGATCCTGGGGAAATCGAGGGAAACCCTCAAATTTTGTAGGCATATACACTGTTTATCAGAAATTATCTTAATCTATGTAGATTTTTGCATCTAATGGTCACCATCTGATGTTGCTGAGCTGATGATGAAGCTGATGATGAATGGTTTAGGAGTATGGGATCTCTGTAACAAAATTATGTAATACCATCGAATTTGAATGTGTTTGAGTCTAATTAATAAGGACTTCGATCCTATGTGATATTCAGGGTCTGATGATGGAGACGGTAAATAGCCATGGGAACTCTGTAATAAAATAAAGCAATTCCGCCGTGTTTGTGCTCATTTGATTCGTCTCGACTAGGAGCTTCATGCTAGTCGATTTTTAACCAACATCAAAAAAGGAGGGTTTTTGATTCGACAGTATGTTTTCTTTTTAACCGACTTCTAAAACACAAAAGAGGAGGTTCTCAATTCGTCTGTATTTTTTTTTTAATGTATGTTTGTTACGCGATTTCTCCGTCAATTGTGGACTGATTTTCAAAATTCTTTTTGTAATCGAAAGGGTATGCTCCCGAATTGGTCCCATTACCACCAATTCAGGATCTGATGATGGGATCCTAGAGAAATCGAGGGAAACCCTCACAATTATTGGGAATTTGACAGCCCCGATAACGTGTTTTAGCTACGAGTATTCTTTAAAACCATGGCAACCGTCAGAGACTGCGCGATGTGATGCGCAGAGAACTTACAGTATTTATGTCACCACAGTAATTTTCGTTGTATTAATAAGAAGAAAAGGTTGAAATTTTGTATTTTATCTTGTTAAAATAATTCGGATAGACGTTTTGTTGCTATGGATGGCATCGCATTTCGTTTGTAAGTAATTTTATACTTAATTTATTAAAATAGTTCTGGAAAAAACTCTTAAATTTTGTATGAGTCAACTAGGTTAATTTCTAACATACCAGTATTAACCCTTCTAGTTGGAACTCCTTCTATAAAATATTGAGCATATTTGTTGAGTAGTCTCACTAAAGCTTCCCTATCTTCACCTTCGAGGTCAGTGTCAATTGAATCGGAAGTTATTTTGTTCGGTTGCAACTCACAAGAATTTGACTGTTTCTTAGAAAAGAATTTAAGCTGATCTTGATCAGTTTGGACGCCAATGTAGGAGAGGCCTATGTCCAGCAGTAATTTAATATAATATTTAATATAATCTAACAAACTACAGTTTGTTACTATACATTACGGTACGTAGTGTTTTAAATATCGTACTTATCTACTCATTACAAACATATCCTACACTAAAAATGGTAAAATAAACCCTTTTAAAAAAAAAGTTGAACCGACTTCAAAAAACACCTACAAAGAGCACTAAAAATTAAAAAATAATTACAAATCTAAGTAAAAAACTATAATAAGTACCCTCAATGTAACAGGTAACATTACAATACCAATAGTCCCTTCTAGTCTGTTTGAAGTCGGTGCCAAGCTCGATGCACAATAAGTAATACTGGTCTATGTCAGCTTTATATTAGCACAATGAAAAATTAAGAATTCAAAATAATTCTAATGAAACATCGAAGATTTTGTTATTTAATAAAGACCAAACAGATCAATTACGTGCGCAAACGTATCAACTCCTTACTAAAGCATTCAAAATAATAATATAATTGGAGATGTGCGTCCACTTTAGCTCGTTCAACATGTTTTGCGCAGCATGAAGACTGTTGCAGCTGCCGCGCTACATTCTATCAAGCACCTATTTGGCTTGGCACCGACTTCAAACCGACTAGAAGGGACTATTGGTATTGTAATGTTACCTGTTACATTGAGGGTACTTATTATAGTTTTTTACTTAGATTTGTAATTATTTTTTAATTTTTAGTGCTCTTTGTAGGTGTTTTTTGAAGTCGGTTCAACTTTTTTTTTAAAAGGGTTTTTACCTCGAAGGTTTTGTGGCCATACACTGAATACATTTATCTTTTTTTGGGATATGGAAGCCAATATTGAAAGTACTACGAAACCATTTTGAAAAAACTTTAAAAGACGTAGGTTTTACATTTTCATCGTTGCAGTGCTCTTTGTAAATGTTGTACAAGTTAGTAATATTTTTAAAATTTTCTGTCAGGTACAAACGTGTGGAATCTTTGCGACAATAATGGCAGAGACATAACAAAAGACTTGGCTTTGGCGATGACTTCCGGTGATGTTTTATTATGACCACCGTTTTTACCTCTCTCTTCAAGTTTGAAAAAATTATCTATTGAATTTTGCAGTGTATACAAAATATATATAGCTTGTCGGATGGTCAAAGGCAAATTGTTCCAAAGTCTTACTGCTTGCACAATAAAATATTTGTCTGCAAACTGGGTGGAATGTTGTGGCATTTTTAGTTTTCAATTCTGCGATGACCTCAGGTCCCTGCTATGTGTGTTGTGTAAGAACTGAAAACGTTCTTTAAGATAAGAGGGTGTGCGGGGATAAAACAGAACATTGTATAAAAGAGAAAGAATATATGAAGATTCCGCCGTCGCTGCCATGAATTACGATCTTAAAAACATTAATTAATTCATGGGCTAAGTCATATAGACTGCTTGTCAACCCCGCGGTCAAAACCATTCCACACTACCTCCAGTTTTTACAACAATGTTCATATACCTTACTAGTCTTCTGTGAAAAATATCGGAGTTTTCATCGGTGGTTGCATGTCATGGACTACACATGTTACTGTGGTAAGTAAAAAAGTTTATAATCATTCCCTAAAGCGCCTTCAAAATTTTCTTCTCTTTCAAACTAAAATCTATCTTTTACAACCCCTTCTCCTTCCCCTTTTAGACTATGCTGACATCTCTTTTCTCGACGCTACTGAAGAACTTTGGGATAAGCTTGAGCGATTGTAGAATTTTAACATTCGCTTTATATTTGGCTTAAGAAAGTATGATCATGTGTCGGAATTCCGAAAACAACTCAAGTGGCTACCCATTCGGCGGCGTTCATATTCTTACTTTACTGTATTCGGTTCTTCATAACCCTTTTTTTTTTTTTTTTTTTAACGTGTGGAAATCCCCTCGGACCGTCACCCCTCCGGGGTTTGCGGCGGGGTGGTGTGTCGGACTCGGACCGACTAAAACCACACGGTGTGCCACTCTGCGCCTGTAACAGGAGGGATCCGGGAACAGCTGTTGTTAAGACATCCGGACCCCTCCTAGCGCCAGCCCGCTCCTGGTGCGGGCTCCGTCTCAATGTTTTTCCCTCTCTTTATAGGCGACGTCCGGCACACGCGGACGCCGCCCCCTCGCGGCTGGCCAAACTAATGCGGGTGGAGGGGAAACCCACCCCGTCCACCCGCGGCCACACTCAGGGCGTCATGAGGCTGTGATAGGCGGGCCTCCGCCGCCCGGTTCGCCGGCGGCGGATCGGGTCCGAGTGGAGGTCGTCCTCCCGGGCCCTCTCCGCCGCCTCCTTCCGCGAGATTACTACCTCGCAGAAGGTTGCGACCGCGGTAAAACAACTGTCGCTACCGGCCATGGAGCGTACTACGGCCGGTAGCGAGAGATCCACTCCGATGACTGCAGTGAGGGCCCGGCGCTGCGCCGCCCATGCGGGGCAGACCGCCAGCGTGTGCTGGGCCGAGTCCTCACTGCAGTCGCAGTGGTGGCAGGCGGGACTCAGTTCCCTCCTAGCGACCGAGTGCAGGTACTTTCCGAAGCAACCGTGCCCGGAAAGCACCTGCGTCAGCCCGAAGGAAAGGGTCCCGTGCTGCCGCCCTGCCCACTCGGCGATGACCGGCTGGAGAGCCTCCACGGCGGCGAAGCCAGCGCGTGGAGTCTCCAGCCGGAACGACCAACGAGCCATCGTGGCTCGGCGAGCGGCTTCGCGCCACTCGCGCACATCCTCGGGCGGAGGGCGAAATCCGCTCTCCGCCCGGGAGTCAGCCACTCGCCGATAAACTTCGGCGAGCACTTCCGCCTCCAAATCCCACGGGGGAGTTCCGGCCAACGCGCATGCCACCTCCGTCGAAACGGTGCGGTAACCGCGTATGGCTCTGACCGCCATTACCCTCTGAGGGCGCCAGAGGCGTACCCTATTCTGGGCGGTCAGAGCCGCCGCCCACACCGGTGCACCGTACAGTGCCATTGACCGGACAACCCCCGTGTACAGCCGTCTTGTCGCGACGCTGGGTCCACCCATATTGGGCAAAAGTCGCCCTAGGGCAGACGCAGCGCCGACCAGCTTTGGAGCAAGCTGTCGGAAGTGCTCGTCGAAGAGCCACCTCCCGTCGAGGATCAGGCCCAGATATTTCATCTGGGCCCGAACCGGTACGAGGACCGAGTTGACCACGATTGAGGCGCCAGGGGGTGGACCACGACGGGGCCCATGAAATAACAGGGCCTCCGTCTTATCTAGGGCCACCCGTAAGCCCAGCGCCTCAATGCGCCCGACCACCAGGGAGACTCCCCCTGTGGCCAGGCGCGCCGCCTCTTGGAAGTTTGCCCCCCGGGCTGTCACCAGGGTATCGTCTGCGTAACAGATTACACCCAGCCCGGGGGGAAAATCGGCGCGAAGGGCCCAGTCGTACCCTATGTTCCACAAGAGGGGTCCAAGAACAGACCCCTGTGGAACACCGCACGACATGGGCCGACACCTCAGATTACCTTCTCGGTCCTCGTACACGACGGTACGCTCCTCTAAACAGTCTGCCACTAGCCGCCTCAGGTACTTTGGCACCCCATGATAGTGGAGTGCTTCCCTGATGCAGCTGAATGGCAGACTATTGAATGCGTTGGCGATGTCTAATGACACCGCCAACAGCACGCCGCCACAGCTCACGGCCTCTTCCGTCACGGCCCTCAGGCGCAACACGGCGTCGACTGTCGAACGCCCCGCCCGAAAACCAAATTGGGCGTCCGACAGATCGGGGCCCACCTCGCAGAGGTGCCGGACGATGCGGGCAGAAAGAACCCTCTCAAACAATTTACCCGCCTCGTCCAGCAGCACGATGGGCCTATAGGCCGCGACCGAATCGGCAGGTCGTCCCGGCTTCCTTAATAGGACCAGCTACCTGCTCTTCCAGCACTCAGGGAAGCGTCCCGACGCCAAGCTAGCGTCGAACACCTCCCCGAGGCGGTCTGCCATGTGGTTGAGGGCCAGGGCCAGCACTCGGGCCGGTACCCCGTCTGGTTCTTCATAACCCTACCTATCCTGTATATCTGAGTGAGCGCTTTGACTATCTTGTCCCCAGAAGTAGACCTTCTCGCACCTTATTTTCTCTTCTCCTCCGAACTCGTTCACGTTCACTGTGTCTGCGGTGCGATTGTGGAATTCTCTTCTTCACTCAATACGCGATAGCCCATCCTTAAGTGTTTTTAAGAGGCGAATCAGGGAATTTTTCTTTCTATAAACTTGTGTAACTTGTGTTAAATTATAGTTTATTTACATGATATTCGGTTATTTCGTTTATATATCCTCATATCTTCAGTAGTATATTCTATATCTTAAATTAACTCTGTACACACGACTCTATCTTGTTGTGCTATCATCTCTTCACTGTTAGGTTTTCTGAAAGATAACTCAATTATAGGTTAAGCTTGCCTATGTGACCACTATTCCTTAATGTTTGTTTTTTTTTTATAAATGTTTATGTACGAGCTCGTACATGATTTGATGACTCTACACTTTACAAAGTATATATATAGAATAATACACGTTTTATAACGTGTGTGCAATATCGATTGCTGGACTAAACACACGACGCGTAGTAGTATAAAATCGCTGATTAGGTAAATCTGTAATACTTATCTCAGTGGAAATAAATCGGGTTTTACATTAACTATAACACACTGTTATTTCATCTGAACATCACCTACAACGACCAAACTTCCACTGCTCCAACAGCTATCTGATGTCACTGTACATTATGGTCCTTCGAGGATAGTAACCAGGTATTTAGTAACTCACTACAACGCTTACGATAGCGAATCGGTTTGTCTGGCCTTCCACAAGCGGATCTCACCAGTCAAATTGAGAAGTCGCACATATCCTAAGGGAGGTGGTGCACTAAATATCAGGCGACTTTAACTTTGAATACATCGCCGCGTTACTACTACGGCTAGCAGCAAAATTTACTACAAAAACAACAAACTACTAAACTACAACTACTACAATTTTACTACTTATACAACTACTACAAATACCGGGATAAACCTGTACTACGCGTGTGAGACAAAACAGAATTGTGATTAACTAATTGCAGTTCAGGGGTAAATAACTATATTACAACTCAATATTTTTGTGGCAACTTCTACTTCTGCAACTTATCGCTACTACATTCACTGGGAACTATTACAGGTAAACGTACTTTAACTTAACTAAGCCGTATTACACCGATTAAACAAAAATAACTGAACTAGACAAACTTAACTTACCGTAACCGTTTTTTAAACATGGAACTAATAAAAGAGCAAGTAACTAACTTTGAAAATATCAAAACTATATGCAGTAACTACAGGAAGGATAGCGCCACCAGAAAAACTGTCGACTATCTGGAAAATCGAATCTCTAAACTTGAAAGGGAATGGGTAACATTTCATGAACGACACGAAGTACTTGTAGAAAAAATTGAAGATAAAAGCAGCATAAATTACTTTACCAGCGACATATATGGAAAAACGAAGCAGTTATATGACGCTACAAAGCAAAACATGACGGAACTGTTGGTTGCTCAGAGGCAGCCTACGAAACTAGAATTTGACCTAACTGGGATGATTGTAGAAGAGACGGATGACAAACTTAAAGACCTATTGAACACACAGGAGGCGAACTTTAAGGCATTGGCTAGAGCAATGTCAAAAGTCGACATTGAAGGTTTGAAAGAGAAATGGGAATTCGAAGATCACTTGTCTATTTTGAAATCTAAATGGGAAGCTGTCGACAAACTTCACTGGCAACTGGAAACGGCTTTGAAAGGCTCAAGCTTAAAGACGAATTACGAGAGTAGGTTCGAAGACCTGGAACAAAAATATGACAACTTAAGAAGACTTTTAAACAGCAAAAACTGGTCCAACATCCATTATCAACGTTCGGCTCCCAAAATACAAATACCCGAATTCTCTGAGGATTATATTCAATGGTTATCATTCAAGGATATATTTACGGAAACTGTCCACAACAATCCTGCTATATCAAACTGCCAAAAAATGCAATATTTGAAAACCAAACTAAAGGGCGAGCCTGAACGCCTCGTACAGCATCTTACCATCAGCGCGGAAAATTATATCTCATGTTGGAAAATACTGGCACATCGATACGACAATCGCCGGCTTCAATTTAGTTCTTTAATGAACACTATGCAGCAAATACCAGTAATACAATATCCGAATAGCTACAATTTAAAAAGATTACACGATGTTATCAACGAAAGTCAAAACGGACTATCAAACATGGGAATTGATGTCTCTAACTGGGGGCCTATCATTGTTCACTATATGTCTCAAAAACTCGACACTGCAACTTTCAAGGAATATACCCAAGACTTGAAGGATAATAGGGATTTACCGGATATAAGCGAATTTCTGTCATTTTTAGAAAACAAATTTATTGCTTTAGAGACTGTGAAGAAATGCCAAAAGGAATCTTCTAACTTACAAAAACAAAATCCAACTACTACATTTAACAGAAATATTCAGAAGACTTATAATAGAAATATTCCTATGAAAACGTACAACTATGCGAACAACAATCAAAAATCAACCTTATTAGAAAGCAATAGAGACCATTCAAAAATATTTCACACTTCCTTTGGAAAATGTCCACTATGTGAAAAAGATCACGTATTGATGCAATGCGATAGATTTATTGCGAAAGACACTGTACAGCGTAACAACCTAGTTGCGAAACTTAACATATGCAAAAATTGTTTATACAGTCACGGAAACGCTAGTTGTACGTCACAAAAAACATGCAAACTATGCCATTTAAAACATCATACATTATTGCACATTAATGAACTGACCTCAAAAAACAATATTGAACAGAGACCGTCAACTTCTAAGCAACAAAATTCCCATCATCTCTCGGCCGACATAGAAGTTTTACTGACTACGGTGCAAATCAAAGTCCAAACCATTGATGGAACTTATATAACACTTAGAGCCTTACTAGATCAAGGCTCACAAACCAATTTGATTACGGAGGAAGCTGCCCAGCGGCTGCGACAACCACGCACCAAGCACAACGCACTTATAACTGGTATAGGGTCAACTACACGGGATAGCAAAGGACGCATGAGCCTAACTTGTCGGTCATTATAAAGGTATGATGTGATATAAGGAGTAGTCTTCGTGACTCGCCAATGGAATGTGCACTTCAAGCAAAAAGTACTCGCCAGTAATTCGAGCCTTTGCGTAAATAAGTTTGTATAAATTTTTAATGTTTAGTTCTAAGTTATCTATAGGTAATGATAAAGTTTTTGGTAATCTGCCAGAAATCATATTTAGTTGCTTAATCACATTCACTGGAGTAAGCAAATGTACATTTATGAGTCCTCGCTTGTAACGGTTTGATAAATGTTTATGTGGGCTCAGCAGTAAGGTATTATAGTGCTTGAGAACTTCTAGTTCATGATAAAGTTGGTGCCGCAGTCTGAATATACATGTGTCGGTGTGCCACGTCTCGCGCACAGCCTTTGAAAAGCCGCAATAAACATTTCCGAACTTAAATCCGATACTAGTTCTATGTGAACGGCTTTAGTGGTCATGCACACAAATATTGCGATGTATCCCTTTGACGTCTTTACTCCTCTACCCTTATTCAGTTTCACATCAATGTGCCCCGTAAAATCCACTCCGGTATGAGTGAAGGGACGACAGGGAGTTACGCGGTATTTTGGTAGATCAGCCATGATTTGAAAGTTTTCTTGTGTTTTGAATCGATGACATCGCACGCAATGACGTAACTGAGTCTTTACTGCTCTGTTGCCACCCACTATCCAATAACGTTGGCGGATATAGGTTAGCGTGAGACGGGCACCGCCGTGTAAAGTTGCTATGTGAGCCTGTTCGATTAAGAGGGTTGTATATCTCCCATTTCGAGACAGGATAACCGGATTCCTCGTGTCTAAAGCTAAACAGGTCTTATTGAGACGTCCACCGACACGCATGATGCCATCCTTATCCAGGTAGGGGTTTAATTTGTACACAACACTCTTAATTGGTATAGGTCTATTTTTAGACAGTAAGTTTAGTTCCACTTCAAAGTCGCAATTCTGCGCATATTTTATAAACATATGGTTGGCAGTATCAAGTTCGTTTATTGTCAAGTAATGTGATCGGCTATTGTTTGCATCAAATTCTATGTCGGTCATTGCCTTTCTTCGCGTCATAATAATAAAGCGCATAATCCAGGCCAATACCCTTTTCGCGCGGGTCAGAGAGCTATATTTGTTTAGTAAGTTATAAATTAAATTGTCATTGTCACCTTTGTTTCTGATAAAAATTTCTTGTTTTTTATGAATGTTTGTAGTAAATAGACAGTTTGTGTTGAGATTTTGTTTCCCTCTAAAGGTAGTCAAAATAGCCGGACCTTTCCACCACAGTTCAAAGTTTAAAAGTTTGCTTGGATATAGTCCTCGCGTTGCGCAGTCCGCGGGATTAGATTTCGTATCAATATAAGTCCATTGTGACGCCGGTATTATTTGTTTAATATCTCTCCCATTTAGTAGTCTCTCCTTGAATCCAAGCCAGGACTACTTTGGAGTCACACCACGCCCATACAGTAATGTTGTGCTCCTTCAAGCTTTCTTGGACCTTTGAAATCAGCTGAGCAAGTAGGAGTGCCCCACATAACTCCAATCTGGGTAAAGTTATTTTTTGCGCTAGAGGTGCGACTCTAGTTTTTGCGGTTAATAAGGTTATGGTGTACTGTCCCTCCTCATTTTTTGCGCGTAAATATATGACGCATGCGTAAGCTTTCTCGCTTGCGTCGCAAAATCAAAGTAGTTCCACGTTCATTTCGGTACTTCCAATCCACCTATTTATTGTAATTGTTTTCAAAAGTGAGAGTTCAGCTTTTAATTTTAACCAGCTACTTTGTATCTCTTCAGGTAACGGTTCATCCCAACTTATTTTTTCTTTCCATATTTGTTGGAACATAAGCTTAGTAGTTATAGTTACGGGCGAAAACCACCCTAGTGGATCGTAGAGTTGTGATATCTGGGATAGTAGAAATCGTTTAGTGATAGTTTTATCTGAGTTTTCAAACTTCCACGTGAACGTGAACATGTCCGAGTTAGGGTTCCATCCGAGCCCAAGGGTTTTCTTCGTATCTTCATGCTTAAAGTCATACCTGGATTGAGTGATTTGATCTTGATTTAAGTGTTGTAATAACTCCTGAGTATTACTCGACCATTTACGTAGGTTCATACCTCCTCCTTTAATCAGCGCGATAAGTTCAGTTTGTAATTGTTTTGCGAGTTCCAAGATATTGTGTCCACTAGTCAAATCGTCAGCAAAAAATTCGTTTCTTAATATTTTGGCTGCTGCGGGATATTTGTATTCGTCCTCTCTTGCTAGCTGTTTTAGTGTCCGTAAAGCTAACGGTGCGCATTTTGTACCGTATGTTACAGTACATAAGGCGTACTCTTGCAGCTCTTCTGTCGGGGCGTTACGCCAAATTATCTTCATTAGGTTATGTTGAGTTTCATCGAGCCATATACATCTAAACATTTTTTCAATGTCTGCTGTGAATGCATATTTATATGGCCGCCATTTTAATATAATTGTTAACATATCCTTCTGTAAATTTGGACCCTTTTTCATTAAACTATTGAGGCTGCTTCCCGTGGAAGTTTTTTGTGACGCGTTAAAAACTACCCTTAGTTTAGTAGTAGTAGAGCTCTCTCGTAGGACTCCGTGGTGGGGGAGATAACATGTTGGTAACCTGTTTTTGTTGAAAGATATGGGTCGTGGTATTATTTTCATATGTTGTAGTTCACAGTATTCGTTTATAAAATCCTTGTACATCTGGGACAACCTTTCATTTCTTTCTAAACGTTTTTCCAGCTGTAAAAATTGTGAAGTAGCTATTGGTCGGGATTTTCCAAGTCTTTCTTCGAAATTGTCTATCATTGGCATCTGGACAACGAATTTACCATCAGAAGTTCTTCTGGTAGTTTTTTGGTACAAGACCTCACACTCATCCTCTTGGCTGACATCTTCGGGTCCTTGACATATGTCCTCAGATTCCCAGTACTTTGATATTTCCGATAAGTCTACGATTGATACGTGACAATTAATGGTTTTGAGCTTCCCACATAAAATCCATCCCAGTTTAGTGTGCTGGGCGATGGGTGCGTGGCTGTCGCTCTTGAAAACTCCATCAAGTATGATGTCGGCATACACATCCGCTCCCAATAGCAAGTCGATTGAGCTTGAGATATTATACTCAGGGTCCGCAAGTTTCAAGTTTTCAATGTGTGTCCAGTTCATTTTCTTGAAAGTTTGTGTTGGTAAGTTATTAGTGAGGCCGCCACTTGTACTGAACTAGCTTTAGGTAATTATGTATATTTTATATCTGGTGTACAATAAAGTGATATATTATTATTATTATTATTATTATAAAGTAATGACGGAGCTGCAAAAATATTCCAAAATGAGTTCGAGCGATTTAAAATAGAATGGCCAACTGAGGTTTACCAGGAACTGAACAACCTGGGAGTGGAGTGGCACTTTAATGCTCCGGCCTGGCCAACCCCGGGGGGCCTATGGGAATCGGCAGTGCGCTCCATAAAATATCATCTTCGTCGTGTGATGGGAGAACAAAAATTGACGTATGAAGAACTATCCACCCTTCTAGCTAAAATTGAGGCTTGCATGAACTCGCGGCCACTTTGTTCCTTAACTGAGGATCCTGATGAATTCTACAACTGTTTAACTCCAGGTCACTTCTTAACAGGTACCCCCACAATGTTGTTACCTATCTCCAGCCATGAAGACGACAAAAAACTTAATTTAAGACAACGTTGGCGACTTACGGAACATATGTTGCAACAATTCTGGCGAACGTGGTCATGTGAATATCTTACACAGTTACAGACTCGTAGCAAATGGCAAAGGTCAACACCTAATTTACAAAAGGATGACGTCGTTTTGATAAAGGACAACAACTTACCTCCGGGAAAGTGGGCTATGGGTCGTATTATTGAGGTACATAGCGGCAGTGACAATAAGGTCCGTGTGACAAGTTTGAAGACGCAGACGGGGATAATTAAACGACCTGTTACGAAATTATCACCCTTACCTATCCGGGAGATTGATACAAATGAAGAATGGTCTACTCCAACACCTACTCGTAACATGCTAAAGAAAACTTTCTTAATTATGACTGGAACTTTACTTCTTCTTTTGTCTCTCTGCAGTGGCGTAGAAGGAAGCAACATGCAAAATAGCACATTTATTACTAGTTTAGGAAATAATCGGCGTATCTATTATGATAATTTAGGCGACATACAGTTACTGCATGACGAATGGAAACTACTTTTGTACTTTAACCTTAGCACGTACTGGGACGGAGTTCAGAAAATGGAACACTATTTAGAAGACACATATATACTATGCAAAAGGCTCGATCCAAGATTCTGTGAAGCCACGATGCAACAACTTTATCATGAACTAGAAGTTCTCAAGCACTATAATACCTTACTGCTGAGCCCACATAAACATTTATCAAACCGTTACAAGCGAGGACTCATAAATGGAGTGGGCTATATAGCAAACAGCCTATTTGGAATCTTAGATCAACAGTTCGCCGATAAATACGAAGAGGATATTCAAACTCTTCACAACAACGACAACTATCTTCTAGAATTAATCAAAAATCAAACTTCTATTGTCCGAATAGAAAATGACATACTAGAGAAGAACGAGGCGAATATAAAGCGTCAATTTACATTAATTAATACCTTTATGAACCAAACTGAAATAAAACTCAGCAAAATCGAGACTGCAATCGACCACACTATGGCAGCAAACTATTTCGGTTCGACATCATTTACCGCGTATTTACTTCTCACCAACTTAAAAAACATACAGGAGGTGCTATTCAGTGCCCTAACCGACGTATATCAAGGACACATTGATGTACATTTGCTTACTCCAGTGAATGTGATTAAGCAACTAAATATGATTTCTGGCAGATTACCAAAAACTTTATCATTACCTATAGATAACTTAGAACTAAACATTAAAAATTTATAAAAACTTATTTACGCAAAGGCTCGAATTACTGGCGAGTACTTTTTGCTTGAAGTGCACATTCCATTGGCGAGTCACGAAGACTACTCCTTATATCACATCATACCTTTACCCTTAAAAACAACACAAAACCAAACGGAAAAAAAAATACATACGTCAGCATAACAGAAGAAAGATTAGCGAACTGCAACGAACTCAGCAGCCAGCATTGGATCTGTAACTTAAACTTACCGGTTCAACACATAGAAAATACCAATGCACCTTGTAAAAGCAAGTTATTAAGTCAACAAACGAGTTCGCCCTGTAATATAAGAAATATCATATGTGAAGAACGCTGGATAGAATTACATACACAAAACACTTGGATAGCGTTATGTTGTGACTCATGCAAGTTACGCACCATATGCGATGAAGACGTCACAACTCACGTTATCAGTACATCTTCTATTGTGGTATTAAAGCAAGGATGTCTTCTCCAAACGAAAACCTTCCTAATACACTCTCGCAACAACTACAACAGCAAAGCGAAACTAGAACTTGACATCCAGATTCCACTCCTGAATACGTCACTCAACGCAATAATCAGCACACAAAAAACTCCGCCGTTACAACTGTTTGAAGACAGGAACATCGATATCGTCAAGAAAAAACTTGAACACATCGAAAATCACGAACAGCTTCCTATGACAATCACGGCGACCGACCTTCACCAATTCACCATTTGCTATTTACTCCTAGCATCTGCTATTATTGCATTAATAGTTTGGCTAGTCAAGAAAAAGGGTTACTGTGCCAGACGAGTGAAGGTTAGCCCCGCTAAGAAAGGTACGCAACCATATGAGGATATCGAGCTACAGCCCTATCAGTCTAGACCTATTCAGCATATCTTTCGGTCATATTCGGTGGCGGAAGGCAGGACCAAGACTAGGCCCCAACCAGGAACGTCAGCAGTGAGACCAGCAACTCAAGCCAAGCAGTGTTCATCGACAGACTTTACCAACAATGACGTGCAATTTAATTTTGAGTAGCTAAACTTTATATAACTATATAACTTTATATAACACACTTTATTACCTAATTATACTTAGTTTTTAGTTATTATACAAATATGTTATTAACTACTACTCATTACTTTTAACTATGTTCTCAAACTGTAACTATGTAACAGCGATTTTATCCTGCTGCCTGAGAACTTCTTTTCGGGGTCTGGAATATGTACGAGCTCGTACATGATTTGATGACTCTACACTTTACAAAGTATATATATAGAATAATACACGTTTTATAACGTGTGTGCAATATCGATCGCTAGACTAAACACACGACGCGTAGTAGTATAAAATCGCTGATTAGGTAAATCTGTAATACTTATCTCAGTGGAAATAAATCGGGTTTTACATTAACTATAACACACTGTTATTTCATCTGAACATCACCTACAACGACCAAACTTCCACTGCTCCAACAGCTATCTGATGTCACTGTACAGTTTATATTGTGTACTTAAATTATGATTCTTTGGATTATTTCTTAATACTAACTATTATAACTTCAATTATAATCAATTAGAGTATAATTTAAATCAATTTAATTATTTTGATTAAAGCCCATATTTTAAAAAGTATCTCAAGTATCTAGTGAGTCGAGTTTTAAAAATAATTTTAAGTAAAGATTTATTGACGTACGTCACTTAAAACGAGATTCTCCGATCTATACTCCAGTGAGTGATAGCTTATTTTAGAACGATGTTTATGTTGAAATCTTTACTCAGGTATAGATTTTGACAGCTGTGATTTTTGTTTACAAGCTGAAACTAGTCTCAATCGGTGATTTTTAGCTAGTACCCCTATGGTCTCAGCTGCGGAGCAGCACCAGAAGGGTACTCCAAAGCGCAAAAGGCGCTCGCTTCGCCTGGGCCTGAAGAGGCAATTGGAGTCGGCCTCGAGCGATGAAGCCACGGCTCCCAAAGTGGGCACAAGCCGCAGAGGCGCTCGCGACGGAAGCCGACTCCCCAAAGCCAGGGTAGACAAAAGGAGGGTGGCGGTCATATCCGCGGCACCAAAGGGGGCCGAGGATGAGGGTCGGAGACGGAAGAGACGGGAGAGGGTCGCGTCCGAGGGGAAGACCGCTGATGTGGGGGGCGAGGGTGGGGGTGCTGACCTCGATGAGCTGTGATGCAAAACCGGCAACCCCGTCGACCGGATTGAGGAGGCAATTGGCGCGGCCGATTGCTTACTTCGGACGCATCTCCGCAATAGAGAGCGCCCGTTGTCGCCCACCTCTGGCTCCGCCAAGGGGGACATATGCGGCCGCTGCCAGGGCGGGCCTAACAGCCCAGCCAGCAGCTGGGCCGTCATAAGCGCCCCCGCCCCAGAAGGCCGGAAAGGACAAAGGGAAGGGGAAGGCGGCCCCAACCCAAGCCCTAGTCTCGGCCCCGGCTGACACCGCACAGCGCCCGTTGGAGCGGGGCTGGACGGAAGCCGGGGAGAGTAAGAAGAGGCGGAAGGCCGCCAAAAAAGCGGCTAAGAAGACGAGGAGGGACGCCGCCGCCGCCGCCGCCGCAACGGGAGCGCCGAGGAAGCTTCGCGCCCCTCGCTCCTCGGCCGTCATTATCACTTTGACGGCGGAGGCAGCGGAGAGAGGCGTGGGGTACGCCGAGGTCTTGGCGAAAGTCAAGGCCAACGTGGACCTCAAAGTCCTCGAGGTTCCGGGCGTCCGGTGTAAAAACACACGGACGGGAGCCCGGCTCCTAGAGGTCGCCGGCGCTACCAGTGGCCCCAAAGCCGACGCCCTAGCGGATAAGCTGAGGGAGTCACTGGATGCAGCCGACGTACGAGTGTCCAGGCCCACTAAATGCGCCGAAGTTCGCATCACGGGCCTGCACGACTCTGTCACGGTGGACGAGCTTAGACTCGCCGTGGCGGAGACGTTAAGCTGCCCTCTGGACAGCGTGAAGGCCGGAGCAATACGCTTCGGCCCCGGTAGGCAGGGGGCATCGGTTGTCAGCTGCCCCATCGCGGCGGCCCAGAAGGTCGCCGATGGACCTCCTGGTCGGAGGTTTCCTAAAGGGCGCAGGCACGACTCCTGCAGGCCCGACCGGCAAGGAGCTTCCGGTGCCTGTCGGTGGGGCACGTACGGGTGCACTGCACGGTGCAGGTCACCATAGGTGACCGATGCTTCCGCTGTGGCCAGTCCGGTTACAAGGCGGATGGCTGCAACGCTCCGCTGCGTTGCTTTAGGTGCGCAGCGGGGGGCAAGCCTGCCGACCACCGGGTTGGTGGTAAGGCCTGTGCCCTATCGGGACCGAAGCCGGGAGGCCGACCTCCCGCCTCCGGGCCGCTGATCCAGTCGGAGGGTGCCGCTGGACAGCGGCAAAGTTCGATGCGGGATGCGGGGATGGAAGTCCAGTGATGGATTCTCATCTCCGCATCCTCCAGGTGAACGTAGGCCCCGGTGCCGATGCTCAAGATCTTCTGCTCCAGAGCATAGCACCGTGGTCCATCAACATCGCCGCTGTCGCCGAGCCATATGTCTATCGGTTTCTCGGGCCTGCCTGGGAGACCGACTTGGACGGCACGATGGCACTGGTGCACGGTACCGCAGCCGGCACTCCACCTCTTGCAGTGGTTGCAAGGGGACGGGGCTGCGTAGCGGCGATGGTTGGCTATATAGCGGTCGTGGCCGCTTATTTCACGCCGAACCGAAACATAACTGAGTACGAGCAATGGCTCGCTCAGCTGGCCGTCGTCGTCGATGCCTGTCGCCCCCACCCGGTTCTTGTGCTGGGGGACTTCAACGCCTGGTCGCAGGCTTGGGGTTCCCTGCGCACGAACCCGAGGCACAGGGCATTCGAGAACTAGGCTGAAAGATTCGGCCTAGTTCTCCTAAACCGGGGGGCCGTGGCCACGTTCGTGACGGCGAGGGGTAGTTCGATCGTGGACATCTCGTTGTCACGCCAAGACTGGCGCGTCGTTGTCGGGGAGGAGAAAGGTTTGGATCACCGATATATTCGGTTTGATATCTCCGCCCCTATGGATGGCGCGCCGGTCAGACCGGCACCACCTGAACCACGTTGGGCGCTCAAGCGCTTAGATCGCGACTACCTCCTGGAATTCGCCATCGTACAGGCCTGGGCCCCTGCGCCAGACAGGCCTGTCGACGTCGATGCTGAGGCACAGTGGTTCCGGGAGGCCATGACCCGCGTCTGCGATGCGGCAATGCCTAGGGCTCAGCCCAATACTGCGAGGCGCCGGGTCTACTGGTGGTCGCCGGAGATCGCACGGTTGCGTCAACCCTGCGTGACCACGCGCCGCCAGTGGTCCAGGTTCCGCAGGAGGCGTCGCCGCCCCGAAGATGCGGCAGCGAGAGAGGCGGAGCTGTTAGCAAGCTCTTTGAAAGAGTGATTGCAAGGCGCCTCGTCAAGCATCTCGTGATGGTGGGGCCGGATCTGGCGGACAACCAGTACGGTTTCCGTCAGGGGTGCTCCACCGTGGATGCGATCATGCTCGTGAAGGCTCTGGCGGAGGAAGCAATTTCCCGGGGCGAAGTTTCACGACATTTCGTGGTGTTGGCGATGTCCAAGGACACTGCCAACACCACCAATGTCGTGCGGTGTTCCGCAGGGGTCGGTGTTAGGGCCACTCTTGTGGAAAATCGGCTATGACTGGGTGCTTCGTGGTGCCTTCTTGGATACGCGGACGACACGCGGCAAGACGCACCACGAGGCAACCCTGAGGGCCACGGCCGGGGTTGCCCAAGTCGTTGAGCGAATCCAGCGGATAGATCGAGGTGGCTCTGCACAAGTCCGAGGCCCTGGTCTTTCACGGGCTTCCAAGGAAGCCACCTGAGGGATCTAGCCTCACGGTAGGAGGCACTCGCATCGAAATCGAGCTGTTACATACCCCTTTTGTATGGGACATCGCTGAGCTAAGCGTTACTAGGCGGGTATCAGATATCCCAGTACTCAGAGCGTTGCCAGGATGCACCAGTCTCTTCCGAACCCTGAGATTGAACACTCGCCTTTTCCATTTTACTTGTAATTATTTAATTTTGGTACTAACAAAAAAATTATTATTTTTGTTTTTTAAGATCATAAAATAGGCCAAACTAAACTCATTGCACAAATATTTTTATACTTATACGTAAGAGCCATCGATATAGCTAATCTATCTATTTAAATAAAAATGAGTCGCTGAAATGTATGTACGCTCATAACCTCTGAACGACTGTGTAATGTTGGGGTTTGGATAAATTAGACAACCACTTCAGTTTACCTACGTTTATTGAATGCCACAAAAGTATGTTATAATTATTACACTAGTAAGGAATCGCTGATGCATCACTTCCCTTCGCGGCACCGTGCGACTAACGTGTGAACGTGTTCGTATGCTAACAAATTTAATATTGTTTTCTGTGCTTTTATGTGACTAGTTTCCGGTTTGCGGGCGGCTAAAGGTTGTGTATAGTGTTTCTAAAGAATTTCAGTAAGTTTTATTGTTTTCTAAACATAAATATAGTGCCGAATTCTTTTATTACGACTATTGGTGAGTAAATTTATTTTCTTACTAAAAGTGGGTAGGCGGTATCCTTTGTTTAAATTGATTTTTCTCTGCGTATTGTTTATTTTTAAGCTTGTTTTTTTTTCTTTTTTAAATTGTTGATTGGTGTGTCTTTGTTTGGCTATGTCGGTCGTTAGCGAGTTGCCGGATCCCGGCGGTACAAGTGAATTTCTAACACCAACCGGGAAAAGGACATTTGGCGAAGTGTCACCTGCGGATTTCACGCCGAAAGACGGAAGCCGTAGACGCATTATTAATTCGGACTTAAGTGGAAATGTTTCGTCTCCTACCGGTCGTGATAACTGTGGGGAGTACAATTACTGTGACTTAGTGTCACAGGCCACCGATTACTTATCAAAAATTAATGAATTAGTTAATGATCAGGGATCTCGGATGAATGTAGGGAATAAAACGGCGATTATGGATATTACTCAACGAATTACCGGTATCGTATCAATGTTAGCAATAAAATCCTTTAGCAACGAAGCGAAGTTAGCGAATTTTGAGCGACAAATGGAGGGTATCGCAACTCAACAAACGAGTTTAACGTACGCGGACAAACTTAAGCTTCGCTTACCACCTAAATCTGCCCCGTGCCCGGTACCTACTGAAGCGCGCGTTCCTAGGCCTTGTGTTATTGCCTATCCCACTACGGAACGCTTAGCGGACTATGCGACCTCGTCAGCAACGAAACAAGCTCTTATCGTAAGCGTCGTGTTACGTGTAGCTAACGAACGGCAGCTTAAGAAACTGGAATCTGTAGACGCCATTAAATCAGCAGGTTTACGATTAGAAAAACCGAAAGGCCGAAAGCCCCGTATAATTTTAAAAGACGTACCCGGTTCTATGGAAGATCGTGCCTTCCTAACAGCTTTATACCGTCAGAATATCAAGGACGAATTAAAATTAAGTGAGAACGATTTTATTAAGTCAACCAAAATTGTTAGGCATCGTAAACTAAAAAATGGGCGTCAATGGATAGGCTTAGAATTGGAGGCAGCAGTTCGGAAACATCTAGCCAACACAAAAGATAAACTTTATATAGACTGGGCCACTTGTCGATTCATAGACGATATAGAAGTAGTTCGTTGCTTAAATTGTCAGCAATTCGGTCATGTACAAAAGTTTTGCACCATTAAAACCTCTACTTGTGCTAATTGCGCCGCCGCACACGAAACGCGAGTTTGCCCAGATAAAGACACACCTAATTTTAAGCCCACGTGTGCACAGTGCAGGCGGTTCAAAAAACCATCTGACCATCGATGCGGCTCACACGACTGTGCCACATACAAATTAAAACTGGAGCAGCTAATATTAAATACCAATTACTGAATAGTTTAATTCAGCTTACAAAAAAAAAAAAAAAAAAGGTTTATAGAGTAACTTACTAAGTAATGGATAATATTTCGATAGGCCAGTTAAATCTTCATAACGATAAAATAGCCACATCAGAATTAGACCGTTTAATTTTAGAACAAAAGTTAGACATTGTCCTTATACAAGAACAATATCAGAGCGCTCGCTTGCGTCGTAATGTAGTACAGTTTGACTGCCGTTCGCAGGCTGGGATATATGTTGCAAGTTCTAATTTTACGGTAACATCTTTGCGTAATCTTATGACGTCACACTGCGCCGTTGCTGAGATCTCATCCTCTACCTGTAAGGTTTACGTAGTGAGCTGCTATTTTCAATATTCACATCCTATTGATCCTCACTTACATGACTTACGTTACGTCTTGCAGTACCTCGTGGGACATAAAATTATCATTGGCGCTGATGTCAATGCGTCATCTTCATTATGGTATGGCAAGTTGCGTTCAACCGACACGGTTCGACGTTGTGCGGTTGAAGATTTCATTGCGGAAATGAATCTTACTATTCACAATACCCCCGATGCACCACCAACTTTTTGCAACCCAATGGGTGAGTCTTCTATTGACGTGACGCTTACGCGCGGCGACGTCTCGATATCCGGATGGCGTCCTCCCGGACGCATCCTGTAGTGATCACCGCTTGATCGTGTACGAATTCATACCAAGGGTTGCACGGGATCCACAAAGGGCTCCTTTTAATTTTAGATATAAAACTAAAGGTGCGAACTGGGCTTTGTTTGGTTCACTATTTGCAACTCATACCAAAGACTTCAGTCGCAGTAGTTTATCAGCTGAGGAAAGCGCACAAATACTATCAGAAACTTTCACATACTGCGCTGATGTATCTATTGGTCGCGGATCTATCACTAACACTCGTAGATGTGATTGGTGGAATGATAGATTAGTCGAACTACGTAGAAGCTACCGGAAAGCTCGTAGAAAATTAAACAATTTTAAAAAACACAATGTAACAGGAGATTTGTACAATAATGCTCTCATTGCTCTTAGAGTTGCCAGGTCCCACTACAGAGCTGCAGTGGAAAAATCGAAGGGAAACTTAATTCAGAAACTTGTCGATAGACTCGATAGAGAGGGCCCGTGGTCACCTTTGTATCACGAATTTAAGGCAAATAGATCAATCGACCTTGCATACATACAGAACATCAAAATTAATAACAGATATACCACAGGAGTAGAAGAAACAGCAGAATATCTTTTAGAATCACTCGTACCTGACGATCGGCCGGAAAACGACACTGATCATCACCGACAAATCAGGCAGTGGGCCATCGAACCACCACTGTCTCCAATGTCTGATTTACCATCTTCAGACGAATTTCTCGGTATCATTAGATCCTTGCCGCTAAACAAGGCTTCGGGCGATGATAAAATATCTAACAAAATGATCAAAGAAGCTTGTAAACTTTCGGGTGACACGATTTTCACTGTCTTTAAACGTTGCATTGCTGAAGGAATATTTCCTCGTATATGGCGGTGCGGTAATATTCGTATAATACCAAAAAGTGGCGACAAGCCACCGGATGATCCTAAATCCTACCGACCAATCACATTGTTACCATCGTTAGGAAAGCTTTTAGAACGTCTTGTAGTGCCCCGGCTTCTGCCAGGTGGAGTCAAATTTCATGATAGACAATTTGGATTTACGTTGGGTAAATCGACAACTGACGCTGTTATATCGGTTAGAAAGTTTGTCACAGAGTCAAAATTTCAATACGTGCTGGCTATTTTCTTAGATATATCTGGCGCCTTCGATAACGCATGGTGGCCCATGCTGTTGCTGAAATTAAAATCACGGGGGTGCTTTAAAAATATTTATTCCCTTATATCTTCGTACTTTTCACAAGGTACTACTAAACTAAGACTTGGTCATCATTCTGTGTCGAAGGCGCTTACAATGGGATGTCCTCAGGGATCGGTGCTAGGTCCATACTTGTGGAATATCGGCTTCGACGATTTTCTTGCGATACCAATACCATCCGGATGTACTCTGAACGCGTATGCTGATGACGGCTTATTACTGGTGGAATCTGATACTAGGGCGGGGCTTGAGAGACTAGCCAATAGATGTTTGAACTTGATATCTCAATGGGGTGAACGTAATCGCTTAAATTTTGCACCCAACAAAACCTTCCAGCTACTTTTAAAAGGTAACCTCAAATCACCGCCAAGCATTAGATTTGACAATGTTACTGTAAAAAATAAGGCCTCAGTGTGTTACCTAGGATTAGTTTTAGAAAGAAACTTTTCATTTATCGAACATATTAAAATAGTTAATGAAAAGTCTAAAAAGAGTTTCTGTGCATTGACAAGGATATCAACTGCGACATGGGGTCTATCATTTAATACATTAAAGATCATATACGGAGCTACTTATTTAGGTTCTATGTGCTATGGTGCACCTGTATGGGCCGATAGGGCGACCGTAGGCGCTGTCCGTCGCAAACTGTTACAAGGCCAACGACTTGCACTGATATTCTTGTGCAAGGCATATAGGACGGTTAGCACCGAGGCTTTGCCGGTGTTGGCGGGTGTGCTTCCGGTCGATCTCGAGGTGCAGAGACGTGCAGCCATGTACTATTCAAGACAACAAAACATGTAATGCGATTTTTTGGGCGCGCGGGATCGCGGTAAAATTACAAGATTGCTTCAACAGCAGCCCGATGTCTATAATGACCTCATAGACGAATGGCAACAACGCTGGGATGAATCATCCAAGGGGCGCCATCTTTACCAATTCTTTCCATCTGTTCGCGAACGGTTGTCGAGGATATGGCTTCAGGTGGATCACTGTGTCGCTCAATTTCTTACGGGTCATGGTAACTTTAAGAGCAAGCTTTATTCATTTAAATTAGTCGAGTCACCATTATGTCAATGCTCAACACCTAACTCTCACTATGAACAGTCTGCTCATCATATCCTCTGGGAATGTAGTCTTTGGTATAATGAACGTAATATAATGCTGAATACCTTGCAGGTGACATCTGGGGCGGTATACTATGGGGATCTTGTGTCAACTAGGGTGAATTTCCGTGCGTTTAGGCGATTCTGCCATACATATTATAGAAATCAAATATAGCTCACGTAGGACCCGTAATATTTCGTGGCCGTGGTGCTTTCCTGTTTAAAAGGGTGTATGCCCATTTTATTTCATTTTGTCTCCCGCTTTGCTAAGGAGGGAAGTGGATTTACTGTATTTCCAACTCCTCCAATTTTCTTCTGATTAATTTCGTTGCGGGTTCCAAGACAGTTTAATTTCTTCCTGGGACTTCCCGAGTGTCATAACTCGGTGTGTTCGTGGGTCACTGCTGTGGATCCTGGTGTACAGGAGTTACAGTGGTGGGCATGTGGGCGGGATTAGTCCCAATAAAAAAAAAAAAAAAAATCGCTGATGCAGATATTAAAAAGGTACTTACACACTACACCACCCCCCTTAATTTATTAAAAAAAACATTCCAGTTTTTTTTTGAAATCCAACTTAAACTATGGTTCCTTATATAATTTAGTTCTATTCTTATGTACTAAAACATGTTTTCCATTATAATCAATTAAACATTAGGTTCAAGGTCTTTTATAACAGTATATGGTCCTGTGTACTGGAAATAAATTGAACACCTTGGTTCAATTTATTTCCAGTCTCATTTTTTAACAACAAAGTATCCTCTGGTTTATATATAATTGGATTAATCGACTTATCGTATATATTTTTTCTATTATGTTTACTTAAAATTAAATTATTTTGCAACATGTATTTAAACTCTAATACATAATCTTCAAAATTGTACAATGGTTCGACGTCACTACTTAAACTATTGGGTAACCTGCATACGTGTCCAAACACTAATTCGTAAGGAGTGTATTTACTTTCCGAATGAACAGTAGTGTTATATGAAAAACACCAGTACTGTAACCATGTACTCCAACTGGACGGGTTATTATCTGTTTGAATTCGTAAACACGCATTTAAAGACTTGTGTGTATTTTCCAGCGAACCAATGCTCTGATGGTGGTATGCGGTGGCAATCGTTTGAGTTATGTTCAAAAGTTTACAAATTTCTGACATAATTTTTGAAACAAATTCTGTACCTCTATCACTGGCTATTTCTTTGGGAATTCCGTAACGTAAAATAAAATTTTCGGCAAATGCTCTAGCAACTTCGGTTGTGGTTTTACTTTTTAAAGGGTACGCCTCAACATATTTACAAACTTGAGCGTCTCCAAAATGTCTGCATAAGATTCATATTCGGTTTACGCAAATATGATCACATCTCCGAGTATCGTGTTAAGCTCAAATGGTTACCTATACGCCTTCGCCGGAATGTTCATATGCTCTCTATTTTATACGGTATTCTTTTCTTACCGCATTCACCATCCTATCTCAAAGAACGTTTTGAGTTCTTACACAATTCACATTGCAGGCTCCTGAGATCATCGGAGAATCTGAAGTTGAAAATGCCCAAGCATACCACACAATTTAGGGATAAATCGTTCTCGGTGCAGGCAGTTAGACTGTGGAACAACTTACCCGAGGGAATCCGAAAAGCTAAATCGTTGCAATCGTTTAAAACACAGGTCACAAATTACTACTTGACATTGTAAGGGCTGTTGAAGGGATACCGATTGTTGCTGATGCTTGGTATGTCATAGGTTAGAAAAGATTGGTATTAACGTTTGTAACCTTTGTATGTATTTATTATTTATGTTGATATATGTATGTATTAGTATGTATATTGTGAGCGTATTTAGTATATTTATTTTTATATATTTTAATACTATAAAGTACACCACAGACTACCCTAAATCATATTTGGCAATATCCGCATAAAGGTTGTCTGTAAGAGATCGCCGTGTGCGATAAGACCGCCTATTGTAATACCACATGTAGATGTCCATCCATGTCTGTACAATATATACTGTAGCGGTGTACAATAAAGATGTATAAATAAATAAATATTTACTAAGCACACATTGTAACGTTAAAATGTAAGTGTATCCTAAATCATCTTTGTCTAATGGACCTACAATTTCTAAAATATTTTTTCAAATGATGATGACGCAGTGGTTGTAATGCATAAAGGTTCCTTATGAAATTTAGTGTATTTTTGTTTTTGACACTTGATACGCCTTTCGACATAGCACCTAACATCTTTTTCCAACGATGGCCAATAATAATATTTTTTGATATTATTAACCATCCTCCTAACTCCTACATGTCCACTACTAGGTAATAAATTAAAGTCATTCATTATCACCTTTTTTTCATCATCACTATATATCTTTTGGACGTCCTTCACAATACATACTCTTGGGAAATTATTATTTTTATTTTTGGCTAAATATTTTAATAAATATTCGATATAGTCTTTATCTTTATTAGACTTCACAATCACAATTTCTTTTATTTTTAATTTATTGCACAATAATGTCATTTCTTTCAGAAAATCGTCTCGCGAGTTTACCGATTAAGAATATGAACTAGCAAATAAATTATTTTTACTTTTGCAGTAAGCCAAATTCCCATTCTGTGAAAAAATTAACGTGTCTCTATTCTTTAATATTTTACACAGACTTTTTTCTTGTAATATAATTAGTGACACGTGACCACACGGGGGCCCACGCGCTCTGCGAACACTATGTCCCCGGGCTCCAAGGTGACACCTAGTTTCTTCGCTACCAGTTCCTCGGAGTGAAACACATTCTCACCGGGACTCTCAGGGAGGTTCGAGATCTCGATGTCAGAAAGCAGCAGTTCCTGCTCTCGTTCACCGAGCTCTGTTTGCAGCTGCTTCACCGTGTGCTCCAACTGGTCCACCGCAACCTCGGGCGAGGTCGCCTGCTTCCTCTTGAGGTCATCCAGACGTGACTCCAGGTGATCGACCTTTTTTTTGTAGGTAGCCACAGTCTGACGCAGGTCAGCCATCTCGAGGCGGAGCTCCCGCAGCTCGGTTCTAATGTCCTCAATCATTTCCTTCATCTCCGCTCTCATCAGCTTCAGTTCGTAGGCAATATCAGCACCATGATCTTGATCTTTACTGGCGGAGCCACCGGTAGATTGAGAGGAGTCATAGGAACTAGTGGGGGAACTCTCATTCTTCTCATTCCTTTGCCGAGCTCGGCTGATTGCGGTCCTTGGGGATATTATTTTTGCAGTCTTGGCACTGCCATTCCCTGCTTACCCTCGTAGCATCCGGCAAGCGCAAACAAGGCAGGTGATACTTTTTATTGCATCTGCAACATACAGCGACACCTTTTGACGAGGTAAATTTACCACATGCTGCGCAGGTTGCCATTTTATTGATATGTAGCAGATAGTTGTAATAGGTTTAGGTATTTTTTATGGGAGGAGGCAAACGAGCAGACGGGTCACCCGATGGAGGTCTACAAGATCGATTAAACACTCGACGTATCGAAGTGTCGCAATAAGTTCTGCTATCGATCAACAGATGGCATTGTTGTCAGTATCAGTTTAAAGCTTTATTTTAGGCTGTACCACGCAATTTTTCCGTTTGTCACGAAATAAACCTATCACCACACACGCGTCGAGGGAGATTGAAGTAGTTCTGGGAGCGACAGAGTTGCTTTTTCATTAATTTCGCAATTTTATTTTGTAGATTAGGGTAGATATTAATCACAGTTCTGATTCGTATTTTATATTTAAGTTTATTTAAGAGTACACAACACTTTAAGACTTGCAAACACTGCACAGTAATGCTTAGAACACAATTAATATTGTGAGCAAATAAATTATTTAAATAAGAGGAGTTTATTATTTTTAAATTGAAACATAAACAGAGAACGCTACGAATCACTACTACCGAGGTCACGTCAAAAACGTACTCTAAACACCAATAGCAAACCCAGAACTGTCTGTATGTAATATGAATTTATTTTCTTCAGAAAAATTTGGGTAATCTAAAACTGGCGGTCTTGAAAGTAACCGTTTAAGAGTATTAAAAGCATTCTGACATTCCGTAGTCCATTCAAACTTAAGCTTCTGCCTACATAATTTGTTTAGTGGTAAAACAATTCCTGCAAAATTATGAATAAACTTTCTATAATAATTACTGAATGCGACGAATCGCTTGACGTCACCGGTACATGTTGGCGTCGGATAACTTTCGATGACTCGTATTTTGTTAGGATCTGGTAAAATACCTTCCGCTGATATTGTGTGACCTAAGTAAAGTATTTCACGCTTCAAAAAATCGCATTTTGATGGGTTTAATTTTAAATTTACTTTTCGTAACCGAGTAAAAACATACATGAGATTTATGTTATGTTCCACCAAATTTCGTCCAAAAATGATCAAATCATCCAAATATATTATTTATCATAGTTGAGACCTGACATAGCAACTGTCATTAGTCTACTAAATGCTGAACTACTGATTTTTAACCCCATGGGTAATCTGCACATACGATACTGCGATTTATCAGTGGTAAATGCGGTATACTTTCTAGATTCTTTCGTTAAATTACATTGAAAATAACTAGAACTCAAATCATAATGGCTAAAATAAAAGGCACCTTTGTGTAATTAATTAAAATTTACATATGTACATTGCAAACATGTTTAACGTGCGGTTGTTACAAAAGTCTGAGTATATAAGCCGTACATTATAAATCCCTTTTGAAATGGTCACTGTGTAGAAACGTCTCTTATTGGCGGAACACATATCACGTCATTTACACGTGCGTTGATTGGTGCGTAGACATGCCCCCCGGCCTTGGAAGAAGCAGCTTCCAACGGGAACAAAGGACAGAGTTTTGAGAATGCTCGCCTCACAATGCCCTTCTCTGTGCGTACATCTGCCACCCTGGAAACACCATCCTTGCCTGGATAAGTAGTCACAACGCGTCCAAGCTGCCACTTCATCGGTGGCGTACAATGCTCTTTGATGATGACCAGTGTATCTTGCTGTAAGTCCCTGCATTTGTGATTCCATTTACTTCAAATTTGCATTTCTGATATAAATTCTGTGCTCCACCTCTTCCAAAAATGTTGCTGAATTTGTTCAACTCGTTGATAGCGAGGAAGTCTGCGCATGTCATCTTCAGCTATCTTTGGGTGAGCACATAATGGAGAAGTAATCGGACGGCCTATGAGGAAGTGAGCAGGACTTAAAGGAAGGAGATCATTTGGATCAGTAGACAATGGTGTTAACGGACGAGAGTTAAGCATACCTTCAACTTGTGGGACTACTGTATTGAACTTTTCGTAGGTCAGATGTGCATTACCTATAACCCTCATAAGACAGTACTTAGAAGATTTAACGCCAGGCTCCCATAAACCACCAAAATGAGGGGCATACGGAGGAATGAATTTAAACTGAATATTTTCACTATTAGCGTATTCTACAATATCTAAAGAACATGTTTTCAAAAATGTTTGAAACTCATTCCTTAAGCCTACAAAATTCTTTCCGTTGTCGGAAAATATCTGTTGTGGTTTTCCGCGACGCTATATAAACGCTTAAGTGCCAGTAAATAAGCTTCGGAAGTTAAATCGGATACATATTCCAAATGTACAGCGCGCGTAGCAAAACATGAATAAACAAATATAGGCCTTAATCGTCTTAGCCCCCCTACCTCTGCGACTCATTATGTACACGGGGCCGGCGTAGTCGACGCCACAATTGTAGAAAGGAAAACTAGCAGTGATTCTTTCCACGGGTAAGTTACCCATGAGTGGGGTAAATGTTTTACCCTTAAAACGAGTACAAGTAACGCATTCATGAACCGTTTTTCGTGCTAGATTTCTACCTCTGAGTGGCCGCCATGCTTCTCTTAAATTAAAAAGAAGTGTCTGGGGTCCCACATGTAACATTTTTTTATGATGAAAGCGAAATAACAAAATGGTAAACAAATGTTTACTGGAGAGTAATATAGGATGTTTTTTGTTAAATGTAAAACACACAGAGTTACATATACGGCCACCTACACGAATGATGTTTTGATTGTCAATAAATAAATTAAGTTTTGACAAATAGTTTTTGTTGTTTAAGCTGCCATTATTACTTAATATTTTATGTTCATTTGGAAATGATTCTAACTGACTGTATTTGACTAAAACTGATTCTGATTGTCTCAGTTCCTCCACAGTGAGAATTCCACTACGCCTGTTGGTTTTGTTGCGCGTATTATAAATAAAACGTAGTAGGTATGCGCATGCACGTACGCATTATCTGAATAATTGTTATTATTACACGTAAAAGTATGTATTTTTACTGGTTTTAATTCGGGTAACTCATTATGTTGGATATTTGGTTCTGACGTCACGTAAGCGCTATTATCAAACTCGATATCACGAAGAAAAAGTGGTCCATGCCACCACGCATCACAGGAGATTAATTATCTAAGCTGACACCCCGCGAAACTAAGTCAGCTGGATTGTCTTTACCTTTGACATGACGCCATGGTAAATCTTTAGTTAAATCCTGTATTTCGACGACACGATTCTGAACAAAAGTTTGTAATAAACTAGGTGCCATTCGCAACCATCCTAAGACAATTGTCGAGTCCGTCCAAAAGGTTACCGATTCGAATTTACAACGCAGCGACTCATTAACCTTGTGAAATAATTTAGCGCCTAATAATGCACCACATAGCTCCAATAGGGGTATGCTTACAGGTTAAAGTGGTGCCACCTTACCCTTCGAACATAGTAACCTAACCGATATAGTTCCGCTATCACTCACCGCGCGTATATAAACACAACTACCATACGCTGTCTGCGAATATCGCGTCCGTAAATATATGCATTCCCAAATACATAGGTTTACTTAGTATAACGTGTCGTTCCACTCGCAAAGTATTTAGAAACACTAAGTCATTAACGAACTTACGCCAAATTTTAATAACCTCTTGCGATACTTCATCGTCCCATCCTAATTTTAACAACCATAACTTTTGTAAAATAATTTTAATAATCATTATAAAAGGGCTCAGTAATCCTAATGGGTCATATATTTGTGAAACCGACGACAATATAAGTTGTTTCGTGATTATTTGGTCACTGTTCGTAACTAATTGAATGGTGAAATACAACTCATCGGTTGAATTGTACCAATTTAAACCTAATGTTTTACTATGAATGCATTCAGCAAGTGACAACGATTTTGAAATGTCTAATGAATTTTGTGATATGTCGCAGTTAAAGTTGAAAGTCCATTTTCGTAACGGGAAACACCCGCCCTGCAGGACATTGGAGTCCCTGCTACATAATTGCAATAATTCGTGTTTATTGTCCCGACCCGCTATTTAATCATCGACATACATATCCTCACATATAGAGTGGCTGACCTCAGTATCGTCACACTCATCAGCGAGTTGTCGAATACCCCGCCTCGTCCAGCAACACGATAGGCCTATAGGCCGCGACCGAATCGGTAGGCCGTCCCGGCTTCCTCAGCAGGACCAGCTTCCCGCACTTCCAGCGCTCAGGTGCTGCGCGGCGCTGAGGTGGTCCGACATGTAGTCGAGGGCTCGGGCCATCACTCGGGCTGGAACCCCGTCCGGCCCGGGGGCAGTGTTCTTGGATCTAGTCCGTAGAACAGCCGCCCCCAACTCCGATTCCCTGACGGGCGGAAAATCAGCCTCGCTGCCACCGTCGTCTCCGGCTGATGCAGCCATCGACGGGGGTGTGCTCCGCCCGCTGCGGGAATAGGCCCTCGACCACTTCCTGCAGGAAGCTGGGCTGGAGAGTCTCTGTAAGGGAGGGGCCCGACGTGCGGAGCTTTTGACGCACCGCACGATAAGGGTGACCCCAGGGGTCACGCTCGAGACTCTCCAGCATCTCCTCTCTACACGCATCCTTGGCGCGGCAGATGGCCAGCCTCAGAGTTTTCCGAGCTTCTCGGTACTCCTCATGAAGCCGGTCCACCTCCTCACCGACCCCGCGGTGACGTCGCCGACTACGGGTGAGGGACCTCCGGGCACGTACACAGGCCGCACGGAGGTCCGCCAACTCCTGGGACCACCAGTAGACCTCCTTCCTTGGAGGCCGACAACCACGAACGCGGGGCATGGCCGCATCGCAAATCTGCGTAATCGCTTCGCAGAAGCGACCAGCACCCATGGTGACCTCCTCGGTCGGGGCCTGCGGAGACAGCCAAGAGTGAATAATGGCCGCCTCCTCTAGTAGATCCCTGTCGAGCTTGGCGACAGCCCACCGCGGGAAGCGGGAAGGGCGCCACGCCGCGTGACCCCTACTGGGGTCCTGGGACCGGGAGAGCTCGAATCGGATGTACAAATAATCCGAGAGCGTCTCGACCTCTTCCAGGACACACCAGTGCCTTACTCGTGCGGCGACTGCAGGGGTAGCGAACGAAAGGTCCACTATCGACCCCCCCTGCTGTCGCACGCACGTGTTGGTGGAGCCTCTGTTCAGCAAACAGAGGCCCACCGACGCCGCCCACTCCTCGACGGCTTCGCCCCTGGCGTCCGTCGCAGGGGAACCCCACGCAATGGACTTTGCATTGAAGTCCCCCAGCACGAGGACGTGCCCAGACACTAGTCGCCGCATCGAGGCCTCCAAGTTGTTAAGGAAGACCTCGAAGTCGTTCAAACTCCGGTTGGGGGAGAAATATACACCATAAATGGTGATTCCCCCCCAATCGGCGGCAACATATCCAGTACCCTTGTCTCTTAGCGACAAGGGCGGGGAATGAGCCGCCGTGGAGCCGACGACTGCCACGGAGCCGTCCCGGTCACCCATCCAGTTTGGACGGGGAGGGACAGAATAGGGCTCCGCGACTACGGCAACACCTATCGACCACTGTGCCATGGTTTGCAGGAAGAGATCCTGCGCGGCAGCACAGTGGTTCAGATTCGTCTGGACCAGGAGGTTGGAGACTTGATCCATTACTGGATCGTCTCTACAACCTCCTCCATGGGCGTCGGCGTCGACGCAATATTGACGTCGGGGGTAGCCTGGGTCGGCAGGCTAGACCCCGGCGCTTGCCGAGAAGCGCGGGGAGGCTTGCAGCCCCCCTGCCCCATCATGTGATTGGCGGGCTTTTTACCCGCCTCACACACCGGGCAGTGGGGGGCGGCAGAGCTCTCTGCCGCCTTGTGCCCGGGTTGACCGCAGCGGAAGCATAATCCGCTGCAGTAAAAACAGCTCTCGCACTTGGTGCGAGTGTGTCCCGCGGCTAGGCACTTGAAGCACCTCATCGGCCTCGCGGCCAGAACCGTGATTCCGGCATTCACGAAGCCGACGAGAATGCTTCCGGCGTCGCCCAAAGCTTTGGCCGACGCCACGGGACAGCTCACCCACACCGCACCGAGGCCTCCCGGACCCGGACGGACGGTGCCGACTCTGATGGTGTCCGCGGTGCACCCAGTCTTCTCCATGACTGCATCGCGGACATCCTCCAACGTGATGGAGTTGTCCAGGCCCGAGATGCGCAGTTCTGCTCATTTGGTGGGCCTGGCGATCTTCACACCGTCCGTGGTGGCAAAAATCCCCCGCAGCTTCTCGGCGAATTTATCGGCCGTCGCCGCGCCTTCAGCCCCTGGGAACTCGAATACTCGAGCTCCCGTCTGGGCGCGGCGCAGCCTCATCCCCGCCGCCCCGAACTCCGTGGCGAGAACGGGCCTGGCCCCCTTGAAGAGGGCCGCATACGAGAGCCCGCCACTGGCCGCCTCCGGCGACAGCGTCACTACTACACCCGCGGTTTTGGGCGGCTGCAGCTTCCGCGGCCTCTTAGTCGAGGCCGCTGTCACCGGTGGTGAAGGCTGGGCTTGGGCCGCTTTTTGGGCAGCCCTTCTAGCCCGCCTTCGGGACTTCTTTGAGCCCCTCGCCTCCTGCAACCCTCGTTGGAGGGGGCAGGTGCGGAGGGGCCCGGCAGGGATGTCGGAGTGGGGAGCGGAGGGAAAGCCGCTCTTCTTCGCCGCTTTACTCTTGGCCGGCACCTGGGCCGGCGCCTTGGCCGGTCCGGCGCCTTGGCCGGTACTCTTCTTCACCTGTATCAGCCTCATCGGGCGTTCCGCAGGGCTCGCACCTGGGCCCACTTCTCTTTATCATGTTTATAAATGATCTTGTCAGCCGTTTATCTTGCCCCTCTCTTCTGTACGCCGACGATCTCAAAATTTTTACTAATATCAAAGACCAAAGACAACATGTGGCTCTTCAACATGACTTAAAAGTTATCTCTGACTGGTGCTCGTACAACAACATGAGCCTAAATGTGAAAAAGTGCTGCTTTATCACATTTACTAGGAAACGTTGTATACTTGATTTTGAATACTCTATTGATGGCCAAAGGTTAGAGAGAAAAGATAAAGTTAAGGATCTAGGTGTGCTCTTTGATGAGCAACTGTCTTTCCGATCTCACTACCAGCATATAATAAATAGAGCCCGTAGACTTTTGGGTTTTATTATAAGGTCAACAGGAGACTTTAGAAAACAGCAAAGCGTGTTGGCTTTAGCCTTGTCCGAAGCGGCCTAGAATTTTGTTGTCCAATCTGGTCCCCATTTTATAAGGTTCATACACATGCCATAGAAAGTGTTCAAAGGCGGTGTCTGAGATACGTCGCCCGCAAATTCAGCTATGGTAGATCACTACAGGACTATAGTGACAGGTTAGCTGAGTTCAGTGTGAGTTCGCTACAAGCCCGCCGTAGAAGGTATGATCTCCTTTGCCTCCACAAAATTATTCACTCCACTATCGATGCGCCTGGTCTGCTGTCTGCGATCTCTATTAACACCAGACACAGGTCACGTTGTCCCAATGTGTTTTTAATACGAATTTATAAAAATAACACCTCATTCTTTAACCCGATAGTAAGGATGTGTCGCACATATAACGAGCTGAATCGGATTAGAGACGTGGATGTATTTAATGATAGATTCTCCCAGTACAAGAGGGTCATAACACACATAATAAATGCTCAATGTTCGTGGTAGGTATTTCTAAGTATTTCTTTTCTTTTCTTTTTTGTTAATAATTTAGTTTTAATTTTAATTTTAATTATGTTGTGGATACATGAACTTGAGTAGTATTGGTGATGATTAAGCGTGGCTAGCATTTGTATTTGCCATATGCCTTGTATTTTGTCATTTCATGTTGTGTATGCTACATTTGGATTACTGTCTAGACTTTATATGTATCTATCATCTGTTTCCTGTAACATGTAATGGCAGTAATCTGTAAGTGTACCTTTTACAAATAAATAAATATGAATGTTATTGACAACAATCGAATCTATAGGTGCGTTTGTATACTCGGCGAGTGCCTCTTTGCGCTCAAACCGGTTTCTAGATAGCTCACATTTGTGATAAGGCCCGTAATACTTTCATTAGTTGTGTTATTGTTTGTATGTAGTAAAGAGTTGTGTTTTTTGTTACACAATCTACAAGTACCGAACCTGTACTCCTTTGGCGTATGACCCGATCGTAAGCAATCTTCGCATAATTTATTCTTGTGTACGAACTCGAGTTTGTCCTTAGTTGACGCGTTTAAAAATTGTTCACATGAATAAAGCACACTTGCACATTAAACACTGCCTATTTCGTAATAAGTGGCGATCAGATTTATTGGTCGAAATGTTGCAATGTACTTTATTATTGTGTTTGTGACTGTGTAACACTGACTTGTTGTGATTTAAACTTAATGTAAAAACTTAAAAATTCAAGCAAATCAACCACCTTTGGCTTATTATTCAAATCGTTGCTACTTTTAAAATTTAAATTTTTGTACTGCTCCCATTCTCGCTCCGTAATCTCGTCGAGTTTAGTGACAATAATAAAATTAATGAGGGTATCCCATGTATCCGTTGGTTCTCCTAGTAATTTTAAGGCACGTAAATTTTTCAAAATAGAATCAATTAGTTTTTTTAATAAGATAGGAGATTCTTTTGTTACCTTTTGAATATTGAATAATGGTTTAACGTGATTATGTATTAATAAATTATTATTGTTATATCTATTCTGAAGCAATTCTAAAGCAATGTTGTAATTATTTGAAGAGAATTCTAGTTGTTCTATGACCAAGGCGGCACTTCCTTTTAATGATGATTTAAGATAATGAAATTTTTGTATATTTGAGAGATGCTGAGATTCATGAATTAGTCACATGTACAGGTAAATTAGCTTGGAGAAATTTTTGCGTTTGTAGTAGTGTATGGTCAGCAAATAAAAAAAAAACAACATTTTATTTTTAGTTTTTATTTTTTTTAAGGTAATATACGTTTGTGGCTGGAGCACACCAAATGCGTACACGTCTACGCATACGCACTACGTACTAATACGGACGTGAAAATGTGTATCCACTGCATTGTAATTTATGGAACTGTATGAGGCAGACAAGCCAGTTCCAAACATTATAAGCAGTGAATGCCGGTTTTCACTTCAGTGAAGACGTGTATGAATAAGGTGTTCTCCGGCCATAAATGTTTTATTCTAATAATTCATCAACCCCAGGCATATCACAATCATCCCCATCCTCGCTTTCATCAGATGAATTATTTAAATTAATTATGATTCGTTCTGATATTGTGTCTAAAGCTGCGTCTCTACCCTGATATTTGTTTTCCTCCTCAATAGCATGCAGACAAACTTTTCTCCATTCCTCTACAGTTATGGCGTTCATTTTTTCTTCAGCTAATGACATTATAACCTTCATATTCATTGCAACATTCTTTTTTGCGACATATGTTTTCACTATCCCCCATATATTTTCTATAGGATTAAACTCCGGATGGTATGGTGGTAAACGCAGCACAGTATGACCGTGCTGTCGTAATATTTCGTCTATCTTGTACTCTACAAATCTCGCCTTGTTTTGCAGAATCAGTTCATATAATTGAGGCTTAAGCAACGTGGATGAATGCTCAATGTTTCGCAATGTCAGCCAGTCAATCATTTGCTGTTTTCTAGAATTACTATTCGGTGCAGTATTTTGTATTGAGTTATGATATGGTGGGTTGTCAACAACAACAACACTATTTGGTTGTAAGTTGGGTATTAATTGAGTTTGAATCCACCTTGAATAGTTGTCATAGTTCATATTGTCGTGGTAATCTCCACTTTTTTGGTTGGCTTTAAACATAAGCAATGCATTTGGTATAAAGCCATCCATACCACCGGCATGAACAATGATTAAGTGGTTGCCTTTCGATATATGTTGCTTCAAACCTGAAGTGCTTCCATCTAACCAAGATTTCGAGAGGGTATGTGATGTATGTATATATGTTTCGTCGGTGTAAACAATTGGTCGGCTTTGTTCACGATATTCAGCAATTTTCATCAAATAATTAATTCGCAAGTATCTAATTTCGTGTTTTTCCATAACTTTTCGGTTATCTTCTGTTTGCTTCCAATTAAAACCTAATGACATGACGTGTTTTCGTAACGTGCTGACACAACCTTTATAATCGATATCTTCTTTCAATTTTGCGTGCAAAGTTTTCAAAGTGGGAACTTCTTTATTTGTGATGTGGAAGTCATGAATTGTTCTTCTGATAACTTGCTGATCAAAGTTATCAATTACTATTGTAGGTTTACGATTCGGTTTCTTTTTAGGAGATTTAAATGTTACTTCCTGATCTGAAGGACGACATTTGCTTTCTGATACTACCTTTCTGACGGATGCTATTGAAATTCCTGTTGATTTAGCAACTAATTGAGTGGGGGTCATAATACTGCTCGGGTTGTTATTACACTCATTTTCGAAATATTTGTACAAACAGTACAAAACTTCTTTAGTTTGAGAAGTCAAAGGCTTGCCTCGACCATGTTTTAACACTGGAGCCATTTTGAATTAACAATATAAAGTGACAACACTTACACACAAATTAAACACTTCAACAAAATTAAATATTATAACAATAATAACAAACAATAACAACAATCAACAACTACAAAATTTAACAATTAACGTAATAATTATAATTTTTGAATGAAATGTGTGCTTTATGTTCTAACAGTACCAAGCGACTGACGCCGGACTGCACGTGGCACCTGCGGACAGCGTAAACTGGTTTATTCTGGTTTTGTGCGTGTTTCCACTTTCCACTATCAAGTGACGATTTTTTGCTTTAGATTGAAATATCTCGGAAACGGTGCGTCCTAGGCCAAAAATAACAAAAATTTTGACCCCCCCGTAGACCCCCCGGAGTTTTGTAAAACCTAGATGAAAGGAAAAAAAAAAAAAATTTAAATATCGGTCTCTCCTCTTTAAAGTTTCACTTCTATCGTGTGTGAATCGCACAAACACCTTTTTTTTTATAGAGTCAAAACCTTTTTCTTTAGAATAAAAACTTGTTTTTTATTGAAAACAAAAATCAGAGTGTTGCTAGGGATAAGTATAAAATTAAATAGTAATGTTTAGGATATCGAAACATTTTTGTATAGGCCAGAACGATATAGTGGAAACGCGCTCTAAGATCTAAGTAATATACACACCACTACATATGCAAAAATTTCTCGAGACTAATTTCACTGTAGGTATCTCGGTATTCAAGCCAGTGTTCATATGAGCCGTCAAACGTAGGGAGCGTAATTGTTGGTAATTTCACTGAGTCGATTCTAGAACTATGACTACTAGAACTTCCGCCAACCTCCGAATCATTTATTAAACACTTCACCTGAGCTACTATACTGAAATATGAGCTTTCAAATTGATCGTGTTGATCTAATTGCTCCTCAAGATCATTTGTAGAAACTAATTCCTCTATTTTTGTTTGAAAGTCGTTAAATTGCTGAAAAATGCTTTCAGCAGTTTTTATGCGTAATTTTAAATCCGCCTTCTCGATGGGAGACAATAAACCAGCAATTTTCAAACTACATATATAATTAGAAAATCTAGTTAATCTACCCTTTGTTATACCGCGTTTTCGAACAAGATTAACATACATGGTTTCGTCGCCTGGAGCGTTTAATTTGACAGGCGATCCGGCCCTGGTCCCATAAGTTGACTCCAATGTGGTCATGTTGTACTAATTGTTGAAGTACATTACTTAGTTGACATGCTGATCGATAGGTGGCGCTTTACTAATTTCACTTAATTAGATCACGGTGTTAAGAGTCTCCGTAGTTGAATGACATTGGTGACATTTATAAAATAAAATAAGTTCGTTGGCATATTTTCGAGTATCATTTAACCCTTATCATTTAGTAATTAGGTCATCCCGTGAACATTTGGTCCTCCGAGTCGAATTATATTATTCGAACTAGCTAGGAAGTGCTGTTGCGGTGAAGTTTTTGCCTTAGTGCACCGCGGCAGTTGTTAGGGAACACTGAAAGGGTTGTGGATCGCAACTCAGGTGTTGGAAGGGTTTCCCTGAAGAGGGAGACAACATCGGGTGACGCCGGGAGTGTGACGTCATCAGCCAGCCCTGGGAAAAGGAAGTACTGTCAAGCAGCGCGTCGTGACGTCAGCGGTGGCGTGCATCGTGACGTGCCCGGAGAACAGGTGAAATAGTGTGTGGTGTGAGTGACGAAGACAAACTGTGAGTACACTTTGTGATATATAGTGAAGACATAGTTCAAATACTTAACAACATTCCGCACATTCTATTGACTTAGTCGGTTTCTGCATGAATCTTGGACTTAGAAAAATCAGTGCATTAAAATTTAGGACTTAGAATTGTAAGCGAAAAAACGAAGGAACGTGGAATCTATGCCCGATTTCACTTCAGAATTAAAGTTTTACCAAACACTTGTAAAAATTTCGAGATTTACTGATTAGAAGAAAAGTGTTGCATATTTTACTAAGTTCATTTTTACT
Organism: Arctia plantaginis; assembly: GCA_902825455.1. Classification (NCBI taxonomy): domain Eukaryota; kingdom Metazoa; phylum Arthropoda; class Insecta; order Lepidoptera; family Erebidae; genus Arctia; species Arctia plantaginis. The sequence goes on along the minus strand of CADEBD010000328.1, from coordinate 289,057 downwards.
CCAAAAATGGAAAGATACGGCAATTTGCAAAGAAATTTGAAGACAATTATTGAAAAGTCAAGATCTAATTTTAAGAAAACACCTAAGGATCGGTTCTCTTATCAGTACATCGATGCAAGATTAGAGAAGTTGGAGCGAGATTGGCAGGCGTTTTGTAAGAATCACTACGAGATATTAGAATTAGATAGTGCAACTGTATTATCATTAGAATGTATTACGAGTGATGTTTATGAGGCCGCAGAGGAAATTTACATTTGTTATAAGTCGGAACTAAAAATCGCATTATGTAATTATCCCGCTCCAGTCAATGAAACATCAATTTCTAAGAACACAAAAGACGTTTCTGTACCTATGTCATCTGGTTCTTCTGTAAGATTACCTAAAATAACTATTCCTACTTTCTCCGGGAAATATTCGGAATGGACATCTTTTCGCGACTTATTTATTTCTTTGGTGCATAGTAATGAGTCTTTAGATTCAGTACAAAAATTACATTATTTAAAGGCACATCTTGCAGGAGAAGCAGAACAATTGATAAAGTTTGTGCCTGTAGCGGCAGCTAATTATAACCAGTGTTGGTCACAGTTAGAATCAAGATATAATAACAAACGATATTTGTCAAATTGTATTTTAAAAAGATTATTTAGTCAACGTAATTCGAATGTCGAGTCAGCTACAGCATTAAAAGAGTTGTTGGACACTACAACAGAGTGTTTACATGCATTAAAAAATTTGGAAATTGATGTGAGCTCATGGGACATTATTATTATTCACATTGTTAGTTATAAATTAGATCCAGATACGAGGAAACAATGGGAACTACATGTCACAAGTGATAACTCGCATGAGCTGCCAACTTTTAGTCAGTTTTCGAAATTCTTAGAATGTCGTTTCCGAGCACTAGAGTTTATTGAGCCTAAATCAAAATCTTTGATTCAGCCAACTACTTCACAAACCCAAGGTCACGTTAATAAACCAAAGGTGTTTCATATTTCAAATCAAACATTGGCTTGTGAATATTGTGCAGACAATCACAAATTATGCTTTTGTAAGAAGTTTGCGAACATTGATTATGAGAAAAGGCATGACTTTGTTATGAAAAATTACATTTGTTTTAACTGCTTAGGTGGTAATCATTCTGTAAAACAATGCCAAAAATCCACTAGTTGCCGTCTTTGTCGTCGTCGTCATCATTCACTTCTTCACCCAAGCTGTTCAACTCTACTCAGCAACTACTGTTGCACAACTTAATAGCAATGATCAGGTCACGAAGGTCAACCCGTCCCCACAAGTGGCGGGAACATCATCAAAGGAGAGTTCACCAATTGTTTCATGTTTTTCGTCAAGCAGTGGTATGCAGGTATTGTTAGCCACCGCGCTAATCAACGTTGAGTCGAAATTCGGAAGCAAACAGGTCATCAGAGCCTTGATTGATCAAGGCTCACAGGCTTCCTTTATAACAGAGGCAACAGTACAAATGTTGGGCCTAAAAAAGGTTCACGCAAATGGTATTATTTCAGGTGTTGGTGGAGATAGCACCATCACTTCAAAATCAGTAGTCTCTTTGAAGATTCAATCGATAGTTGATCCGTCTTTTGAAATTGTAGTCAGACCGTATGTACTGAAATCGATAACCACTCTGCTCCCAGTTACGAAAATAGGTGAGTTGCAAGAGTTAGATTTACATACGATTACATTAGCTGATCCCCAGTACAATAGGCCTAATAAAATTAATATTTTATTAGGTGCTGAAATTTACTGTCAGATCATACAACAAGGACTTTTGAAAGGAACCACCGGTTCTCTAATTGCTCAGTGCACTTCTCTCGGGTGGATACTGTCTGGCTTGGTGCCTAATGAACAAACTGAGAACAAAGAAACTAAACTTGTGGTTATGAATGCCACCGTTAATGAGGATGAAGTTCTGAAAAGGTTTTGGGAATTGGAGTCAGATTATTCTTCAATTTCACCAAAAATGTTAACTGAAGAACAACAGAAGTGTGAAGAATATTTTAATAGTACAACGCGTAGAACTCCTGAGGGACGTTACGTGGTCCGATTACCTTTTCGCGAAGCTAATCCTGCTTGTAAACATGGTAAGTTTCGGGCGATAGCTGAAAATAGATTAAAGTCGTTAGAAAGAAAGTTGACTAAAAATCAAGAAATGAAAAGAAGATATACAAATGTTATAAAAGAGTACTTACAGTTGGGTCACATGATTCCTGTTTCAGGGAATGATGATAAGCAGTCTGAATCTGTTTATCTTCCGCATCATGCGGTCATACGAGAGGACAAGTCCACCACAAAGGTAAGAGTCGTCTTCGATGCGTCGTGTAAGGGTGTAAATGGCATATCCTTGAACGATACATTACTGATTGGTCCACCACTACAACCTGAGTTACGACATCTAATTATTCGATGGAGAGTACATCCTATTTGCTTAGCGGCAGATATTATAAAAATGTATCGCCAAGTGAGAGTCCATGATGATGATGCGGTGTTTCAGCGAATATTGTGGAGAGATAATCCTGAAGACACAGTGCAGGAATACCAGATGATCACTGTAACATTTGGAACTGCTTCAGCCTCATACTTAGCAGTCAAAGCACTTCAGCAAGTAGCACTTGATGAAGGAAACAAATTTCCAGGAGCTGCAAAAAGGGTTCTTGAAGACTTTTACATGGATGACCTTATGAGTGGCTGCGAAACGGTAGAGGAAGGCATTAAGGTATTTAAGGATATTAATGCGTTGCTAAGCGAGGGTGGATTTAAACTGCAAAAATGGACCAGTAATGATGAAAGGATAATTAGGGAAATTAATTTAGAAAGTAAAGAAGATACAGTAAGGGAACAAGATTTAGAACAAAATTTGGAAATCAAACTAGACTCTATAATGAAGGTATTAGGACTTAGCTGGAACCGTAGAGATGACATCTTTCAATACTCTGTGAAACTTACGAAGACAGCAGGATCTGAAACAAAAAGAACTATTATTTCTAATATATCACGGTTGTTCGATCCATTAGGTTGGTTGGCACCAGCATTGATTACAGCAAAGGTATTTATCCAAAAGCTGTGGTTAGCGGGAATAAGCTGGGATTCCGATTCCGATTTACTACTACTATAATTATATAAAATAGATTCTTTCTGTTCATAAATTTCTGTTATATCTATTTCTAAAGTTATAACACTCCCACAACACTCAGCGTAATAGCGAGCGGCGTGGCGACCGCTTAAACCACTACGCCATCCGTACAGTGTTGATAAATATCTTGAATGTTCCTTTATAGCCTCTATCTGGTCATTTTGATTTTAATATTTGTTATATTTAATTTTGTATGAACAACAAGCTTGTTAATATGTTAAAATTGCTACGCTAGCCAAATAGTATACTATATACAAATATAATTTAAAAAAAAGAAAATATTTTTTAAATAATTAGCTACGTAATACGGAATAATAATGTCAATAATTGGGAAACGTAACTGAGAACAGATTGTAAGTTTAAATCAATACCTGAAACTAGTTTCAACTGAGTAAAACTTAAAACACGTTCTGTAATAAGATCGATGCTTCAGTTTTGGTCTGTACTTAAAACTAGTTTCAGGCAATCAGAGTTCCACCGATACTTGAGACGCCTTTTAAAATACGAGCCTAAGTGAGTCAATAAAATTATTTTTATTAATTTGTTTGTTTTTTTTTTTTTGTAGAATAATTGTCCTGACAATAACGAACAAAAAACAGAATTATCCAGTTTGGTGCAGTTGTAGTGTGTAAGTACCTTTATAATATCTGCATCAGCGATTCCTTACTAGTGTAATAATTATAACATACTTTTGTGGCATTCAATAAACGTAGGTAAACCGAAGTGGTTGTCTAATTTATCCAAATCCCAACATTACATGGCGACCCTGCCATGGGATCTGCCTAAGGGCTCTGTCAAGAGGTCCACAGTCTTTTAAGCTCTAGTAAAGTGGTTTTGCCATTTGAACATGTGCCGGTCCACTGTTGAAAAAGAAGAGGTCTTCTTTAGCCAAAACGCTGCTAGTGGAAACAATGACGCAACTCTAAAGGGAATTGGAGGTCATCTGGAGCGACTGAACACTGTCACGTGGATCATCCTTGCGGTAATATTTTTGCTATTGATTGGCCTTCGAGCGATTGCGAGAATTCGGGCATCCATACGGGGTCATGCTGCCGCTGCCACTCCCGAGAGAACTGGATAAATGATCCTTTGTTGGCTCAAGCAATCATTTAAATGTGGTATTTTCCGTGTAATTTTTTTGTTTTCTCCTTACCTAATTAATTTTATGATATGAATGCAATTTGTTTACATTATATTATAACTTTAGAAATAGATATAACAGAAATTTATGAACAGAAAGAATCTATTTTATATAATTATAGTAGTAGTAAATCGGAAACATCGGAAACAGAGCTGCTGAAGGCCGGGGGTAAACCCGTACTAAGGGAGCTCCAAAAGCTCTTCAACGCTGTCCTGTTTGAAGGGAGAACTCCAGAAGCGTGGAGTAGGAGTGTGGTCGTCTTGTTCTTCAAAAAGGGTGACAAGACCAGGTTGAAGAACTATCGACCCATATCCCTTCTAAGCCACGTCTACAAGCTGTTTTCGAGAGTCATCACGAACCGTCTTGCGCGAAGACTCGACGAATTCCAACCACCGGAGCAAGCTGGGTTTCGGAGCGGATATGGCACCATAGACCACATCCACACAGTGCGGCAGATTATACAGAAGACCGAAGAATATAATCAGCCCCTGTGTCTAGCATTCGTGGACTATGAGAAAGCCTTTGACTCGATCGAGATCTGGTCTGTTCTGGAGTCCCTGCAGCGTTGCCAAGTAGATTGGCGATACATCAAAGTGATGAGATGTCTCTACGAAGCCGCCACCATGTCCGTCCAAGTACAGAATCAGCAAACAAGGCCCGTACCATTGCATCGAGGAGTGAGACAAGGGGACGTTATTTCCCCGAAATTGTTCACAAATTCAATGGAGGACATGTTCAAGACGCTGCACTGGAAAGGGCGTGGCATCAATATCAATGGCGAATACATCTCTCACTTGCGATTTGCAGATGACATCGTCATCATGGCAGAGACGTTGCAGGACCTACAGCAAATGCTGAATGACTTAGCTGACACTTCTGTACGCATCGGCCTACGGATGAACTTGGATAAAACCAAGGTCATGTTCAACGAACATGTACTACCGGAACCGATTGCGGTACACGGTGCCGTTCTCGAAGTTGTTCAAAATTATGTGTACCTCGGGCAGACATTGCAGTTAGGTAGAAACAACTTCGAGGACGAGGTGAACAGAAGAATTCGGTTGGGTTGGGCAGCGTTTGGGAAGCTACGTCGAGTCTTCTCATCGTCGATCCCACAGTGCCTTAAGACGAAAGTCTTTAATGAGTGCGTCCTACCCGTCATGACATACGGAGCTGAAACGTGGACACTTACGGTACGGCTGGTCCACAAGTTCAAAGTCGCTCAACGTGCTATGGAAAGGGCTATGCTCGGCGTTTCTCTAAGGGATCGCATCAGAAATGAGGTGATCCGGCAGAGAACTAAGGTCACCGACATAGCGTACCGGATCAGCAAGTTGAAGTGGCAGTGGGCTGGCCATATTAGCCGCAGAACCGATAACCGTTGGGGAAAACGAGTTCTTGAGTGGAGACCGCGTCTCGGCAAACGTAGTGTAGGACGCCCACAGGCCAGGTGGAGTGACGATTTGCGCAAGATGGCTGGCAGGAGCTGGATGCGAGAAGCCCAAAATCGATCTAAGTGGCGTGCAATGGGAGAGGCCTATGTCCAGCAGTGGACTGCGATAGGCTGATGATGATGATGATGATGATGATGAACAAAGCTTCGATGTTATTGATTTCCCCTGTCATACACAATCAGTGGAAAGATGTGTAAAGCTAGTGACGGAGGCTTCTCTAAGTGTCACGGACGCTACAGCTCGGGATGGTTTAATCAGAAACAGATTAAAATCTCGCGCGGAAATGCCTAATTTTGGCCACAAGAACCAATTTCGTATTTGAAATAAGCACTAATTATAAGTATTTAAACTTTACTGAACATTACCTTATGTATTTGTAGTACCTATAAATTTGATTAAAACCTTTAAAACATTATTTTTGTATCATTTATAGTTTATGTTCGAAACCTCTAAAAATGGCAAATTTGAAAAACTTCTAGGATCGGTAGAGGCCTAAAGATGACAAATATTTAATTAAAGGGGAATGCCCAAACAACTAAGGAAAATAGTATCGGTATAAATATTACTGTGGCAAGATGAAAACTATTGTCTAAGATTCGTATGAGTATGTAGTTTAATAAAAAATAAATAACATATGCGTAATTTGCCGGGTTTCAGAGAAATAGAGGGGGGATTTACATAGTCCCCCGTTGTAAGTTAAAATATGAAACTTATTATTTAGCATGCAATTCATAGGAAGATTAAGATCTAATTAGAATACAAAAGATGTGCACTATACAATTAAAATACTAAGTTACTAAAAGTAAGAAGTATCTACTCCATTAGGAGTGAATTAAATACCTACCTAATATTTTGCTATGTTAACTGTAGAGGGAAAACCTACAGACTACAGTTGCATATAATTAGGCACAATCAAATAACTACTCAAGTTGATCAAAACCGAAGCTTTATTTAGAGAAAGAATAAGGAACACAAAAAAAAGAACAGACATGGCCAGCACGATCGGAGTGATACCACTGCCTCACAGAAAACTAAATGTTTGTCGTTGCTCTTTACCAAGTGAGTGAGGTAACCGGAGCCCAAACCCCCTGATCTTGTGTGGAAAGATCAACTATTCAAAGAGGCTGCCCTTTGAATAGTCGATGCCTCCCTACTATGCAAATATTCTCTGTACACAGGTTTGTCCTCAAGGGCAGTGCGAAACTTGTTAACAAGAGCACAACCTATTCTGAAATCCTCCATAAGATGTTTTGCAGCTCTATTAAAAAAAACCTGTCTAAATAATTTGAAATCCTGTTTCAATCTGCCGTTTACTACCTCAACCACCCATCTACGCATTGTGACATGTGATTTGTTAGCTTGCTCCGTGGTAAGCTGACGGTGGCCTTCTAATAAGGATTCAGGTAGATGAGTTTGATAACCATACTATTGTAATTGAGCCACCACATCTCTAAAGCCTCTGTCAAGAATAAAGACGTCTCCTTCTCGAAAATATTGTCTCATAGGCCCATAAGACCTGGTAAATTCTGTGCTCATAATTGTAGCATCATTGGTGGTTGCTTTATATGGCCCCAAGCAATCTAAAATATGACCGTTACAGCACACAATCATAAATGGTTTCACCAAGTTAGCATATTTATGCAAACTGTAAGTTTGCTTTTGGAATAAATAATTGCTACTACTCTGCACATAAACATATGTAGCATCACATTTGGTGATTGCTGGTTTGGTTTCGACAGGCATTGTTGGGTTTCCATAAAAACCTTCAGGAATCACCATACTGGTTCTTGCTACTTCTTGAACAGTCATGTGACTGAGACCCAAATAGTGAGGAACTAAATGTAATGTCATAACATCTCGCACTTTATTCATCTGACGTTCATGTGTACTTCGTGGCATATTAAAAAGACCACACAACCTCTCATAACTGTCTCCAGTTCCTAATTTGGTTAAATAAATGCACAATGCTACACTAGCATCTGGCACTTTGTCATGTAATTGTGGTATATTGTTCAGTAATTCATAAAATTGAATAGCATTCAGACCAATCCAGTAATAACATAAGTTAGGTTGAATCATGTGGACATAACTAAAATTAATTTCCTTTGTTGACAGTCTTTCCAACATAGCCAGTAGGTTATCCATTTGAGCACCAGTGAAATCAGAATAATTTACTTGTAATTCATCCCAGCAATCATTGTGTAAATGAAAGTTACAGATCCGAGCACTTTGAGGAATATAAATTCGATAGCGACTTAAGACTTCTTCTTTCAATGCTCTAGGTATTAACAAACATTCCATATTGCCGCAGTTAGAAAAAACACAATGCCTTGTTGAAACGGCTACACGTTTATAGGTCTGTGATATTATTTTTGGCCCTTGTTGCCTTCTTTGAGGCTGGTATAGGTTGTGCTGAGGTAATAGTGGTGGATTAGGAATATGTACAGCATTATCTTCCTCATCAGGCACAGATACATCATTATTATGTACAGGTACTTCCACATCAGGTACAACAACTTCCATAGTAAGTACAGGTCCATCAGCATTTGGTGCAAGAAATTCAGCACTGGATACAGCTACTTGAGAGTTCTCAACTACAGGCTCATCTTCAGCATGCATTATATGATTAGCAACATGTTGCAATTGCCGTTGTATGGTTCTTTTCGCTGCCATCCAACATGCTCTGCGTACTCTATCCAAACACCGCATCTGGACAAGAAAGATTAATAGTTAGAGATGGTTTTAATTTACAGTTATGATTATTCTCCTATGAAATATATAATAAAAATTGAACATCTATTATTGAGTAATTTAATTTTTATTTATTTGAAACAAAATGATATACATTAAGTTTTGATTCTACAATTAAATCAAAGATTATAATGTATTTTATTGCAGAGGGTAGGTGTCCTTATGCTTACAAGAGGTATTTGTCATGAACAACAGATGGGATGCAAACAAAACTAGTTACATAAACTGTTAATCATTTGATTTGTTTACATACCAGGTGTGGAGATATCCGATTAAGAATAATATTCCTTTCTTCAACTTCAATGATTGCCAACTTCCATGCTGCAGTCGAAGGGAACAGTTAATGCACCGACGAACGGAACACGAACTTTCCGTTATGGTTTTAATGGAGTCTCTATCTCACTTTCACAATCAGTTTTTACAAAGAGTTTCTGCCTTACAGTTAGTACAAAAAATATAGTATTTTTCTCAAATACGTGTAGTTACTACAATGAATCACAATAACACACACGGAAAAATTACAAATTCAAACGACGCTGAACTGTTTGACAACAAACAATAATCATGTGATAATCATACAGCTACAGTGTTGCCATAATTATAAAAACTATATTGATTGAGATTAAAAATCGAAATCGACCACATACGAGTTTGTATTCGGTGCAATGAGTTAAAAGAAATATGATTTCTTTTGATTATTAAATCTGAAAAATAAAGACAAGTATCGATTCCCAATAAACATAATGCCAATTGCTTCCTCATTTTATGATATTACGGTTTCATACACCTAGTTTAAAAGCTAATATTTAATTTGTAGTTTCGAGTCAATGACAAAAAAAGTTTATTTTCATAAATTATATTTTTTTAATTAGCATTAAAGTATTATCATGCTATTATTAAATAATTACGATTGATTCATGTTTAAACAACTGGTTATTTTATTTAAAAAAATCGATTTAATGTAATTATTTGTGAAATGATGTTACCACTACAAAAAATCCCTAACGAAAAATTGAACGACTGATAAATAATAATTAATATATAAATAAAACAACTAATATTTCATGTTCATTTATCCGGCAAATGTGAGACGCAACATTAGGTTATAAAATCATCATAAATATAAACAAAAATTATCACTATCACGAACTTGTGTCACAGTTTAAATAATAATCATCAAGCGATACCACATATGGGCATTCCCCTTTTGTTATATTTGTAATCTATTCACAAAAACGCAACTTTTGATACCTCTTGCGTAGCCGTCGCTTAAAAAAAAAAACCCATACATTGACGGGACAAACTAATGCCTAGTCTGATACTATCGGTAATGTGAACCAATGCAGAAGTTGTACCGTAACCAGGACGAAAGCCGGATTGGAAGAGGTTCAGTAAAGAATTTTTGGAAAGGAAGCTACTCAGTTGAGAGTGGATGAGACGTTCAAGCACTTTGGACAAGAAAGGTAAAATAGATATAGGCCTAAGGTCAGAAAAAGAAGAGGGTTTAATTTTTTTAGGTAGAGGGATTAGTTGAGCATCTTTCCATGCAGATGGAAAAACACCGCTTGTCACGGAGTGATTCAGGATATTGCATAGGATGGATAGGATTTCGTCAACGATAGGAAGAATCATGTTTCGGCTAACACAGTCACTTCCTACTGCATTTGATGAAATCGCTAGAATGGTCTTCTTAACGTCACAAGCGAACAACTGATCAAAGACGAAAGGTGGATAGTCGGGAGCTGGGGTAGAAGAAATATATATAAGCGTATTAGCTTTAGTGTTGTCATTAATTTCAGACGAGATAGAGAAATGTTTATTAAGTAAATCAAAGTTTATATTTTTAGGAAAAGAGTCTTGGCGAGACTTTTCAACTCCAAATGTTCTTAAAAATTTCCAGACTTTCGCTGGATCTCCGTTGTCTACGGAAGAATGGATGATTGTGGATTTCTACACATCTTATTGCAGAGATTTCTCAGGTACACATATTTTTCTAGGTTAATATCCGTGGGTCGACTACTTATTTTTCGCCAAACATTTCTTAGACATGATCGGCCGTATCTCCTCGGTAAGCCATGGAGCCGGTAAATGTTTCATTTTGATCGTTCGCAGGGGTGCATGCACGTTATATAGTTCTAATAGCTTTTCAGTGAATATTTTTACTTTTTCATTTATACACTGCGAGTTTATTAAGACAGACCAGTCAATGTTACCGGCATCCTCTTTCAGCTTAATAAGATCCAGTCCGCTAAAATTGCGTTGCACAAGAATTCTCGGCTTTGCCTTGGGTGGGCGGATAGCATAGGAAAGAAATATCAAATCATGACAGGAGAATGCATAAGCTGGATACTGGCCATGGTTAATGACATGATCAGTAAAGGAGACAATAATAAAATCAAGAAGAGAGGGAGTGCAGTTAGGAAAATGATGAGTAGCATCAAGTCTTAAAAGTGAAAGTAAAATAATTTATACTATCATTTTGGTCCACCCGAAAGTCGTGTGTTTAACATTTATAGCGGTGAGAGATATTATAACTTAATTTAAGCAAAACAGCAAAGAAAAGAAAAAAAAAAGGAATTTAGATTATACGTAAAATTAGCAACGAAACGCATCAAGTATCTGGGTGAACTTATTTGTGTGAAAAGCCTATGTTCCAAATCACAAGTAATAAAGGCGAAACGAGTGTTTTGAAAAAGAAAATATGTTGACTGGAACGCAATTTTGACAGATAGCTCACTAATAATTTGTATTGTATGTCAAGTGGAATAATAAATAAGTTAATTTTATTAAGGTAGAAAGTGATAACTAGACAGTTATTATGGCAATATAAGTGAAGAGGGTATATTGGAAGTGATTCTTACGTGTAATCCACCCAGACAGTGTAACGTTACATTGAGACACCGTATGCAAACAATACAGATGAACTTATCTTCTAGAACCGGTAACCGCTCTTCGCGGTTTAGAAGCTGGGTTTTTGGTAACATTAGGTTTCTCTGCAACTACTGGCTTTATCTTATTCGGGTCTGACACAGATGTAATACGGTAGCGTGAACCGTCAGGAGCCAAAACATATACGGAACCTTCTTTGGTCCAACATTTCGTGATCCCGAACTCTTTACGTGCTGCCATGAAGGCTGAGTGTCGCGACCGAGTCAGGAACTCCGAGAGGGTCACACCAGTGCCTTTCAGTTTGGTCTTAGATGTCCAGATTCTGTCCCGCACTGCTACTGTCCTAAATTTAACTAGAATGGGTCTTGGTTTCTCACCTGATGATTGCCGACCCATCCTGTGACAGCGGCTTATGTCTTCAGGGTCAAACGAGTCAAAATGCAATTTATGTTCCGCTACCTCAGCCACCACTTGAGATGTGATCTCATCCTTTTTCTCTGTAACACCATGAAGAAGGAGCATTTTGCGGCAGCTGCGTGTCTCTATGTTGTCCACCTCATTCGTAATCACATCGATCTGACTTTGGAAGTACCTCAAGGTCTCAAGAACAAGAGTTTTAAATATAGTGAAGTCCTCTGTGAGACCAGCCAGGCTAGCAGCATTGGAGGTCTTCTTTAAGAGTTCCGCTTCAAGGTTTTCCATCCTCTTCTCAAAGAAATCTTGCAACTCCTGTATATTCTGTAATAATAAAAAATTAAAAAATTAATTTATGTGTGTTGGGTCTGTTATAAAGGAAATAAAAACTAAATTGGTGGCATCAAATAGAAACAAAATAACAAAATAAAAGTCTCGGGCGCCAGATACCACCTTAAAAGAACACAGAACCCACCACAAACACAACAAATACCTCGGACATCTCAGCCAGCACCGAACCTTTTTAAAACAAGGCGGGAGGACAGCTAAAGAATACAAGATGTTAAGTTCTAATGGCTGTTTATTATCCCGTAGTGTCTGTAGAGTACAATGTGTCTTATGTCTCTAATTACAATAGGTAATTCTTATACACAAATTAGTACTGTCATTAATGCAATCCTTTCCAATAAGAAAAATATAAGGTTAAATAAATTTTAAAGAGTCACATAAAGACTAAATAGACAAAACAGTAAACTCTAAGGGTAGACATAGCATTGACCTACTCTCTAATGATAAATAACACCCCTTGGGGACCTGCAGTGTTCAATGCCACGTCGCCAAGAAAAATATAACAAAACTACATACCGATGACCTTGGATCAGACCGAACGAAATGAAATCAAACCAACTCCGAAAACTTCTCACTCCGGATCCCACGTGGTGGAAGAGGCGGGTCAGCACTCCCAGGCTCCAGACCATGGCGTACAGCTAAGCAGCTTTTTCTACCATTCTGGCGCTCCACAGCAAACCAATTTCTTGGGGTCAAACTCCGGCGAGAGACAAAAACCGAATGCCACGCAATGACATTCCAATAAGAAAGTAAAATAATTTAGGTAATGTAAAGACTTTAGATATAAACTAAAAAAGAAACCCTGATTCATCTGCAAATAAGGAAAAATTATAGGTTAAAAGCCTATCTCACAGTATGAATCATAACTCTGACAAGAAATCATATTTCACTTACCAGGGTTCCAAAACGTTTCACAAATCAAGCAGCGGCATTAAAGCATTATAAGCATTGCCTGTAACCAATTAAACAAAGAGTTAAAACCACAAATTCCGCCAAGCCAAGCGTGAAGCACGTGGCCGAACAAACTCACCTTTTTTATCAAAAATAATCACTCGATCCACTAGCTCGAGTCTTAACTAGGTTGGCCAAACATTTAAAGAGGAAATAGGCCCTCGTCCATATCAAATAAATACGGATTTCTAAAAAATTAAATGACAAAATTTGGTTTGCCTCATTTCTCTCGGCGGCCGATCCAAAAGTGAAAGTCAAAGTGATACCAGTGCAAAAGCTTGTCGCTCTTTAGAGCGGGGAAACAAAAATGTTGCCAGAACAAGAAAAACTAAATCGACTAACAAATCGCGGGCGAACAACATCGATTATTACTCTCGTCCGTCCCTCGACCATCGGCACACGCAGAAACGACAAAAAATTCAATCTAACAAAACAAAAACGAGACTAAGTTTCAAATTACTGTAATGGCGCGAAATGCACCGTTACATTACATACCTTCCCGAAAAAAAATAAAAGAAAGGACTCTTTCTTTTATGCTGAAAAGTCACTACTCAACAACATATTAAACAAAAAGATTGCAAAATAACTAAACTCCAAAACTGACTCTACCAGAAACTCTACTAAAACTCTACAACTCTAGGAATACAAAAATCCATACGCCAAAAAGGACTAGGAAACTAAATATAAGATCAAAATATACTCTACAACAAAATCACACAAACCCTAAAACAAATCCCTACACCAAGCTACCATTAGGACTAGAAAGTCCAAAAAGTGCGGTTGGACACCCTCGTCACCGACTCTAATGGAGCTGCAAACTACAACAAAATACACCAACAACAACAAAGTAAACTTCACAAACAACAACAAAGTAAACTTCACAAACAACATCCATTAGGAATTGTATCTTAAAAGATATCAATATCCAAGAAGTGCGGTTGGACACCTTCGTCACCGACTCTAATGGAGTTACGAACTACACAAAACAAAACAACATCCATCAGGAAATGCATATCTCAAAGATATCAATATCCAAGAAGTGCGGTTGGACACCTTCGTCACCGACTCTAATGGAGTTACAAAACGCTTCACCCTAACATTCAAACACATGTCAAACATGTCGAACCAAACAAAATATTTATCCCAACAAGGCAGGGAGAATATATAAAACCCTGTGCATTGTGATCGGCTCAACTCCACCGAACTACCGGGCACAATACAACAGAAACCAAACCAAAATATTCATCACAACAAGGCGGTGAGAATATATAAAAAACCTGTGCATTGTGATCGGCTCAACTCCACCGAACTACCGGGCACAATACAACAGAAACCAAACCAAAATATTCATCACAACAAGGCGGTGAGAATATATAAAAAACCTGTGTATTGTGATCGGCTCAACTCCACCGAACTACCGGGCACAATACAACAGAAACCAAACAAAAATATTCAACACAACAAGACGGTGGGAATATATAAAAACCTGTGCATTGTGATCGGCTCAACCCCACCGAACTACCGGGCACAATGCAACAGAAACCAAACAAAAATATTCAACACAACAAGACGGTGTGAATATATAAAAAACCTGTGTATTGTGATCGGCTCAACTCCACCGAACTACCGGGCACAATACAACAGAAAGCAAACAAAAACATCCAACGCTTAAAAAAAACGTGAATCCAACCAACAAACCAATCATCACCTGAAAAAGAGTGAATCCAACAAGAAACAAAACATTCAACACCTGAAAAAAAGTGTGAAACCGACAAGAAACAAAACATTCAACACCTGAAAAAAGTGTGAAACCGACAAAAAACAAATCATTCAACACCTGAAAAAAAGTGTGAATCCAACAAACATCCCATTCAACCCTTGAAAAGAGGGCGAACCTAACTCCAACAAAACACTCTACCATGGGTAGAACTGCAAATAAGATACAAACAAAATATTCTTTTGATGTGGTCTCTATTATGAATGAAGTTCCTGAAATAATAAACCAAAATGACCTAAGTAAACTTTTGAACTTTTAAACCCTAAAATTAATATATCGGTAAGAATACCGCGCACTACATCAACATACAAATCACAATAACCTAGCATACATCAATCTACATCCTTCCTCACACAAATGTGAAATCCAACAAATATATCAAAATAAGACCCAAAAGTTAATGACCGAATAGCGAAATTTTAATATTTAATAATATCTTTAATGTGATAGCGACCAGTGGTGTTCTTTAAAAGGTCCTGCAAAAGGTAAACATTATCTGAAATCTTCTCTATAATTCTACATTTAATAAACTTAGGTGCAAGCTTTGCCGAAAAATAAGCTGGAGCATTAGACTGAACAAAACTTCTCCAAACAATATCACCCACATCAAAAGAAATAGTCTTCCTTCCAACATTATAATAACGCGCATTACGTTTATACGCCTTCAACAAATGAGACTCAACTCTAGCAAAAATATCACTAAGAGATTTAAGAGAAAGGGCATAAGAGTCCCTTCCACCAAACTCAAGCTGGTCTAAATTACTCAAAGAATTGCTAAAACGGTGTAGAGAAGCATCAACAATCAACTCTCTACCAAACATAAGAAAATTAGGAGTAAAATCAGTAGCCAAATTTACACTACTGTTTAAAGCTAATTGAACGTGAGGCAAAAATTTAGACCAAGAACGTTGGTCCTCTTTAACAAAACATGAAATACAAGTCTCTACTGTCTTATTGTACCTCTCCACAGGGTTATTTTGAGGTGTGTACAACGTGTTATAAAAAATTTTAGTAATGTTGTAACCCTTCATGAAATCTACAAAATGTTTAGAAGTGAATTGAGTACCATTATCACAAACTATTAATTTAGGACAACCAAATTTAAGAAATATCTCTTTTTCAAGGATGCTACAAACGGATAAGGTGGTTGCTTTTACTAATGGAAAAACCCAGCAAAATTTTGTGAAAACATCTACAACTGAAAGAATATATTTATGTCCAGAATAACTTTTAGGCAAGATTCCAATTATATCAAGCGAAAGCATGACCATAGGGCGGTCTACTTTCTTTGGGTTAACCATAATGCCAAAAGGTTGAGAAGTGCTATGCTTATAGGCTTTACAAATGTCACAAGATCTAATGTAATTTTGAACATCATTAAACATACCGTTCCAAACATAATGTTGTTTTAATTTCTTAATAGTTTTATGAATCCCAAGATGACCAGAATTTATATCATCATGGTTTGACTTAATAGTATCCAAAATATGTTCCTTAGGAATAACAATTTTCCAATTTAATCTACTATCCGGATTGAATTTATTCTTACAAAATTTATATAATGTGTTGTCATCAACCCTGAAATTTTTATATCTAGAAGGGAACTTTTGACAATTAACGAATACCTTTCTATACCAAGGGTCTACAATCTCCTCATCGGGTGAGACAACCTGTATAGCGGAAACCAAAATTGCAGATGTCTCAATACGAGATAAAGCATCTGGAACTAAATGTAAGGAACCTTTCTTGTGAACAATTTGGAAAGTAAATTGGGAAATTCTAGCAGCCCATCTTGCTAGACGTCCACTAGGGTTGTTTAATTTTAGAAGCCATTTTAAACAAGCGTGATCAGTGATAACGGTAAATTCCATTCCTTCAATATAAGGCCTAAAATGTTCTATTGAATCTAAAATTGCTAATAGTTCACGTTCCGTGGTGCTATAATTTCGTTCACACTTATTAAGGGATCTAGAATAAAACGCGACGGGATGCTGCTCTCCATCCTCGTCCTCCTGACTCAAAACACTACCAATCCCAACGGAACTAGCATCACAATGTAAAAAGAAAGGTTTAGAAAAATCGGGACAACGTAATACAGGGGAGGTTACTAAAGCTTCTTTAAGATTTTGAAAAGCATTTTCAGCGTCATTATTCCAAATAAGGGGTTTTTTAGAGTTTTTACTACCAGCTGTTAATTTTGTCAGTGGCGAAGCAATGTCAGCAAATTTACAAATAAACCTACGATAGTAAGAGCACAATCCAAGGAAACTTCTAAGCTGCTTAACCGTTTCAGGGCGGGGGAAATTTTGAATAGTTTGTAATTTAAACGGATCAGTGTGTAAACCCTTGCTATCCACAATGTATCCGAGGTATCTGAGTCTGTCTTTACAGAACTCACATTTCTTTAAATTTACAGTAAGGCCAGCATCTTTAAGTATCTTATAAATTTTGTTTAAGTAAGCTATATGGTCTTCAAAATTATTATTTATTAAAATCAAATCATCCAAATAACAAAAAAGTACGTTATCAAATTCAGGTCCAAAAAGTTTATCTACTAATCTCTGCAGTTCTGCAGGAGCGTTGGTTAATCCAAAAGGCATTCTAACGAACTGAAATAACCCTTTGCCCGGTACTACAAAGGCAGTTTTCTCGCGAGAAGATTCCTCAAGTGCAATCTGAAGAAAAGCTTTAGAAAGATCTATGGTTGTGATATAACGGGCGCCTCTGAGGCTGTCTAAAATTCGGGAAGGATAGGGGAGGGGATACGAATCTCTAATAGTAATGGAATTTAAACGTCGAGAATCTAAACATAATCTAGTGCTACCGTCTTTCTTTTCTACGGCTAAAACAGGAGAACACCAAGGAGACTTAGAGGGTTCAATAATACCTTCCCTAAGCAGAGCTTCAACTTCAACAAAAAGTTCCTTCTGCTTAGCAGGACTCAAAGGCCAATATCTCTGCTTAAAAGGTTCACCAGTAACGTTAATTTTATGTTCTACCAAATGAGTGAGACCTAATCCTTTCTTTTCATACGAAATGTCTTCAAAAAGCGAAACGGTTCTATCAAGCTTTAACTTCTCAGAAGGAGTAAGTTCAGCGGCGCAAGTTACCGTACAAGTTTGAATTTTATCATTACTCACGAAGGTTATATTTTTCCACAAGTCCTTAGCCAGGTCAAACTTAAGCCAAAAATCAAATCCTAAAATAATTGGAATATTAAATGAAGGTATAACAAGGAATTTAATACTTTTTGTTAGATTATCACAAGTAACTGGTAAATTAATAACTCCAATAACCTGGGAGGCGGAGCCATCCGCGGTGTAAGCAGATTTAGAAGTGTAGTTAGGCACTTGCTCAATTTTAAAACCCATTTTAAGAAACCGTTGGTGACTATTAGAACCTAGAATACAACCATTGGACCCACTATCTAATAAACCCGAAAATTTATCCCCTTTAACAGAAAATTTTAAATACGGTCGAGAGTCATTATTTTTGACAAATAAAACAGGCGCAGCCCTATGAGTGCGAAAGAAAGTTTTTAGGTATTCCACCCAGTCCAGAAATTCCCTACGGCATGAGGCTTTATCGGGCCTTTTAGTGTGTCTAATAATTTCTTTAACCATCGAGACATCCTTAGGTTTCTCAGGAACCCGAGCTCGATGGAAACTAATCAGTTTTTTGCCCCGTTAGGGTTCACTTTGGCCGAATTGCACACTTCACACAAACTTGTGATAACCCCCTCCTTCCGGCACCTGAAGCAGATCACGCCTGGGATAGAAGGACAATTCCTATAAGAATGACCGACCGACTTACACTTCAAGCACAGAACGCCCTCCTTGTCAGAGGTGACAGCGTTGGACTGTACCCTTTCAAATTTAAAAGATTTGGACGACTCCCTAAGAGGTTTCCTAATACCTGAAGCCTCTAACTCCTTTCCCAATCCTATAAAGTCCTCGAGCGAAGATATCTGTTTACCAATCATATAAGGTGCATAAACCGGCAACATATTGTATTTAATAATCGTAATCAACGACGGCTCTGGAACAGCAGTGCCCAGGCGGCTTTCCATGTCCATGATTTCCGTGATAAAGTCTGGAAGAGACTCACTAGGCTTCTGTTTGCGAATGCGCAGTTCATGCTCCAAACAGCTATCATAGTCCGGCCTATCAAAACGTCTAAGCAAGGCAGCCTTAAGCTCAACCCACGAAGAGATCTTCATACGAATAGTCCTAAACCACTTGGCAGCAGTACCAGCAAGCAGATCAGCAAACGAACCAATCAACACGGCCTCATGAAAGTTCCTGAATACAAAGTAATCCTCAACACGAGTGATAAATTCTCTAACACAGGTCTTACCGTCAAAGATTATCTTGCTCCTAGTCAAATCAGGCAGCTTCGTAGTATAGGCAGGCATATTTCTCCTAACGTGTTCATTCATGCTGTTGAACGAAGGCAGACTTGGTGCAAGAGCAGGAGTATCACGAACATATGACAAGTCCAATGGGACGCTCATCTCCGCTGACTCATCCACAGCTGTGCCAACATCCACATTGGCAGGCGACGTTGAAGGTGGAGCCTCCTTGTCCATATTACAAACCGACATTAACCACACAATTCCAAAACAGCCGTTCAAAGGTTAAGTTTTTTAAAATTAATTAAGTTTAAATTTATTCAAAAGTCACTGTTGTGAAAACCTAGGTTTAAATTATTTAAAAGTTAAATCCTATGAAAGGATAAGTTTAAATTTATTTAAAAGTTAAGTGTTGTGAACAACCAGGTTCAAATTTATTTAAAAGTTGAATATTGTAAAGAAAAATCTAAATTGATTTAAAAGTGTAGTGAAAAAAGCTAAGTTTTAATTTAAATATCTAAGTTCTATATTAAAAAGGATTTAAGGATTGCAGTAACCACTAACAATTGTTCTAGTAACTAAATAATAACAGCAAGGCTAAGCTAAGTTAAGTTAATCTTAATTTACAATAAGTTATATTATAATAATTCCAAAGCGGAGGTATCTATAAAATGTTTCTTGAGCAGACTTACAATTAACATTCAAAGCTATTAAATTGTAACACAAAATGTTTCAGTAACTATACCCTTAATTGAGAATACAATAGGCAGCAGTATAACTTAAATTATTGTTGTTTGTTAAAGCAGAAATAACATTGTAATGAAAAGTCACAATGTTGTAAATTATTATTGAAAAATTGTAAAAATAACCTCACTTAATGATAATACAATTATAAAATACACAAGGTATGTAAGAAAAATATAGGATGCAGTAAAGACAGTATCTAATCAGTTATCTAATTAACCTACAGACACTACTTCAGTCCCTGAGCGCTGGCGACAATTGTAATAATAAAAAATTAAAAAATTAATTTATGTGTGTTGGGTCTGTTATAAAGGAAATAAAAACTAAATTGGTGGCATCAAATAGAAACAAAATAACAAAATAAAAGTCTCGGGCGCCAGATACCACCTTAAAAGAACACAGAACCCACCACAAACACAACAAATACCTCGGACATCTCAGCCAGCACCGAACCTTTTTAAAACAAGGCGGGAGGACAGCTAAAGAATACAAGATGTTAAGTTCTAATGGCTGTTTATTATCCCGTAGTGTCTGTAGAGTACAATGTGTCTTATGTCTCTAATTACAATAGGTAATTCTTATACACAAATTAGTACTGTCATTAATGCAATCCTTTCCAATAAGAAAAATATAAGGTTAAATAAATTTTAAAGAGTCACATAAAGACTAAATAGACAAAACAGTAAACTCTAAGGGTAGACATAGCATTGACCTACTCTCTAATGATAAATAACACCCCTTGGGGACCTGCAGTGTTCAATGCCACGTCGCCAAGAAAAATATAACAAAACTACATACCGATGACCTTGGATCGGACCGAACGAAATGAAATCAAACCAACTCCGAAAACTTCTCACTCCGGATCCCACGTGGTGGAAGAGGCGGGTCAGCACTCCCAGGCTCCAGACCATGGCGTACAGCTAAGCAGCTTTTTCTACCATTCTGGCGCTCCACAGCAAACCAATTTCTTGGGGTCAAACTCCGGCGAGAGACAAAAACCGAATGCCACGCAATGACATTCCAATAAGAAAGTAAAATAATTTAGGTAATGTAAAGACTTTAGATATAAACTAAAAAGAAACCCTGATTCATCTGCAAATAAGGAAAAATTATAGGTTAAAAGCCTATCTCACAGTATGAATCATAACTCTGACAAGAAATCATATTTCACTTACCAGGGTTCCAAAACGTTTCACAAATCAAGCAGCGGCATTAAAGCATTATAAGCATTGCCTGTAACCAATTAAACAAAGAGTTAAAACCACAAATTCCGCCAAGCCAAGCGTGAAGCACGTGGCCGAACAAACTCACCTTTTTTATCAAAAATAATCACTCGATCCACTAGCTCGAGTCTTAACTAGGTTGGCCAAACATTTAAAGAGGAAATAGGCCCTCGTCCATATCAAATAAATACGGATTTCTAAAAAATTAAATGACAAAATTTGGTTTGCCTCATTTCTCTCGGCGGCCGATCCAAAAGTGAAAGTCAAAGTGATACCAGTGCAAAAGCTTGTCGCTCTTTAGAGCGGGGAAACAAAAATGTTGCCAGAACAAGAAAAACTAAATCGACTAACAAATCGCGGGCGAACAACATCGATTATTACTCTCGTCCGTCCCTCGACCATCGGCACACGCAGAAACGACAAAAAATTCAATCTAACAAAACAAAAACGAGACTGAGTTTCAAATTACTGTAATGGCGCGAAATGCACCGTTACAATTCTTCATAGTAGTGCTGCGATTAATATGTATTTTTAACCGACTTCAAAAAAAGGAGGAGGTTCTCAATTCGACTGTATTTTTTTTTTTTTTTTTTTTTTTTTTTTTTTGTATATTTGTTACGCGATTACTCCGGCAATTATAAACCGATTTGAATAATTCTTTTTTTATTTGGTAGGTCATACGTCAGAGGTGGTCCCATTGTCACCAGGTCAGGATCTGATGATGGGATCCTGGGGAAATCGAGGGAAACCCTCAAATTTTGTAGGCATATACACTGTTTATCAGAAATTATCTTAATCTATGTAGATTTTTGCATCTAATGGTCACCATCTGATGTTGCTGAGCTGATGATGAAGCTGATGATGAATGGTTTAGGAGTATGGGATCTCTGTAACAAAATTATGTAATACCATCGAATTTGAATGTGTTTGAGTCTAATTAATAAGGACTTCGATCCTATGTGATATTCAGGGTCTGATGATGGAGACGGTAAATAGCCATGGGAACTCTGTAATAAAATAAAGCAATTCCGCCGTGTTTGTGCTCATTTGATTCGTCTCGACTAGGAGCTTCATGCTAGTCGATTTTTAACCAACATCAAAAAAGGAGGGTTTTTGATTCGACAGTATGTGTTCTTTTTAACCGACTTCTAAAACACAAAAGAGGAGGTTCTCAATTCGTCTGTATTTTTTTTTTAATGTATGTTTGTTACGCGATTTCTCCGTCAATTGTGGACTGATTTTCAAAATTCTTTTTGTAATCGAAAGGGTATGCTCCCGAATTGGTCCCATTACCACCAATTCAGGATCTGATGATGGGATCCTAGAGAAATCGAGGGAAACCCTCACAATTATTGGGAATTTGACAGCCCCGATAACGTGTTTTAGCTACGAGTATTTCTTTAAAACCATGGCAACCGTCAGAGACTGCGCGATGTGATGCGCAGAGAACTTACAGTATTTATGTCACCACAGTAATTTTCGTTGTATTAATAAGAAGAAAAGGTTGAAATTTTGTATTTTATCTTGTTAAAATAATTCGGATAGACGTTTTGTTGCTATGGATGGCATCGCATTTCGTTTGTAAGTAATTTTATACTTAATTTATTAAAATAGTTCTGGAAAAAACTCTTAAATTTTGTGTGAGTCAACTAGGTTAATTTCTAACATACCAGTATTAACCCTTCTAGTTGGAACTCCTTCTATAAAATATTGAGCATATTTGTTGAGTAGTCTCACTAAAGCTTCCCTATCTTCACCTTCGAGGTCAGTGTCAATTGAATCGGAAGTTATTTTGTTCGGTTGCAACTCACAAGAATTTGACTGTTTCTTAGAAAAGAATTTAAGCTGATCTTGATCAGTTTGGACGCCAATGTAGGAGAGGCCTATGTCCAGCAGTAATTTAATATAATATTTAATATAATCTAACAAACTACAGTTTGTTACTATACATTACGGTACGTAGTGTTTTAAATATCGTACTTATCTACTCATTACAAACATATCCTACACTAAAAATGGTAAAATAAACCCTTTTAAAAAAAAAGTTGAACCGACTTCAAAAAACACCTACAAAGAGCACTAAAAATTAAAAAATAATTACAAATCTAAGTAAAAAACTATAATAAGTACCCTCAATGTAACAGGTAACATTACAATACCAATAGTCCCTTCTAGTCTGTTTGAAGTCGGTGCCAAGCTCGATGCACAATAAGTAATACTGGTCTATGTCAGCTTTATATTAGCACAATGAAAAATTAAGAATTCAAAATAATTCTAATGAAACATCGAAGATTTTGTTATTTAATAAAGACCAAACAGATCAATTACGTGCGCAAACGTATCAACTCCTTACTAAAGCATTCAAAATAATAATATAATTGGAGATGTGCGTCCACTTTAGCTCGTTCAACATGTTTTGCGCAGCATGAAGACTGTTGCAGCTGCCGCGCTACATTCTATCAAGCACCTATTTGGCTTGGCACCGACATCAAACCGACTAGAAGGGACTATTGGTATTGTAATGTTACCTGTTACATTGAGGGTACTTATTATAGTTTTTTACTTAGATTTGTAATTATTTTTTAATTTTTAGTGCTCTTTGTAGGTGTTTTTTGAAGTCGGTTCAACTTTTTTTTTAAAAGGGTTTTGTGCTTTGGATTTAGTTATTAATTTAAGATATAACACTTGACTAGCAGGTATTTATTGTTAATGACTTACTATATTCATTAAATTTATGTAAAATGTAGTTATTTTATTTTCCTTTTCAATTAATTAATAGGAGCTTTTATGTTGTATGTTGACCTTTCAACTACCCTACAATAACTCCTACAGTAATCCCAGATATTAAAATAAAAATGCTGTTTTCGTAATGAGGTTGAAAAATGTAATTAAATATTGAATGACAATGCATACAAAAATAAAAAAAAAACGACACACTAGAAGGTAGATGAAAATAATTTGAGTAAATGACCTAGTCGGTGCGTGAGTATTATGGCGGGATCATGGCGGTTCAATATATATAAGTCATGAAATAACTACTTGATTCTAAAATAATAATTGTGTACTAACCATGAACTTCACAGAAATTATTAAATATGTTTATAATACCTGGCTATGAGTACTGGGTACAATACTGAAACTCAATAAGTATTAAACACTGATACAAATTTTGACCACACGTCGTCATTGGTGAGACTTTTCAATTCACGTCAGTACCTTTCCTCTAAATATAGCTTGAATATTGCAATCCGCTTATTATTTCAACTTTTATCCAATAATTAATTTTATTCGGCCCGAAGGACCATGTATAGACGTAATCCCAGGTATTAAAATAAAAATGCTGTTTTCGTAATGAGGTTGAAAAATGTAATTAAATATTGAATGATAATGCATACAAAAATAAAAAAAAAAACGACACACTAGAAGGTAGATGAAAATAATTTGAGTACATGACGTAGTCGGTGCGTGAGTATTATGGCGGGATCTGAACAGTATTCGTTATGCCGCCACCACTCGAACACAACTTATGGGACAATTACCGGTTGCACGTGTTACGCCGAATAAACCATTTTTTATGTAGTGGTGTAGATACGCTGGGCCTATAAACATAAGAGTTTCTAAGGGCCGTGGTAACAAGTCATACAAAGAGTACATAGCTTTGTTTATATGCATGTCTACGCTTGCAGTACACTTGGAAGCAGTGAGTGATTTGAGTAGAAAAGGCTTTTTGACTGCTTTCAAACGCTTCGTGGCGAGGAGAGGTCGGGTTGCTGAAATCTACAGTGACAACGGCACAAATTTTGTGGGTGCGGCACGAGAGTTACGATATTTATATAACGCGGAAAAATCGGGCGTAAATGAGGAATTGGCTGAGTATCTTTCAAACACTGGGACTCAGTGGAACTCTATTCCTCCTCACTCGCCGAATTTTGGAGGGTTATGGGAGGCAGGTATAAAGTCCACCAAATATCACCTGAAACGCGTCATAGGAAACTCTACTTTAACGTTTGAAGAGATAACAACTATACTTGCACAAATTGAAGCTTGCCTTAATTCAAGACGGTTATCTTACATTGAGGATCAGGATAAGTTGACTGCACGGATGGCGTAGTGGTTTAAGCGGGCGCCACGCCGCTTCCTACTACGCCGAATGTTGTGGGTTCAAACCCCACATGGGACGACACTGTGTGATCCACAAATTATTGTTTTGAGTCTGGGTGTTCTTTGTGTCCGTTTCATGTGTTTGTAAAGTCCCCCGTGACACAGGAATGTATCCCTAATGCGGGAGTTGTCTTTTTAAAGAAAAAAAAAAAATTGACTATTAACCCCAGGGCATTTTCTAGTTGGAGAACCGCTGGTAGTTGCTCCTGATTCTAATTATGAACGCTCTAATATTAGCAACCTATCGAGTTGGCAGCTGCAACAATGCAGGATGCAGGATTTTATCCTCAGGACTATCTGAATCAATTTCTACAAACGGCATAAATGGGCTCATCAGACTCCGGAGCCAACTGTGGGTGATGTAGTTTTGGTTAAGGAGGATGATTTGCCGCCTGGTAGGTGGCTGTTGGGTAGAATCGAGAAAAAATATCCTGGTCCAGACGAAATCACTCGTGTCGTTACTCTGCGTACACAATATGCAGTCATTAAAAGGCCTACTTCGAAACTGTGTGTCTTACCTATCAAATAAATTAATTATTGAGCTATTTGGGTTGATATGAGTTATGTTTGTATCTTAAATTGTAGGGTAATAAGTTTCTTTGTTTTCAACTTGACCTTGATTTCTATGTTAACCTGTAATTGGACTGTTAGCTGTGTTGTTGTTTTAAGTTATTGCTTAAGTTTCAAGTGTAATATGTTACCACTGAGGACATAATTATGTACCCATGTCGAAATTAGTCCTTTTAACAGTGTTATTTTAAAATGTAATGTTTGCACGGTGGGCGGTACCTATGTAAAGGACATTTTTTAGGATGTCCTTGGTGGGTGGTATGTTTGGGTTTAAAAATGTAAACAAAATCAAAACTAAAATATGACCTAGCTCCATAGATTGCGTTAGATTGCGTACCATCAAATTTAGATCGCGCTATGGTTTCGTTCACAACCGATAAGATGTAAATGTGTAATTGTTTGGTGCGATTCTTTGGGAGCAGTAATACGTTATAGTATTGTAAATCGTCATCGCCCTCTTTAAAATATACGCAGTTTGCATTTGTTGTGTCTGTGTATTATTTGAACTCCCGCTCAAGGAACCTCGGGTTTTGTTCAGAAGGGCTACAAGCACGTCTGGGTCAGAGGAGGCCGAATTTTTATGAGAAAGACAGATGATTCGGCATATCGGATTATTAGAGACATGGACTCACTTAGCAAAATAAACTAAAATAATGATTTTCATTTATCACTATGGTGTATTTTCTGCATATTTATAAGTAATATTTTCAAACTCCCTACTTTCAGTATTTTCTACCAAAATGTCCGTAGCTTGAGATTTCTCAAGAATTCTTCTGTGATTTGGCCTGTACAAACTACGAAGCAATAGTGTTAACAGAGACATGGCTGAATAATTGCGTCTTTAGCACAGAACTCTTTGATAGTAGATATAATGTTTTCCGTAGATACCGAGCAACTACAGGATTCCACAATCATGAAGATGGTGAAGGTGTTTTGATTGCGATTGCTAAGAAGTTTGTTGCTAATAGGACATCATTCAGACAGGAAGAGTAGTTGCGAGGACTTATGGGTAATAGTCCAAGTCAACACACAACTTTAAATTAGCTTTAGGTCCACCACCTGTTCAAAACTCAATTATTGACCACTTCATGAACAATTAGAATTAATTAGTAGATAGAATCAACGACTGTCATACCATTCTCATATGCGATTTCATTTTAAGCCAAATCAATTGAAATGTTGTAAATGGCCCAGCCCTTTCTCTCATTCTAAGACCTGTTAGAAACTCGTTAATCTTACGCACATAAACCACTTAAATCAGTGTAATAATATTTTTAAAAACAAAGGTAGGATCTTGGACTTAGTTATTACTGATTTACCACGTTGTAAACTAACTGAAGCACTTCCTGTTCTTTGTAAAATAGATCCCTATCACCCTCTTGAAATGATCCTTGATCATGTACAAGAAAATAACTTAAAGCCGAATAACTCTACAAGACTTAACTTTAAAAAGGCGAATTATCTTACTACCAAAGACTGTCTTAATAATACTGATTGGTGTGCTCTTTTTCAGGGAATTACGGAAGTCCCTCTGTTGAACTCAGAGTTCCTGGGAAGAGTGGTAGACACGCTCTCCCCAAGGGTTCAAGACACTGATGAGTAAAGACAATGCTCCACCTCTGGAAGTCATATTAGAATTTAAAAAAAAAACCGTGTATTGTCTATGGTGTTCTGCGTTTTTAAATCTCTCTCTGTAAAAATGGCTGTTACGTGTAAAAATTATGTGAAGGATTAAAATAATAGATTAAAAGAAGATATGTTGTTTATTTGCCGCCACCTTAATCCAGGGAACTCTAACAGTGATAGCAGACCGTGGTTCTAGAAAAATATAGAAAAATTTGAAGAAATTTTGTTCTTTGTTGGATGACGCAATTTGCGACGTGTAAAAATGGCGGCATCGATATTTGAAAGGAAAATTACAATGAAACAATTTGAAGGTGAGAACTTTAGTACGTGGCTATATAGATTAAAAACAATCTTAAATGAACAGGAATGTTTGGATGCAATTCTGAAGCCGGGTTTTGCCAGTATAGAAGCAAATAAAAAATTGGAGGTCAGGGCGCAAAGCATTGTAGTATCAGCAGTCGCCGACAGCCACATAGAGTATATAAATGATGAAAATACAGCGTATAATATGATAAAAAGCTTAGAAAATAGCTTTATGAAACGTAACACAAGAGGAAGAATGTATCTGCGACGCCAACTTAAACAAATAAAATATGAGGAAAAACAAAGACTGCAAGCCCACTTAACTCAGATGGAAGAAATATTTACTCAACTGAAAGAGGCCGGTACAAAGGTAACTGAAGAAGAAAAAGTAAATTATATATTGCTATCCATGCCAAAGTCATATGAAATGGTTGTGACCACATTAGAGACTATGCCAGAAGTGACAATAAGCTTTGTAAAGGAAAGATTGTTAGGAGAAGAAGAAAAAAGAATGAGAGAGAAAAGAGGGTATGATCAACAGGCAAATAATGCAGTATTTTTATGCTTTAATTGTAAACAACCTGGACACAAGCAATATCAGTGTTGGCAGCCCAGAGTACACAGACAGGAAAGAGGAAGTTATAATGGTCATGGACGTGTGAATAATACTGGAAAATTTAAATATACTTCGAACAATCGACAAGGATGGAATACGGGCAGAGGAAGAGGTAACCCTCGAGAGAATTTTTTTCCAGGTCGAGGACATTCAACATTTGCAGCTGAAGGTGGACAGGTCGCGTTTGCGCGAGAAGAAAAAATGGTGTGGTGCGTGGACTCTGGATCCTCAGATCATTTAACAAACCGTAAGGACTTATTTACTAATTATGTAGAATTAAAACAGCCTAAAATTATTGCAGCGGCTAAAAATGGTGTTATATTAAAAGCTATAGGTATTGGAAACATTAATGTAGTTTGTTATGTAGGGAGAAGGTCAACAAATTGTACTGTCAAAAATGTATATTATGTACCAGACTTAAGAAAGAATTTGTTATCAGTGTCAAAGTTAGAAAATGCTAATATGAAAGTTGAATTTGCATTTGGAAAAGTTAGGGTGTACCATTATGGCAGATTACTCATGATCGGTATACACTGGGGAATGCCGAAATTAGGCCCAGAATGCCCAACAATTGTATTTTGCTGAAAAAACATAAATTAAATTTTCTTAATTTTCCTTGCTATTCAAGTCAGGATAAAAGCCAGAAATATTTTCGGCAAATTAAATAACACTAAAACAATTTTATCTTAATACACTGACATTTGCATTTTTCTGGGTTGCCAACATTTCGTAAAAAAATCAAATAGTATTTTGACAAAATATTCACATTGAGCTTTTTTACTTGTACTTAAATAAACTAACTTAAATAATACACACATTTGAGTATTTTAAAATTATATTGTATTATAATTATAAATTATACATTAACAATGAGCAGTTAAATACCGATCTATGGGTTGAGTCGATCGATAATACGATATTTTGTTTATTTAATGGCAACTATACTATTAATATTTTAAAACTCTAATCAAACTGACAGCTACCCAGTCAATTTATCATTACATGTTCTGTGATCATTACTTTGTTTGCCTTTGCATCATCGTGATTTGTGCGTGTTTCTCGATATTAATTAATATTAAATCGTTGATTCTGACCATGAATACTGACTCTGGCGATTCTTCTTTACCTGACAACCACGGCTTGCATATGGATTCCGCTCCTACTGATAACGACAACCCCCGCGATAACTTGGATTTGATGATAGTACCGACCGAAGACTTCGACATTCAACCTGGTTCTAGTTCTTCTCTGCAAAGAGCGTCTACTGCTAATATTACCAGTGGTTATATCCGCTGTGTAAATTGTAATATAAATATTTCAAGAATGCGAAGACACTCATTGGAAATTGCTGAAGTCCGATCCCTTATACAGAGATGGGTTGGACAGCTGCAGGTATATAACTACCTACATACAAAAACCTGCAAATAGCTTTATACAACTTAACATAATCTAAACCCATATTTACTTTTATAGCAAGTTTCGAGTGATAGTTTGGTGTGTCATACATGTTGGACCAATGCATGGAATGAAATCAGGATGCCAACCAGTCAACGGTCGACTGAGCCTCTCGTTGGCCACATTCTTGTATGCATCAGCTGTGGAACTTCGCTTTTAAGGCAAAGGTCACATAGCCTTAACATTGATACACCACATTGTGAACAAATAAGGAATATTATTACCCATCAAATTGCACCACGAGAGGTAAGATAATATACATACAATATTATTGTTAGGAATATACTTTGTAAAGAGAGTATTAAGAGTGGTTACAATCAGACTTTAAATAAATAGCTGTAATGTGTCTTAGACTATGTGTGAGATAAAGTGTCTATCCAGGTAGTTGAACTATAACTATATTGTAATGTTCTAAGAATATAGAATAATAACATCTCACATATGGCTGGCTGGTTCCAAACTATGCAGAGCCTCTATGGTGGTAACCAGACTGCTGATAAACATACTTAAATATTATTTTAAACATACATAAATTATAAATTAAAATCTTCTCACTCGTTAACACTCAGCAGAGTGGTCATGGTCATCGGTCTGGCCGGTAACTCACCTCACTATCTGTTGCCACTCCTTGCATATTGATTCATTTCTACCACACTCTCTCATTCAAATAAAAGTACCTACATGGGATAGAATTCTTTGTCGAATCATGGTCTGAGGATTGTTGTTTTGCCATTTTAAGGGAAAAAAACATATCAGTTGCCTTTTTTCTTTGACAGTTGCCAAGATCAGCCCATCTTTGTCATAACTGTTGGCGAAGGACTGAAAGAGCAGCTGCTCGCTTTACTTCAGATGGGGAATCAGCAGTGTCAAGTCTCCCATCATTTAACATTGAATCTTCTCAAGTACAAGCTGAAGGAAGAAATACAACTCCATCTCATGGCTTGCAGTTGCCTAACTATATCAGAGCTCCTAGCACACAGCGACATTGTTTTTTTCCTGGATGTAATGCGTCTGACCGGCTTTTAGTACCATCCTCACTGAGAGTAAGTTTACTTTGTGACTACAATTATTATGTGCCTGCAGATTGCAGAATATGTTCAATGCACTTGAGAAGCAATTCATGGGATTTACTTCTGGATTTAATTTATGATCCTATCAGGACATTCAGTGCTGAACAAATGGAAGAACTTATTTCTTTGTTAAAAGATAACATGTTAATGCATTTAGATTTTGACAATATCTTAAGTATGCCAGATCATATTGTTCACTATTACTTGGGCTTTTCAAAAGAACAATTCCAGCAAATCCTTTCGGAAGTCCCGAGGTTATTAAATAGCCATAGGGGAGCTTATGCTCTGGCAGCATATTTATTGAAATTGCGGACAGGAGATAGTAATGAACGAATTTCATCATTATTGCAAATACCAAGGAGTACACTAGAAGGTCTAATGAAGATGGCTAGAGAATTATTGTATCAAGATTTTGTTCCCAGAAATCTGGGCTTGAATCACATAACTAGAGCAGAAATTGCTCAAAGGAATCTGCTGATTCCCAATGCTTTGTATGGGGGCCCAGAGAGAACACCAATTATAATAGCTGATGGTACATACATATATATAGAAAAAAGTTCTAATTACTTGTATCAAAAACAAACATATTCATTGCATAAATACCGTAATCTGGTTAAGCCATTTTTATTTGTATGCAGTGATGGTTATATCATTGACGTACTGGGCCCCTATCCTGCTACAACCACAGATGCAGACATTATGAAACAAGAGTTTGGAAGTGAAAGTAGTTCTTGCCGTCAATATTTTGAACCTGGGGATGTATTTATTCTCGACAGGGGTTTTAGAGACTCATTACCGCTCCTAAGGAGTTGTGGCTATAATGTCCATATACCATTATCCCCAACAGATGGTGAACCACAATTGACAACTAGAGAAGCAAATAAATCAAGAGCTGTTACTTTATGTCGATGGGTGGTGGAAGTGGTGAATGGAATATTTAAAACTAAGTTTAAAATATTTAGGCAAACCTTTTTCAACAGAGCTTCCAAGCATCTAATGATAGATTTCTCTGTGGCTGCTGCTCTTATAAATAAATATCACACCAGATTACGAGACAGAGACGATGCCACTGAAATAATTGAAATTGTGAACAGGAATATGAACAGAAACAATGACCTTTCAGATTATGTTAGGGATCATAATCTCAATAGAGCTAGATCAGATTTCCAAAATATTAATGTTGACAGGGAAAATATAAGGGACTTTCCAAGACTAACTAATAATGAGCTAATACTGATTGCCTGTGGGATATATCAGTTGAAACAAGCTCGTTCTTATTACGGAGAGCATATAAGGACCAACGGGTCATACCAAATAGAAGTCTCTAGAGACTCTAGGAATAGAATAATGGAAGAACTAATTTTTGGCTCGAATTGTTACCTAATTAGAGCAAGAATTGCAAGTCGACACATCAGTCGCAAAATATACTTCATATATATACTAATTACCAATATGGAAACTGGTCGCGAGGCTATCAAACAATACTGCTGCAATTGCATTGTTGGCCGTCGTACAGTAGGATGCTGTGCCCATGTCATGACAGTGCTATGGTATTTGGGGTGGGCACGGCATCAAGGTAATATTTTTCCTCCTGCTCAATTTTTGGATGATGTTTTAGTAGTGTATGATGAATGAAGGTTTAACTATTTAAATTGAGTTTCATTTTTAACCATCTAAGATCATAAAAGAGCAGGAAATGTATACCAACCCGTTTGGCCATACTATACTATACCATAGTAGGCTAAATTCTTCTTCCACCACTGGAGGAGGCCCATGCAGTAGTTGGAGATTTATGGACTGACATGGATGGATGGATTATAAATACAATATTAACTAGATATATTTATACAGGAATTGTTTCCAAGAACTTTATTGCACTTGTGTAAGCGCACATTTAAAAAAATAAAAACCTTGACATTTATGAAACCCCAAGTTTTGTGTTAACTTTTCTTTTGTGAGTAAATTATTTATCTGTCAAAGAAATATTTGCACCCATTTTCACATATGGGCATTCAGGGCCTAAAGCACTATGGTGGCCTGGCATCCCCCTTTAGATTGTAATTTTGTGCAAAATAAACAAGATGTGGTACAGTTGTGGCATAGAAGTTTTGGTCATCTAGGATTAAGAAACTTAAGTATTTTGTCAAATAAAAATTTAGTAGATGGGTTGAAAGAGCTGAAAGATATAGCAATCAATGAAAATGCATTATGTGAACCTTGTGTGTTAGGAAAGATAACTAGACAGCCATTCAATAGAACAGGTTACAGAGCAAGGCGTATATTAGAACTAGTACATACTGATGTGTGCGGACCAATTACACCAGTAACAAGGGAAGGGTATAAATATTTTTTAACATTTATAGATGATTTCACTCACTTCACTATGATATATTTATTAAAAGACAAGTCAGAAGTAATTGAAAAATTTAAACTTTATTATAACTATGTTACAAACTTATTCAACACTAATTTACTTAAACTCAGAGCTGATAATGGAGGTGAGTACACAGCAGGTGAATTGCAACGCTTTTGTCAGAACAAAGGTATATTAATACAGTACACAGTAGCATATAATCCAGAAATGAATGGTGTAGCTGAACGAATGAATCGAACGATAATGGATAAGGCTAGGACTATACTACATGAGTCAGGATTAGGTAAAGAATTTTGGGGAGATGCTGTTCTGTATGCAGCGTATGTAACAAATAGGAGCCCAACAGTAGGAAAGGATAAAACGCCAAGTGAATTATGGACAGGCAAAAGGCCTAATGTATCTAACATGAGAATATTTGGAAGTGTGGCATATAATCATATACCAAAACAATTAAGACAGAAATTAGACAATCCAGGGAAAAGGATGATTATGATAGGATACAATACTACAGGATATCGACTTTATGATGAAGAAAATGACAGAGTTGTAGTAGGTAGAAATGTCATATTTAATGAGGATGTGAACAAAAATGAGACAGTTGTATACTTCCCAAGACCCGAAGATGGACAAGAAGAAGCAGCAAGAGAAGAGAAGGATGAACCTGAAACAGGAAACTATGAAAATATTAGTGATGAAGAAATACATGAAAGAAGAGAAACACCTAGAAAAAGGCAAGGAGATAGTAAAAATAGAAGTGAAATAACAAAGAAAAGACAAGAACAAAATAAGAACAAAGAAAAGAAGAAAGAGATTCAATTGAGAAAGAACGAAGAAGAAAGAACTAGAGAAGAAAGTATAGAAACAAGGAGAGAAAAGAGACAAGTAAAGAAACCAAAGTGGCAAGAAGATTATGAACTGGACTTGACAGATGAAAGTGATGAAGTTTTGTATGCATTGATGACAAGCAGTGAAAATGTACCAAGAAACTACCAAGACATAGAAGGAAGAGAAGATGAAAACCAATGGAGGAATGCAATAAAAGAAGAATTGAAGGTCATAGAAGATAGTAAGACATGGAAAGTTGTACCCAAACCTGAAAATAAGAAGTTGATAGACTGTAAATGGATATTTAACAAGAAAGAAGTAGGAAAACAAGAAATATGCAAAGCAAGACTAGTTGTACGTGGATTTAAACAGGAAAATAAAGTAGAAGAAATTTACTCACCGGTATTGAAATTGCAAACATTGAGGATTTTGTTATCGATTGCAGCTTACAAAGATTTTCATATAAGCCAGATGGACGTGAAGGGAGCATTCTTATACGGAGATATCAAGGAAGAAGTTTATTTACAACCAC
The DNA here is from genome assembly GCA_902825455.1 of Arctia plantaginis. NCBI lineage: Eukaryota > Metazoa > Arthropoda > Insecta > Lepidoptera > Erebidae > Arctia > Arctia plantaginis. Next base: position 254,337 of record CADEBD010000328.1, on the reverse strand, counting down.
CAGAAGGAATAGATGTGCCACCCAGATATGTTTTAAAATTGGAAAAATCACTGTATGGTTTGAAAAAATCACCGAAATATTGGTATGAGAAATTTCATGATACAATTACTAAATATGGTTTTAAAAGATCACAGAATGATTATTGTTTATATTACAAGTCAGAGTTATATCTATTACTATATGTAGATGACATATTAATTTTAGGGAGAGACTCACATGAAATAGAAAGAGTTAAACAGTTCTTAAGTTCTTAAGTACTAAATTCAGAATGAAAGATATTTCATGTAATAATTTAAATTACTTAGGTATTTCTATAAGCAAGTTACCGGGGAAGGTTTACATAAATCAGACTAGGTATTTAGAGAATGTTTTGTACATGTATGGTATGCAGGATTGTAAGAGTTGTGATACACCTATGGATGTGAACTTTGTATTAAATATTGAAAGTTGTGAAATTGATTTTGACTGGGAATACAAGTGTAGATCACTAATTGGTTCATTGATGTATGCTATGATAGGATCAAGACCAGATATTGCTACTTCTGTATGTTATTTAAGCAGATTCCAATCTAAGCCTTGTGAAAAATTGTATAAAGCATTGAAGAGAATTTTAAGATAAATAAAACAAACAGTTGACTATTCTTTGATCTATAGTGGAAATAATTGTAATTCTGATGAAGTTTTGATTGGTTATGCTGATGCAGATTTTGCTAGAGACATAGTTGATAGAAAATCCACTTCTGGATACTTATTTAAATTGTTTGGTAATACTGTAATTTGGAGATCAAAGAAACAGGCAACAGTTGCATTGAGTACGGCGGAAGCCGAGTTGAATTCACTTTGTAACGCATCAAAGGATGCATGTTGGTTAATTAAATTGTTAAAGGAAGTAAATATTAAAGTTGAGAGTGTTCTTATGTATGAAGATAATTCAAGTACTATTAAGACAGTTAAGAATCCCGATCAGAAAAGACTAAAGCACATCGATATTAAATATAATTTTATAAAAGAAAAAGTAGAAGAAGGTTTAATAAAAGTAAAATATATTTGTACAAAAGAACAGATTGCTGATGTGTTAACTAAACCAATTAATAAGATAAAATTGCTTAATTGTGTAAAATGGATGGGAGTGTATCCTAGAGATGGAACATTGAGGGAGAGTGATGAGTAAAGACAATGCTCCACCTCTGGAAGTCATATTAGAATAAAAAAAAATAACCGTGTATTGTCTATGGTTTTCTGCGTTTTTAAATCTCTCTCTGTAAAAATGGCTGTTACGTGTAAAAATTATGTGAAGGATTAAAACAATAGATTAAAAGAAGATATGTTGTTTATTTGCCGCCACCTTAATCCAGGGAACTCTAACAGACACTCCCTTGATCCTTGCGTCACAATCGGACTAGCAACTCTGGTCCGATGGAAACGAGGTGACGGAGGGAGAGCTGGACCGAGTCTTGCGGCGGCTGGTTTCCCGCAACACTGCGCCCGGACTTGTGTTCCTGAGGCGGATTTTCACGGATTGTCTTAGCCTTGGTGTGTCTTCCCCTCGGCTGGAAAGAAGCGAGACCGGTGCTCTTTAGAAAGTACCAGGAAAAGATCAATAATACACAAAATGTTTGTTGTTCACATCAACAGCCTATACTAGTCCACTGCTGGACATAGGCCTCTCCTTAGTAAGGAGGTTTTGGCCTACTATACCACGCTGGCCAGACGGGGTGGTATATGGTTTGTTTCAAGTTTTCCTTCTCTTTGTTTGTTGTTCATCCAAATTTATTTTATCACCTTCAAAGTATGCTCCTTCAGAAACGATATACAACGAATAATCCAATCATCAAAAAAAATAATTAAAGGCTGTTTCCGGAATTGAGTTCAGTTCTCGCCGCGAATTCTCCTTTATGTCTTCTACCGATTGAAAACGGGTGCCACGAAGATGTAGTTTGAGTTAAGGAAAAAGAAAAAAGTTGGATGGAGCCATATCTGGTGAATATGGTATTTGTTGAGTGTGTAGGTGACATACATACACTGTAAATTTACTTTCACCATAAACATTATTTCTGTATATATTTAATTAATATTTACATTATACAATACTACAATTTATAATTCAACATACATTATAAACAAACAAATATTACATTACTATAACTAATAGTATTTATACACAAACATTTTTACACATCCAACGATATTACAAAATGTAGGTAGACGTGCAGAATATATTTTACGTTGTACCTATCACCAGTCACAGCTTGCTACAGCCGCGATTTGTATTCGGTGCCCTGCGCTAAATACATATTGTAAGGAATGAAGGAATAGAGTGAAGTACGCCAATGGTGGTCTGTACCTAACTTCGCGGTGTGACGTCATTCGAATGAGACTATCGAATGACGAGTAGTATCGTGAAGATCGGTCACTTTTGCTCGGGACCTCGCGGTGTGCGGACTGGTGCATCTCTGTGTCGTGTATCACGTAACTATAATAGTTTACTTAGCCTTAATATTTTAATTATGTATTAGAGTTAAATAACCAGATAGTGTTTTTGTATTCTGTATAACATTAAATTGTTTTTTTAATCAAATAAATCTGTTTTTGCTTACATCAGAAGTGGGACAAAGTTATCCTTCAACCCACAATCGATTTTACTTTTTCTTTTTGTTACTTGTGTTATTAATATCTGGTGTTTATCTGCTAATATTGTGTAATTTGCTTCGGTGTATATTGATCTTTTATAATGGGTAGGCGTAAACGTTCATGCAGTCGATCAGACTCGAGTGATGATAATAATTCTAAACGTTACCGCCGCCGGCATCGTAGTCGTTCTACCCACGGTTCTTCTCATGGTTCGGAATTACGTGAATCGTTACAAGTGATCATGACGCGGTTAAACGCATTAGAAGGTAGGTCTACCATGACGACATCTTCAAATATCGAAACGCGTACAGAACCTAATGATTCTACTGAAAAAATCGTAGACGCTATTCAGTCTTTAAGGTGGGGTAGTTCTCGTGATTATTACGTTTCGAATTTCGACCCTAACATGAATGATGTTGATTTTTGGTTTGAGGAGGTAGACAGAGCACAAATCCTTAACAAATGGTGTGACGCTGAGTGCTTGTCGCGCATTGGGCACTGTCTTAAGGGTGATGCTAAGTCATGGTTAGATGATTGGGTCACGACGGACCGATCATGGAGTAACTTTAAAAAAGATTTTAGGTCTTTATGCGTGAACAAGATCGATGTGGCGAATATTTTGTTTGAAGTGATGAGTACGAGTTCCGACGATTATGCAACGTATGCTGAATACGCGCGTAGATCTTTATTGCGTTTGAAAATAGTGAAGGGACTGAGTGATGAGCTTATTAGTGCGATCGTCATACGTGGTATTAATGACCCGCATATTAAGGCGTCTGCTACGAATTGTAATCTGAAGCCCTGTGAATTAGTAAATTATCTAGCTACTTTCCTTAAGCCAGCGCATAATAAACCCGAAAAGCCTTCTAGTTCTGACCGCGGTATTAGTAAAGGATTTGTTAAACCACATATTGGCAAACGGTATTTATCAAGCATTCCGATTAAATGTTTTTCATGTGGACTGATGGGTCACAAACAAGTTAACTGTCGCTCCAAGCACAAACTATCAGTAAATACGAATCAAGTACCCTCCAATAGTACGACTGTAATACAGTCTACTAGTGTAAAGCCAACTAATAGTGAGATAAAACTGGAATCGAAAACTACCTGCGTGTATTGTAAAAAGATAGGTCATCATATTAAGGATTGTTTTGCTAAGCAACGTTCTGATCAGAGGAGAGCGAACGTAAATTTTTGCTCATTGCCTAAATTGAATAGTTCTAGAGACGTTATGGTGGGAGTGATTCAGGGAATTCCCATTGATGTCTTGATAGATAGTGGCGCGTTAGACGTTTCACTAATCTCCACCTCTGTCGTGAGTTATTTTTCGTGTTCTTCAAAACCCACTTATCGCGAGTTAAAAGGTGTTGGTCATACTATCACTCGAGTGCTCTCTTACGTAACGCTTACCATAGAGTTTGAAGAAATCACTCTTGAGGTTGATTAATTGGTTGTGCCCAGTGAAAGTATGAATGCACCTATCATAATCGGTACAGATGTTTTAAATCGTGAGGGGGTAACATATATACGTACTAAGGGTTGTCAACGATTAATTTACAATTCGGTCCCGACAAAAGTTTCGACGGTAGAAGCGGATGAGCACGCTATTAAGACCTCACTTGTAGGAAATGACCGCAAAAGACTTTTGGAGATTTTAAATCAGTTTTCAAAGTTTATGATTACCGGACTGGCTACTACAAGCGTGACGACTGGTAGCATGCACATCCGTTTAAACAGTGATGCACCGATACATTACAGGCCCTACCGGTTATCTTTTAATGAAAAGTTGAAGGTTCGTGAAATTATTGCAGATCTTTTATCTAAAAGAATAATACGAGAATCGGAGTCTGCGTACGCGAGCCCTATACTCTTGATAAAGAAAAAAGACGGTACTGATCGAATGTGTGTAGATTTCCGGGCCTTAAATAGAATTACGATTAAAGACAGATATCCTTTGCCGTTAATTGAGGATCATATTGACCGGTTGGGTAAAGGTAAATATTTTACGACCGACGATTTTACGATATGGCATCAGGGTTCCATCAGATTCGTTTAGATAATGACTCGATTCCTCTCACGGGTTTTGTGACGCCAGAAGGTCATTATGAATATTTAAAAATGCCTTTTGGACTCGCGAATGCGCCAGTATTTTTCCAAAGAATCATTAGTAATACCCTGCGTTCTTTCATAAACAGCGGCGTTGTTGTGGTGTATATTGATGACGTGTTACTTATTAGTGAGAGTATTGACGCCGGTTTACATATCCTTAATAGTGTTCTAAAGACTTTAACGGATGCTGGGTTTTCGTTGAATATGAAAAAATGTTCCTTTTTGAACACTGAAATAGAGTATTTAGGACGCGTAATAACTAACGGTGAGGTTCGTCCTTCAAAATCTAAAATAACGGCATTAATAAACTCACCTGCGCCTAAAAATGTGCGTCAAGTTAGGCAGTTCTTAGGACTTGCGGGTTATTTTAGAAAGTACATAGAGAATTACGCTTTCAAAACCTCATGTATCGCACGTTTAACTAAAAAGGATGTAGAATTTAATTGGGCTGAAGAACAAGAACGAGCTCGTGCCGATATTATTAAGTGTTTAACTAACGAACCGGTTTTCACTATATTTAACCCTAATTTAAATACAGAGGTCCATACGGACGCCAGCAGTCAAGGATACGGAGCTATTCTAGTTCAAATTCATAGGGATGGTCGTAAGTGTGTAGTGGCCTACTACAGTCAGGTGACTAGTGGAGCGGAAGTACGATATCACTCCTATGAATTAGAAACGTTAGCTGTAGTTAGAGCCTTACGTCATTTTCGTCACTACCTTATTGGCATTGAATTCAAAGTTATTACCGATTGCAATGCTTTAAAAGCTACACAAAATAAGAAGGATCTCTTACCACGTGTGGCCCGATGGTGGGTGTATTTACAAGATTTTACATTCACCATTGTTTACCGTAAAGGCGTATTAATGTCTCATGCCGATTACCTTAGTCGCAACCCTATTCGTTTTGTAAATAGCATAGACAAACCACGTAATTGGGCGCAAATCGCACAGTCAGGTGACGAAGAAACTCGAAAACTAATTAGTCAATTAGACGATGGACAATTAGACGCTAGTCGTTATGTAAAAAACAATGACATTCTTTACTACCGGTACTCGCCGGTAGGAGAACAATCACGGCTGTTATGTTATATACCAAAGGGGTATAGGCTTAGCCTACTCAGGGTTTTTCATGATGAACATTGTCATGTGGGGGTAGATAAAACAATAGGGTTGATATTAAAATATTTCTGGTTTCCTGGTCTGCAAACGTTTGTTAAAAAATACATAGGACATTGTTTAACCTGTATAGCCAATAAAAGGATTCCACGAGCCGTTCTACAGCCTATCACATCGTGGCCTAAGCCAGATATAGCTTTTCACACCCTCCATATGGATGCTCTCGGTCCCTTGCCCGAGTCTAATGGATATAAACATATTATGGTAGTAGTAGATGCTTTCTCTAAATATTGTCTACTGTATCCTCTTTATAAACAAGATTTGGGTGAGTTAAAACAAGTATTTCAAAATGTTATGTCCTTATTCGGTACTCCACGTCTCTTGGTTACTGACAGAGCCCGTATGTTTGAATCTGCACGATTTTTTTAAGTGGATTGACGATTTAGGATGTTCGATACATCATATCACCCCAGAAATGCATCGTTCTAATGGTCAGGTTGAAAGATATGTTCGCACTCTACTTAATATGTTACGTATAGAGATCAATCATAAGAAAAGTAAATGGTCTGAAGAATTATGGCGTTTACAGCTTGTCCTCAACATTACTCAACAAAAGACCACACGGGCGTCTCCATTAAATCTTTTAATAGGCACCGAGGGAGTCACCCCCGTAATACAAGCTCTAGTTCGTGATGTTACTCAAGACTGCTCAAGTTCTGAACGGCAGTCGCAGACAAAGGACGGCCGAACGTCTTAAAGAAAACCAAGAGCGACAAGATAAATATGTCAATAAAGGTCGACACCCGCCCCATGTTTTCCAGATGAACGACCTTGTGTTTGTCATTAAATACACACAATCCAAAGGAAAATTGGATCCTGGTATGCGTGGCCCATATAAGATAACTAAAGTCCTCGAAAATGGTCGTTATGAGTTGAAATTACTGGCCGGAGCTTATGGCAAAGTGAGTTATGCCGCAGCTCAATTCATGGTACCTTGGAAAGGTGAATGGACGCCTGAAGAATGTGCAGCCTTCTTTGCGAGTAAGTCACTGTAACAGTAGATCTTGTGATTTTACAGTGTGTTCTAAGACCTATGGACAGGGTAACCAGCCCCAAACTCATGGTCCCCCTTAGAAAACCTATAAGACCCATGGACCGGGTATCCAGCCCCAAACTCCTGGTCTTCTTGAGAGAAAGTATAAGACCTATGGACCGGGTAACCAGCCCCAAACTCATGATCTTCCTGAGTGAACTTTAAGACCTATGGACCGGGTAACCAGCCCCAAACTCATGGTCTTCCTAAGTGAATTTTAAGGCCTATGGACAGGGTAACCAGCCCCAAACTCTTGGTCATTTTATGGTAACAGTAGATCCTCATGCTGTAGGTCTACTCTTGTCAAGGTACTAAACTTCTGGTTGTTTAGTTTTATATGGATGTAACAGTGATTGTTTGTTTGTAGTCTGGAACGGACTATAAACAATCTTTCCCTCTTTTCCTTGGGGTTCAAACCTTTTCCTATCCCTGTTAATTGTTTCTAACATGAGTGCTATTTATTAACTGTTTAACACTAAATTGGATAATTGTTTCCAGCAACTGACCAATTGGACGACGATGTACCTACAGAGGATCCTAATAAACTTTTAGTAGAGGTTCAAGCCACTGCAAATGAAGACAATGAAGAGGTGCGGTTACTTGAACCTGACGAGGACGTCAGGGTGTCAGGAGAGGCCGTGTAAGGAATGAAGGAATAGAGTGAAGTACGCCAATGGTGGTCTGTACCTAACTTCGCGGTGTGACGTCATTCGAATGAGACTATCGAATGACGAGTAGTATCGTGAAGATCGGTCACTTTTGCTCGGGACCTCGCGGTGTGCGGACTGGTGCATCTCCGTGTCGTGTATCACGTAACTATAATAGTTTACTTAGCCTTAATATTTTAATTATGTATTAGAGTTAAATAACCAGATAGTGTTTTTGTATTCTGTATAACATTAAATTGTTTTTTTAATCAAATAAATCTGTTTTTGCTTACAATATAATATATTGTGATAACTAATGTGTGTGGTGACGGATTAAGAAAACAGAGTGTCACCACCCCTATTCATCCCGTGGGTGTCGTAAGAGCCGACTAAGGGAAAAAACTACGCAGAACAACAGCACTGCAGAGAGAAGGAAAACTTGACACAAACCCTATACCAACCCGTCTGGCCAGCGTGGTATAGTAGGCCAAAACCTCCTTTTTAAGGAGAGGCTTATGTCCAGCAGTGGACTATTAAAGGCTGTTGATGAATGTAATATCTTCCTATATAGTTATTTATACAGTGTTAATCGTATGTGTATTCTTTCTGTTGTGTTCTATGTACTCGTTACCGTTCTCACTATTCTATTGTGCCTTCTAAGTAAACTGTAATCTTTGTGTCGTGTGTGTAGTGTGAATATTAAAACTGTACCGGTGAAAAGGGTTGTTTGCTTTATTGCGACTTACCAACCATAAGTAACATTACACCCTAAACACTAAAAGTGTTTGGTCAAAAATTTGTTCACAATGAAGCACCTTGTGCGAAGGCACATTATCGTGGTGCAAAATCCAAGAATTTTCTTTCCACAAATCTGGCCTTTTTCGTCGAATTTGCTCTCTTAAATGCCGCATTACGCTCAAATAATATTTTTTATTTACCTTCCGGCGAGAATTCGGAGTGCACAACACCGCGATAGTCAAAGAAAATAGTCAACATGACTTTGACTTTTGATCGACTTCTGCGTGGTTTTTTCGGTTTCGGTTCAGTTGGAAGGCGCTACTCCGAAGCTTGTTGACTAGTTTGCATGTCAAACTCGTAAACCCACGTCTCGTCACCAGTAACAATGCGTATGAATGTTGGGTCGGAATAGACTCGTTCTAGCATTTCCTTAGCGACTCTCCTGCGATTGAGTTTTTAAAGAAAATTCAGGTCTTTTGGGACTAGCCGAGCCGGTAGCCGGTAACATGTTTCATACCCAAATGATTATTTAAAATGGTACGGATCGACTAGTGAGATAAAGAAAGTTCGGCGACTATCTCTCTCAAAGTTGAATGAGGATTTTCAGAGGAGTCACTATTTCCTTCACTTTTGCGATGTTAACTTCAGTTGCAGACGTTGATAGCCTACCAGAGCGAGGCAAATCTTCCATCACATCTCGACCGCTTTTGAATGCTTTGTACCACTCATAAGCACGTGTTTTTGATAAAGTTGATTCACCGTAAGCCTTCTGTAACATTTTCAGTGACTCCGAACACGAAATTTCATTGGCGATGCAAAATTTAAGAGAAACTCTTTGTTCGATGTTTTTGTCCATTATGAAATTCGCAATACACACTAAATATAGTATAACTAAAAACAGCACTGTATTTAATATAAATAACAGATGCAACTCAAACTCCGCGCCAAAATGGTAAACAGTTGTGCCAATCTAACAACAACAAAAAAAAAACAAAAATTTGAATTTGGACATACAATAAACAAATCATCCATTCCCGATACTTTTTGACTGAATGTACATTTATATTTACATTAAATTAAATTCTTAGGCCTATTACAGAGTTTCACGACATTCACTATATAAAACTAGGAAATAAGGAATCTTATAACATTACACTAATAATAATAAATATAAAACATACAATAAATAATCATAAAACATTAAATTAAATTAAACCAACTTAAACCGAATCAAATAAAATTCAACTTAAATTCAACCAAAATAAAAAAACAATCAGAATTAAATCAAACCTATTTGATTTAATCAAAATAAATCAAACCAAATCAAATTACATCTCATCATCATCAACAGCCTTTAATAGTCCACTGCTGGACATAAGCCTCTCCTTAGAAAGGAGGTTTTGGCCTACTAATACAAATTACATCTAATTGACTCAAATTAAATTAAATTGAGAAATGAACCTTATCTGCTCATTTTATCTACTTATTTAATCTATCTATCTATCTATTTACTAGTGAGTATGATGATATGATTCCTTGCTTAAATGAAGTATATCTATTTCCTCAAAGTTTCCCGTATAGACGCGAAGTAGTCGTGTTATTACAGCGTTACTACCATAATTAGCGCGGTGATTAGGTGTATTAAATAGGTAAGTGTCTCTAGTACGACACTTTGGTGTACATAACTGTATACATGATAGAAGAGTACCTACTACAATCAAGTTAACCATGCAGGATATCAAAAAGTAGAAACATATCCAGCATCTTACGTCACTCATCAAGAGGAAGAAGGTGATAGTGTCTACAGTCTACGGAATAAGAGGCATGACGTTTCCCAGACTTAAAATTTAGGAATTTCACAAACCTCTGCTGCAAATTTTCCAGTCTCGAAATATAAACATTATATTGAGGTGACCAAATTTGGCTGCAGTACTCTAAAATGCTATATGGGCATAATATACAATCTTTAAACTGTGGCAATTTCCAAAAGGTTCGCAAGTACGCATCACAAAACCAAGATTACGAGAGGCTTTACTGATTATATGATCAATGTGTTCAGAGAACAGCAATTTTGAATCTAACATTACACCGAGATCTCTGACCACATCAACCCTTTCAATAATATTGCTGTCAAACTTGCATATATATTTGATTGGAGTTTTAGAACGGCTAAAGCCAATACATTGACACTTAGAAACATTGACTGTGGTGTTATTCTGTAGATCTTCTAAATAAGCTTGACCGTCTTCTCAATAACTGCATTCGATACATCTTCAATCTTCGGAAGTATGACCATGTGTCTGCTTTGCGTTCCCAATTAAACTGGTTGCCTATTCGCCTCCGCCGCAAACAGCGCGCACTTACCTCTCTATTTGCATTTCTCAATTCACCGTCCTCACCTACTTACCTTGCTCCCTACTTACGTTACCTGTCTAGCAATCATGACAGAAACCTTCGCTCAGATAACAATCTGCTTCTCTTATGTCCCTCTCACAACTCCGACTTCGTGAACTCTTCGTTCTTTGTTCAAGCAGTACTACTCTGGAATGCGCTCCCGCTCGAAATCAGGATGTCCACAAACCGCTTTACATTCAAAAAGAAGGTACATGCTCTCCTTCTTAAAGAAATGGCAGAACGGTCTAATCCATAGTTAAGTATACCTCATATTCAGGTTTTCATAGTGTACGAATAAGATATGTCTATGTATCATATAAATATACTTGTATATATATGTATATGTATCTATGCGTATTTATGATGTGTAAGTGTAGTATGTGTGTATATGTTTATATATGTAGTGAACCGTATATATTTTCATTGTACATTTGATATTATGATGTAACCTCTGTGCACCTACCTTACAAGATTTCTACATCACCCAAAGGTTGACTGGAAGAGAATGCCCTGGGCATTAAGTCCGCCGATGTACAAAAGTGCATAAAGATAAATAAATAAATAAATAAAATAGTTACAATATAAAGCATTAAGGTCACGCTGTACAAGTTCACAAACAAGTCTCGATGTTACACGCATGTATATTTTCATATCATCTGCGTATAGGAGGTGTTTTGTGTACCTGAAATTCGATTCAATGTCATATAAATATGCGCAATAGAAAAGGGGTGCCAAAAGAGAGCCCCCAACACCGGAAGGTACATTTACAAAGTCCCATCTAAAACCACCCATAACCACAGTCTGTGACCTGTTTGACAAGTATGAACTGATCCATCTGAGCAGATCACCATGGATCCCAAGACTTTGCAGCTTTGCGAGTAGGATAACGTGATCCACACGATCGAACGCTTTTTCGAAATCTGTGTAGATCACGTCAGCCTGTCCACTAGCTTCCATGTTACTTATAACATAGTTGCTGAACGTGGCTAAGTTCGATGTTGTCGAGCGTCGTTTAATGCAACCATGCTGATTCGAGCCCAAGCCGCCAGTCACTACGGGGTAGATATTTCTGTAGACAATTCTTTCGAACACCTTGCCGAGCGTATTTAGAATCGTTATCGGTCGATAGTTTTTTATATCTGAATTGGGGCCCTTTTTATGTACGGGGACTATGTAAGCAGCCTTTCCACAAAGAAGGATAGACACACTCGGCCTTTTAAATAATAATTTAGGTGTGCTAAACTCAGCACAACCACGTAAGAATACTGCTGGGAGACCGTCAGTCCCGAGACCCTTTGTTCTATCCAAAGCGCGTAAGATGCCTAATACGGCGTCATCGGTAATATTAATGTTTGATAAGAGGTTAATTGGGTTCATAATTCCACTTGAGGAACACAGAGCTGCTATTCCTGTTGCAGGGTATAGGGGTGGTTTAGCAAAAACACTATAAAAATAATCATTGAATGCTCACTGATGCTAGGGCCGTCCTTAAATGTTGCGTTATTCAATGAAAGTGTGTTTGGATATTGAGTTCCACCTCTTTTACTTTTGACATATGTCCAGAATGCCTAGGAGGTGTGCCTAATCATTTCTTCTGTATTTTTAATATAGTTTTCAAGGCATGATTTCTGAGTACTGCGTTGCCTAGCACGCAACATTAAAACTCATGATAGTCACGAGGGTTCCCGTATCTTTTCCACTTTTTATGTTTTTTTTTTTCACGGATGATCTTAATAAGTACACGGTTACACCAAACAGGATAGTTTTGAATTTTAGATTTGTTTTTTAGTGGAATAAAGCTCTCCGGCCCAGATTGTATCCTTTTATAAAAAGCTTCAACCGCATCGTCGATCGACTCCGCCGCTACCGCTTCATTCCTGTCTATTTTATTAAAATATTTATTGAGTTCAACGTAGGTAATCTCCCCAATGATAGTTGGGACGCGGTGTGTGTACATCCACTAGGGGCGTTGAGAACAAGTCAGTAGCTAGTAGTTAGGACCATGTGTTGTTCAATTTTTGGTGATATTGAAGGTGTATACATATGTTTCGATGACATTATTGGTGTAGGAAAAAAATTAGCGGATCATGATCAAATACTTAAAAAAGTTATTTTAGTATTATACATGTTAAATATGTGGGTCTCATAATATCAAAAAATAGCATTAGAGTGGATCCAGACCATGTATCAGCAATATTACAACTGGAACCACCAAAAAATATGAAATGTCTTCAAAAATTCCTTGCTATGTGTAAATATTTAAGTAAATTTATTCCTCTATACTCAAAAACAACTAAACCATTAAGAAAGTTACTTAACCCATTAAAAGCCATTGTACTCAATTTTGTACAGCCATATCCTTGAATTTCAATTCAACCACTTGTGAAACGAAAAGGGCCTATTTTGTTATTTTATTTAACTATAATACTGTTCAGGTATATCGAAAAGTATTACGCGGGTAGTGTGATTATTTTTGCCAAAAAGTGTCAGTTGAAATTGTGTCACGGAAACACTGTGGAGGTAAGTGTTATATCTTTAGAGGATATAATGGTGCCAAATAAAAGCGTTAAAAAATGTTTTACAATTAATTTTACTTTAATACTGATGCTTTCGATACAATAGCTGGTAGGCGAGTGACATTTGTACATTATGTAGGTCATCGCATGAAAAAAATAATGGAACGCCTGCGCGACAAATAATACCTAATTTATACATTGTCATTAAAAGTTGCGTCTATATTCATATCAGGCTCAAAGCCTGAACATATTCCCCGCCGTTGAAAGAGTAACTTTCAAGCCTTTAGGTCCTCCGTGGTGGGGAGTTTGCAGAGCCGGACTAACGAGCGTCGCAAGCAGCCCTTGTTCGTATGAATGTCTGCCAGTCTCGATAACCCATCAGGTCCAGATTTAAGGCGCTCGACACGTCCGAGCTTCCAAGCAAGAGGGGGCGCACTATCATCGGCTAAGAGCACCAAGTCGCCAACATTCAGGGATTTCATAGGGAATATGCATGTATTTTTTTTATTTTTTTTAACGATTCTTCTAGTTATTACATTACCAAAAATAAATATAATACATCCGAAATATAAACCGTTAAACAAAAAAAAAATATTAAAATCACTATCATTTTGGGGCAATTTAAACACGTCCATTTTGGCGCGCTTTTTTTGTGACGTCAGATTACACTTTCAGACGAATTCGATGTCAACAACGGAGTGAAGTTCACAAAGTGTCTGAAAGTTTAAAAAGTGAGTGATAAACATTAACTTATTACCATGGAAAAGCCAATAAAAACTTATTATAAATATTGTGCCGTTCCTTTGTGCCCAAATAATATCAAAACTGCATCTGAGCGTATTTTAGGTTATATTTATGTTATACGACTATTAACAAAACCATGAAAACCATCATTTAATAAAATTATATAACTTGTTTACCTCGCAGCTTTTACTCCTCTGAGTTCAGCAGACGTAAAATCTGAATTAGATGCGAAATAGGTGCTCATCATAAACACGTCTATTTTAGGAAGATTATCTTATTGTGCTTTGACAAAACCGGTCAGTCATTGTGTTGAGTCTTTCTACACGGGAATTTAATAATTTAACACTGAAAACGTATTAGTTATTAACTTAAAATGAAACAAAAAATCACCAGAAACCAAATATTACAAATACACACAACTTGTTGACACTCTGACAGTGTAGGTTGACGTCACGTTTTATTCAACTTACGGTGTGTCACGTGCATATTTCCTATTCGGTCAGATATTCTTTCTGCCACCTTTTCCAAAAATGTTGCCTCAGTTTTTCTAATCGTTCATACTTGACGACTTTCCTTGATGACTTTCCTTGATGTCTCCTAGGTTTAGTGCCGGTAGAGCTGTCAACGGTCTCCCGATAATGAAATGCCCTGGTGAAAGAGAAAGAAGGTCATTAGGACTGGATGAAAGGGGGGACAAGGGGCGACTATTGAGAATAGCCTCCACTTCTGCAAACAAAGTGAAAATTTCTTCAAAGGTTAAGTAGCTTTCAGCAAGTATTTTTCTGACTTAACACCGGCTTTCCATATGCCACCGAAATGAGGAGTAAGCTGGAATTAAATTGAACTCTATTGATTGCCGACTTGCAAAATCAGATAGAGGTTCGATATTATTTTTAATAAATAAACTAATTTCCTTCGCCGCGGCTATGAAATTACTACCGTTCTCCCTAAATATTTCCATTGGCTTGCCTCGCCGAGCTATGAAGCGCTTAAGCATCATTAGAAACGCTTCTTTAGTTAAGTCACTTACAGCTTCTAGGTGTATACGCTTATAGCGAAGACAAACAAAAAGGCATAAGTAACGCTTAATCACACGACTACCACGACCTAAGCGATTGACGATTAACAATATAAAATTGTCCAGCAAAGTCCAAACCAACTGACAGAAAGGGGTAGTCAGTCGTTACGCGCTGGGACGGTAAATTATCCATTTTTGGTTGTAATGTTACACCTTGTAGTCGTCTGCATTTTACACAATTATTTACTGTGCGTCTCGCAAGTATCCTACCATTTATTGACCAGATTGCTTCTCTAACAGAGGCCAATAACATTTGAGGTCCAGAATGCATTGTGTTAATGTGTTCCCTTTTAAAATATAATTTTGTCAACTCATTGTGATGAGTGTAATAAAATGGGATGTTTCTTCTCAAACGACTGAGCTGAAGCGTCAATGCGCCCAACGACACGAATTAATTTATAGTTATCTAGGAACGGTGATAGAGACAATAATTTACTTTTATTATTGAAACATTTACTTTTATTATTTAAACATTTACCTTTCACCAAAAGAGCATATTCTATAGAGAACGATTGATCTTGAGCGATAACGCATAGCGAGTAAAATGACTCATGCAGTTCATTATCTGACAATGTACCTGCACGTTTATTATGTTTGTTTTTAAGATTGTATATAATGACGCATTTAGCTCAGCCGGGTTTTTAGGATGAGTGACGTCAGCAGTGCTGACGTCACCACAATTACTATTTACACTCATTGCCATATACGTTCAATGTGGGAGAGTCCCTCCTCGAACCCCTTACATTTCGAAAGTACGTCATCGACATATACCTGGCATACAGGCTCCAGCGATGACAATAGAGGAGCTAAAGCCTTAGTTATACACCTTTGAAATACCGATACCGCATTTGAAAGCCCAAATGGCATAGTCAAATAGTGGTATAGCCCATCTGGCGTTACAAAGGCGGTTTTCTCGATAGAACCCTCTGCTATTGGAATTTGGTGGAATCCTGCCGCCATATCAAACGTGGTGAAGTAAACACCCCCCGCCAGTTGATCTATTTGGTCGGATATAATTGGCAACGGAAAATGATCTCTCAAAGTATTTCTATTTAGCTCACGATAGTCGACACACATACGATCCTCACCATTTTTCTTTTTGACCAAAATTATTGGACTTGAAAATGGGGATTTGCTTTCGCATATAATATTGTGCTTTAGTAGCTCTGCCACAATTTGACGAACCTTTTCTCGTTCAACAGGACTCAAACGGTATGGTCTGCGTTCGACACATTTACTCTCATCTTTCAGACGTATTTCTAACTCACCCGTGTTTACACGAGAGTGAGGGTAGCCACGGATGAATAAATGTTCGAACTTATTTAGCAAGAGTTTAAGTTCATTGATTTGATCTTCATTATCTAAATCTCAATCTAATTTGTCAAATTTTTCACACTGTGATTGCATGTGATAGACCACCGATTGACGTATCAATGTAGTCCCCTGAGAGCCCACCAACACGCTTATGTTTGAATTTTGAACGAGATTAATTCCTATAAGAATATCTGAACATATTTCGTAGTCTGAAACTACATGAAACTCGTGCTCTACCCTCATATTATCGATTAAACAGACTGTTGTCAATGTCGATAGAGATACTATTGTAAACTGACCAAGTCCCTTCAAGTATTTTACTATATCCATCCTCTTACCGGGTAATTTATTGGCAACGGATTCTCGTATTAACGAGCATTCGGGTCCGCTATCAAAAATTGCGAATATTTTGATATCACCAACAATCACTAGCATTGAATTTAATTGTGTTTTACCCACACAGTTAACATTGGAAATCACTGCGTTTTCACGTTTAAAACATGTTTCAAAAGTATGCCCTACCCTCGAACAGAACGTACAAACAGGCTTACTTTGTACTGGCTTATTACTTTGGGAAACATTTGCATGATCCAGTGGACGTGATTGAGGCTCATTAAACTTGTTACGGAAACGGCAATCGCGTATCTCATGACCCGACTTTTTACAAAACTGACAAAAGAGCGAAGACTTTTCGGGAAACCGAGGTCGCTTGGCAGTGCTCCCATGTTGCGTACCCAAAGTACTAGGATAAGAGCGCTTAACGCTTCGTATAGAAGAAGCTACCGAAATCAACTCGGGTACCGAAGCAGCCCTAGCATTCATCAATTCAATTCGCAGTCGTTCATCTCCAACACGACCAATGACGGCTTCGACCGCGTCATCATTTGATAATTTATCCTTGGTTATACGTCGCCAAAGCACCCAAGCTTGTGACAAAAACTGCGCTATGTCTTTAGAGTTGTCATAGCAATGTTCCCTAAAGCGAACTATGTCACGCAAGTATCTACTTTCGGGCTCAAATGTGGTAACCAACAGCTCACGCAATTCTGACCATGTGGTGGTAGAAACTAGCCAATTGTCAACCCATAACCTTGCGCGTCCTTTAAGTAAGCTACCAGCCTTCATTCTTCATCGTAGTCGCTCAGGTTATAGGGTTTCCATTGCAGTACTTACATGTTGACACCACTCTCGTATCCCTATGTTAGTGTCGGGATCGTACGACGGTAAAAACACATCACTAATTTTCACTTTTTCAGATTGCGTTGAGACACGATCTGACATATGTTTCATCACTTGCAACATCTGCGAACAAAACTCGGCTGGCACCCCGCTCACAGAAGCATTACTGTATTCATTATTTATGCCAGATGACGGAGCAGAAGTAGGTTCTGTATATCCCACTTCTGATAACGACGCATTTAGCTCAGCCGGGTTTTTAGGGCGAGTGACGTCAGCAGTGTTGTCACCACAATTACTATTTACACTCATAGCAAATGATAAAAACACCTTTAGTACAAAACACAATATAATTTATTGGTGACACAGGTTAACAATCTAAATAACAGTAATAGTACTCACAAGAGCTCTTGCTTCCTCCAAGTACAATACGAGAATGATCTTATACGCGGGTTGTTGCGTTTTAAATAGAATTTGAATACACTTTTTCTGTATACCGTCATAATTACAAAATGTTTGAATTAAAGTAAATATTAAACAAAATAACCAAACAAACCTTTGGTTGTTTGTCATAAATCGAGATATGAAATAAGAGTACGCTTATCTATTAAATCTATAAACAGTTACACGTAATGGAAACAATAACAAAGAACTACCCTCGACTCGTAACAAATCAATCAACTGCTAGTTTGTCCTAAAAGTATGCAAACACTATCTGTAATCTTAATATCTTAATTTACTAGTTAAATTAATTGATTAAAATTCATTGATAATCAAATCGAGATTATTGCGCGTCGACATATATAAATCTATGAACGTAAGCGAATGACCTTTGTAACTTAGTTAAAGATGAATATTTGTCGAAGTCAATAACAGGTTGACTAATTATTGCTGAACACGCTTTCATCTCTGGTAGAACTTCGCTGTACTTAACATTTGGTAATTTAGGCCATTCATTTTTACCCTTTAATAAAAAGTGAGGCCGGGCCCACCACAAGGTCATTGACACTAAGTGTTTCGTATCTACTCCCCTTGATATTAAATCAGCGGGGTTACAATCGGGATGTAGACGTTAATTCCCTTATTTCAGTAATGCGATTGGTCACAAACATCTTTAGCTTATGGACATCGCCGCGAAAATATATTGTCTGGTGTATACCGTAATGAGTCTAATACAGAATTTGAAAGTTTAGCAGCGAGTAAGGAAGCGCATAGTTCTAGACGCGGTATCGTAGTAGTTTTTATTGGTGCTACTTTGGACTTCGCACACAATAATCTGGCTGTGACGTCATCATTACAATCAAAAGTTCGCATGTAAATACATGCACCATATGCGTTACCTGAAGCGTCGCTGAAGGAGTGTAACTCAATAAGTTTCGGCGTTTCTCCTAAAACTGACCTTGGAACTTGTAAATTAGTTAAAAAATCTGTATTTTCAGAGAATCTATCCCAGTCATTCTGGATCTCGTGAGGAACTGGCTCATCCCAGTCCAGCCTTTGCTGCCAAATTTTTTGAAAAATTATTTTTGCCTTAACGAGATAATATACCTAAGGGGTCAAATATTTTAAAGGCATTCGACATCATAAATCGCTTTGTTATTTTTTGATTGACATTATATAAAAATCCTTTTATGGGAAAATGTAAAGTATCTCTAGAAGGGGTCCATACCATCCCTAATATACAAGATGACTCACTAAAAACTAGTTTGTCATTTTCATTTAAAACAACATTTTCAAAAATTAACGGATGATTTGTTTTGTATTTTCGTAAATTAAAACACCCTGCATTTAACGCTTCGGATACAGCCTTCTGTATATAACTTAATCGTTTCCTATCATTTGATCTCGTAATTAAGTGATCAGCATAAAAATTCTTTTGAATAATGATTTTGATGAGCTCATCGGGATGTTCTTGTCCTAGCTGCCGTAGACATCGCGTACAAAGGTAACTGGCGCTTGCTGTGCCGTAAGTCACAGTATTCAGTACTAACGTCTTAATAGGTTTAGTATCCTCCTCCCTCCACAGGATAAGCTGCAGATTTCTATCATCTTCGTGGAGTAGTACCTACCGATACATCTTCTCTATGTCTCCGGTAAGTAAATATTTGTATTGTCTAGAGCGTATTAAGATAGAAAAAAGAGTATCCTGCACATTTGGACCCACCATCAATATGTCATTCAGCGAACAACCCGAGGTGGAAAGAGCAGACCCATCGAAGACTACGCGCAGCTTAGTTGATTCACTATCCTGTCTCACCACTGCATGATGACACAGGTAGTAGTTAGGAACTGATATATCATTAGAATTTACATCTAACGATGTCAGATGGCCTAATTCTGCATATTCCTTTATAAAATTGGTATATTCTAGTTTTATCATAGTATTTCTTTTAAATCTTCTTTCTACATTAAGAAACCGTTTTTTTGCTAGTTTGTAAGTATCACCCAAATAGTCAGGAGTATCCTTAAGTGGTAATTTAACACAAAACCTGCCTGACTTGTTTCTTGTAGTGTGGAAGATAAAATGGTTTTCACACTCATTTTCATTTTCACTTAAAATTTTCCTACTACGAACTTCTTCTAAGTCCCAGAATTTGGTTAACATTTTATCAATCTTGTTGTCCTTGTTAATATTTTTTGTAATTATACTATGATTACAGTGTAAGTTTTTGTGCTGTACCGATTGAATTGGACCGGATCAGACATTTTTTCTGCATGAGTCATAGTAACGGTCTACCTTGATAAAAATTTTTAGCGAAGAAGCAAGCACTAGACAAATTCACCTATAATACATAATCCCTGCGTGGCTGAGTGGCTGCGGAGAGGAAATTGAAACTATCGCTGTGATATCGCGTTCAAACCCTAGCAACTGCTGTCATTGTATTTTTGTAAAAAAAAAAAATTATAATATCTAATATGAACTTCTTAGAAAATATTACGTTTCGGCGCAACCGCACGAAGTCCGATTCAAACACTACTAATGACAGTGAAAGCATATTAGCTGAATCGCCGATAGATGGCACCACAACTAGCTTACCTGATATCTCTGACGATGAAGGCGACCAAGTTAGTCAACTAAAACAACAACTTGAACAGCTAAAATTAGAATTAGAAAGCGCTCATAATGAAATAGAATCTTTGTCTTTAGAAAATACCAACCTTAGGCTCGTTAATCAGGAGTTACAAAAAAATAACGAACTATACAAGAAAGTGACATGTACCCCCTTAAAATTAAAAACACACACACCAAAGAACAAGATAAAATCTTTAAAATTTAACCAACCAATTGACAAAAATAAGAAAACTAAATCTATAGACTATAATGAAACGGTAACGAGCGCTGCAAACACTACACAACACATCCAGAGAAATGAAAATAAAGTTTGTATCATTAGTACCAACAAAACCAATAAAGTATTGTCAATCGCACAAAAAAAACTGAATAATTACAATATTTGTCACTACTTGAAAACGAACTGTGGAATCCATCATCTGTTTAAAAGCATGGAAGAAACGCTAAGGGATTACACTATGAATGACTTTTGCATCATATTAATAGGAGAAGACGACTTCACAGAAACGAGGGACTACATTGATTTAATCGTTCATATTAGAAACACTTTGAAAAAAGTAGACAATACAAATATTATCATATGACTGCCTACCTTTAAATTCAACAATAGTTCAAATATGTATAACTGGCGAATAGAAAACTTTAGTAACCTACTGTACCTAGACATAATGACACATTTACATGCATGGTTGCTGGACTCCTATCTAGACTTAAGCTATGACAGTACAATGTTTAACAAACTGACAGGAAGACTGAATAACAGGGGAATGCACACGATTTTCGATGATATTAAACAGCAAATAAAAGAAATCGTCAATATAAACCGCACAACAAATTATGATTATAATTGTGAACAAAACAGTCCATTAAAGGCGATGAGAGAACTAGATGACAGCTCACAGTTTTTTTCTTTAGCCACGAAATACATAGACAAGGTGAAAGAATAATTTCTTATTCTTTCACCTTGCCTGCTGCCTAAGCTCAAAATAGCTTTCCAAAATATTCAAAGCATTGGAAACAAGGTGGATTTAATAGAACAATTGCTTGTAGATCACGAAATAGATATAATCTCATTATCAGAATTGTGGAAAAACGAGCATTATTGTCAATCGGTTTTGCCTCCGGGCTATAAAATTGGTTCTATTTTCTGTCGGAAAACCCGCGAACATGGAGGAGTTTGTATTATTACTAGAAATTCGCTGGATTCTATTGAGATGTTGGATATTGTGCATTGTTCAAGGGAATTTGTAATAGAATTTAGTGCGATAGAAATACCCCGACTTAATTGTATCTTCATAGGACTATATAGAGCGGATCGCCATATTGATATATTTTACCAACAATTGGACAAAGTTTTACATAAATTAAATACTAAACATTCACATAAACACATAGTAATAGGTGGCGACTTCAACATTAACGTACATAGCAAAACTAAACAATCCTTGGATTTTTTAAACTTTATGAAATCGTATAACCTCCAACAAATAATCCGCGAGGCAACACGAGTAACTAAAACAACATCCACTTGCATTGACCTGCTCTTTACAAACTACCCGCCTCTCATAAACAAACCAGCTGTTTGTGATTATGGACTGTCAGATCATAAAGCGGTAACTCTGCAACTAAACCTAGACTATCTCATAAAAAACAATCATAAAACGTGGTCAACGGAGAAAAGAATATTTTAAAAAATTAAGATGGAATGTTTTAGAAACTCGTTAAAAACAACAAATTGGGAAAGTATACTAAATAACAACAAAAATTATGAATCCTTCATGACATTCATAGAACAAAATCTCAATAAACATATCCCGGTACAAAAAATAAAAATAAAAAGCAAACCTAAAAAAGGGTGGCTGACTACAGGTCTCAAAAATTCATGCAAGCATAAAAGGGTGTTAAGAACCATCTTTAATGAAACTAAAAGTGATGTAATAAAAAAACACTACAAATCATATAGTAAAATATTAAAATACACTATTAGAAAATAAAAAAAAATGGAATTTATTAGGCAAATGAAAAATTCTGAAAATAAGGTAAAAACAATGTGGAATATAATTAACACAAAAACCGGTAAAACGAAAATAGACAGACTTAAAAATATATCATTAAATATTAACAATGAAGAAGTCAAATGTCCTTCAGATATAGCCAACATATTTAACGAATTCTTTGCAACGGTAGGGCACAACCAAACAACCAGCTCTAACATCGCCCCTGGACAACCAGTGGTTAACCCCTCCACATGTTCAATGTACGTGCACCCTGTAAATCAAAAAGAAATAATCGATATCATTCGATCAACTAGAAATAAGCATAGTTGTGGTATCGACGATATTCCACCAATCTTATTAAAACAATGTGCAATGGAACTTTCAACCCCTTTGACATTACTAGTAAATCAAAGTTTTGAAGACGGTCAATTTCCAGACGCACTAAAAGTCGCTTTAGTCAAACCAATACATAAGAAAGACGATACAAACACTCCTACAAATTATAGGCCAATAGCCCTTTTACCAACGTTTTCAAAGGTATTCGAAAAAGCTATGTGTAACCAGCTATATGCGTTCCTAGAAAAGTTTAATATTCTTGACGACTCACAAAATGGATTTAGAAAATGTAGATCAACAACGTTAGCCGTTTACAAATATATTCAAAGAGCGTTACAACACATAAATGACAAACAACACGTAGTAGTAATGTTGCTGGACATGACAAAGGCGTATGACAGGGTCCTGTACGACATTTTACTCAACAAATTATATGGCTGTGGGGTACGGGGACCCGCTTATTCATGGTTTAAATCATACTTAGAAAATAGGACACAAATAGTACAAATTAATCATTACAACCATGACAAAAATGAAATAAAATCCTTCAGATCTCGAGAACTCCAAATAACTTCCTCAATACCCCAAGGAAGTGTATTGGGTTGTGTGTTATTTTTAATTTATATAAATGATTTGCCAAAAACATTAGACAAAGAAAAAACTCTGCCGGTACTTTTTGCGGACGACATTTCGATACTATTAAAATGCGAAAGTGAAAATAACCCAAATCTTCTTTTACAAAACACTCTTCAAACAATAGATAACTGGCTTAAGGATCACAACTTAGAAATAAATTCAACTAAAACAAAAATAATACAATTCAGATCTTATAAAAAATCTCCTTTAAAATTGAACATAATGTACAGAAACACACGTTTAGAAGAAGTTGAGACATTTACATTACTTGGGATGAAAATAGACACACATATGAATTGGAAATCACACATCGAGCACATTAAATCTAAACTTTCTAGATTTTCTTACGCCCTTCTTCAAATTAAACGATCTACTAACACACAGACAGCTTTGTCTACTTACTACGCGTATGCATACTCGTGGCTCCGATATGGCATCATGCTATGGGGAAATAGCGTTAACAGCGGTGAACTATTCATAATGCAAAAGAAATGTATAAGAATCCTAGCCCAAATTAATAACACGGAGAGTTGTAAACCATTTTTTTTTAAATTTCAACTTTTAACTCTGCCTTCGATATATATACTCGACATATGCGTATTTGTGTTCAAAAATATTGATGCCTTTACAAAAGTAAAAGACACCCACACCATAAACACCCGGCACAAAAATAGGCTTTACCTTCCTCCGTCAAGAATAAAAATGTTGAACGAAAGCCCATACTATATGGCAGTTAAAATATTTAACAAGCTACCAGACGTTATTAAAAACGAAAGAAAACCACTACTTTTCCAAAAAAAAATTAAACTTTATCTCACACAAAAATGTTTCTACTCAGTCAAAGAATATTTGGAACCTACCTCAACATAACATTTACATAATTGCGATCCGCCCTATACAAATATTTACTATTTTTTTTATCACTTAATTTCAATTTTAATATACAATATAATATAATTACTTTAATTCATAATAATATTCAAAGCTGACATGATTTTATTGACAAATCTTTATTTATTGTCTCACTTATTCTATAAATTCGTGCATATGGTATAGAAGAACTCTTTAATAATAAAATTGACCTAGTATGGACTGTGAGCTGCTAGTGCAGCACTTTGACACCTTTTGCACACCATTGTCATGGTAGAATGTACTGAACCAGTATTGTAATTATTGACATCTGTTGTATGTACTACATTCTGCAAATAAATGAATTTGAATTTGAATTTGATATTATCCAACCTAATTAGGAGCTTCTTAGTTTAGGATTATTTGATCCTAAACTAAGAAGCAACCTATCAATACATCTATATCCGCTGGCTGATAAAACTTGGGGTCTGCCATGTTTTCAGGCAACTTAAGTGAGCTGATGTCAATGTGCATCTTTGGTATTCGACCTGTAAGTTCTTTTAATACTAGACATGAACAACTTATATTAAATTCACTATTAATCGACTGTAACTTAATGTTACAGATTTCAGTAACAGTATTAGTTTGTGTGTTGCCTATACCAATGACCTTTGGAGTGTCAGTAGGATGAGACCTTAATGATAACCTAATCTTTAGGGATTCGGTTATAAAAGTTGATTGACTACCACAGTCTAATAGTGCTCGAACCTTGACCTTTTGCTGGTTCAATGGATTTGAGACCTCAACCATAGCAGTCGATAATATAACTTGATTTGATTTTTTATCACAATAGCTTGCCACTGTCTCACCTAACTCGTTCACTGTGGCGGTTTGAGGAGCCAATGTGAATGGCCGATGTAACAAGCTATTATGCCTTTCCTTACAATCATTCCTGGCACGACTTAAACCGACAGTCAGTAACCAAGTAACCTTGCCTTAAGCAATTTCTACATAGTTTGTACTTTACGACGTCTGTCATTCTGTCATCAATACCCTTGGATTTAAATATTGGGCAGTCATGAATTCTATGACGATCCTCGCAGATAATGCAAGAATACCCCCTTGGAGTCACACTTTTATTATTATTATTAGTGGCAAACGATTTTACCTTGTGGCGACTCCCACATACAAAGAAACAGAAACATACTGCAGCGCCATCTAATGAAGACACACCGAACTACGGAGTAACTACTAAATAAGAATTGCTAATAATGTATCGCGATATGAAGAATTCCCTCGCCGATTAGCATATATACAACTTCCCAACATCAACCGTTGGGCCGCGGCCCGCCAGGCATGATCACCTCGCCTGGTCGGAGGATCCTCCCTTTGTGTTGGAGGGACATATGACACCCGTTCCTCCACAACCTCATTAATATGACTCCTTTTTTGGTTATTAAAACTATGATTTAGTTTAGTGTTTCTTGGGCTAGAACTCTGAGGAGTAGTGGGCGTTTTTGAAGCCATGACACTACTAGAAATATTATTGCGATTTACCCCCGTAAACAGAAAAAAAATAATTGCAATTTTCTATAGAATTTTGCCAATAATATGCACAGAATTGCTTAAGTTTGCACAAGCAGATTAGTATTCTCAACAGTTAAATAAATATTTATAATAATAGGAAGGATATGAGCAAAGGATGGACACTTATCTCGAAGATGACACGTTGACCTCGAATTCTCCCCGTGACCAGACGAAAGTCTTCTATGTAGTTTATCTTCTGTGCCGTAGTTCTGGTATCCTTCCCTTGGTTCTCCCCTGCAAGGCTCCGAGTCCAGAGAAACGAAGAAATAACCGCCATGCAGTTCAGTAGGAGATTTTCATAATATATTCTTAATTTCGCATGCTTCTTAGATCCCCTCATAGGCCACCATGTTATATCTTTAGAGGATATATGCATGCCAAACGATTTATGCCAAATAAAAGCGTAAGAAAATGTTTTACAATTAATTTTACTTTAATACTGATGCTTTCGATACAATAGCTGGTAGGCGAGTGACATTTGTACATTATGTAGGTCATCGCATGAAAAAAATAATGGAACGCCTGCGCGACAAATAATACCTAATTTACACATTGCGTCTATATTCATATCAGGCTCAAAGCCTGAACAGTAAGTAAATGATTTGAGATTTTTAAAGTTTTTTTTTTCTCATTGGTATAAAATAAATGTCAGAGTAAGTTATAATAAATAATACAATCAATGATTCATTACTAAAATAAAACTACAGTCACATAATGTTACTGTACTCGATTGAGTACACTGACCACATACACACGTAAGTGAAATAACAGAGTTTTTATTTCAGAATGGAGAAAGAAACATAAACATCTCAAACGAACTACAAGGGACTTCAAGAAGCTATTGAAGCCATTTTACAGGAGAGCGATGATAATAAATGTGAGTTGGCTATCATACCTCCTGATCCAAGTGCATTGACTGATGAAGATATGGCAGCGTGTTTGATACCGCAAGATATAACTGGTACTATTGAAGTATTTATGAATAAGTATTTATGAGAGGGTAGTGGTGACGAAGACGACGAGAGTGATGATGAACAACTGGCGGCAAAAAAAAGACAACAACTTTCTTTTTATTCAAAATGTTACACAGAATGTCAGAATAGGTGGGCTCCTATAGAAAAAGTATTATTTGCTATATGTGCTGCTATGGAAAAGTACCATCAATTTATGTATGGCCGAAAAATAATTGTTGAAAAAGATCCCACGCCCTTAGTGGCCATAATGTCAAAAGATATTAATAAAATTTCAGCTAGATTACAAAGAATGGTATCAAAATTATTAAAATATGATTTTGAGATTCGTTATATGCCAGGGAATAAAATGTACATTACAGATTACTTATCAAGAAATTACATAACTAATAATGCAGAAAATTATACAACTTTATTAGAGTTACCATATTGTTTTGAGACAGAAATAGTATATGGATTGGAAAGTGAATTATCTGTTACTGATAAAAAATAAAACAATTTCAGACTGAAACTAGAAATGACAAAGTGCTAAGTCAAGTAGTTACATGGTATTGTAGTAAATGGCCGGCTAGTGACAAAAATATTACTGATAGAGAGTTAAAAATGTTATTTAAATTGAGAGAGTTCATTAATGTTAAAAATGACATAACATACATTAAAAACAGAATAGTTGTACCATTTTCTATGAGAAAACAGATGCTTACAATTGTTCATTTAGCTCATGCAGGGGTTATTAAGTGTAAGAAAAGGGCGCGTAGGTCTTTGTATTGGCCAGGTATGTCAAAAGACGTAGAAAACTTTGTTTTATCTTGTAAAGAATGTGAAAAGTACAGGCCTTCTAATTCTAAGGAGACACTTAAAAGCCATGATGTTCCAGACATACCTTTCTATAAAGTTGGAATGGACATTTGTCATTTTGCTGCGCGGGGCTATCTTGATGTAGTTGATTATTATTCAAAGAGGATTGAGCTTAAAAATCTTGAGCAAAAAACTGCCAGTAATGTAAGTTTAAAGATTCCATGGTATTCCTAAATATGTAGTATGTGATAACAATTCATTTAATAGTTTTAAATTCAAGCAGTTTGCAAATTATGTTGGCATGCAGTTGTTATTTTCTAGCCCACATCATCATCAGTCCAATGGTATGACAGAAAAATCAGTAGGAATTGTTAAGTGTATGATGAAGAAATGTAAAGAGAGAGGTGATGATTTAAATATGGCTTTGTTACATTATACAACTACACCACTTACTGGTTTAAACTACAGTCCTTCATAGTTATTAATGGGCAGAATGTTAAGAACAAATTTACCTTATATTTATTCTGATTTGCAACCTAAATTGCCATCCAGTGTCAGAGAAAAAATGAAAATTTTAAGTGAAAATTCCAAATATAATTATAACAAAACTGCTAAGAAACCAATATCCTTTTATTCTGCTCAAAATATATTGATACAAAAGAGAACTGACAAAGAAAAGCAACCAGGTCAAGTTGTTAAAAATTCTAGTCCTAGAATATATTAAACATACATATATTGTAAAAAATGAAAGGGAAAATTTAGTGAGGAGAATGGAAAAACATATGATTAGAAGCAGAAATAAATTTAATTTAAAGCAAGATTTTGATGGGTAAATGACTATGTAAGGAAAAGTGTTCATTTAAACAGGCCTAATAACGATGTAATTGGTACGGAGAGTAGTGTTGGTATGAAAAGGAATGTGACCACTCAGCAGAGACCATCGGGTACTGAGCATTATGTTACTCGTAGTGGCAGGTTGGTGAAACGGCCAAGTTATCTAAAGAATTGTCATAGTTAAATATTAAAGTTGGTATATTTTAGGTACTTATGTTTAATTAAAAAGGGGGGATTATCTCTATTGGTCGTGTATTGTTAATTTAGTAAGAAGTGACTGTATGGTCTATGGTCGTCTGGCTATGATGTGTAAAGAGCAACAAGAATAAAGTTTTGTTGATGGGAAGCTGTGTGCAAGTTATTTTGATAATCCTTTTTTTTTTTTTTAACGTGTGGAAATCCCCTCGGACCGTCACCCCACCGGGGTTTGCGGCGGGGTGGTGTGTCGGACTCGGACCGACTAAAACCACACGGTGTGCCACTCTGCGCCTGTAATAGGAGGGATCCGGGAACAGCTGTTGTTAAGACATCCGGACCCCTCCTAGCGCCGGCCCGCTCCTGGTGCGGGCTCCGTCTCGAAATTTTTTCCTCTCTTTAGGCGACGTCCGGCACACGCGGATGCCGCCCCCTCGCGGCTAGCCAAACTAATGCGGGTGGAGGGGAAACCCACCCCGTCCACCCGCGGCCACACTCAGGGCGGCATGAGGCGGTGGTAGGCGCGCCTCCGCCGCCCGGTTCGCCGGCGGCGGATCGGGTCCGAGTGGAGGTCGTCCTCCCGGGCCTTCTCCGCCGCCTCCTTCTGCGAGATTACTTCCTCGCAGAAGGTTGCGACCGCGGTAAAACAACTGTCGCTACCGGCCATGGAGCGTACTACGGCCGGTAGCGAGAGATCCACTCCGATGACTGCAGCGAGGGCCCGGCGCTGCGCCGCCCATGCGGGGCAGACCGCCAGCGTGTGCTGGGCCGAGTCCTCACTGCAGTCGCAATGGTGGCAGGCGGGACTCAGTTCCCTCCTAGCGACCGAGTGCAGGTACTTTCCGAAGCAACCGTGCCCGGAAACCACCTGCGTCAGCCGGAAGGAAAGGGTCCCGTGCTGCCGCCCTGCCCACTCGGCGATGACCGGCTGGAGAGCCTCCACGGCGGCGAAGCCAGCGCGTGGAGTCTCCAGCCGGAACGACCAACGAGCCATCGTGGCTCGGCGAGCGGCTTCGCGCCACTCGCGCACATCCTCGGGCGGAGGGCGAAATCCGCTCTCCGCCCGGAAGTCAGCCACTCGCCGATAAACTTCGGCGAGCACTTCCGCCTCCAAATCCCACGGGGGAGTTCCGGCCAACGCGCATGCCACCTCCGTCGAAACGGTGCGGTAACCGCGTATGGCTCTGACCGCCATTACCCTCTGAGGGCGCCAGAGGCGTGCCCTATTCTGGGCCCGCCCACACCGGTGCACCGTACAGTGCCATTGACCGGACAACCCCCGTGTACAGCCGTCTTGTCGCGACGCTGGGTCCACCCAAATTGGGCAAAAGTCGCCCTAGGGCAGACGCAGCGCCGAACAGCTTTGGAGCAAGCTGTCGGAAGTGCTCGTCGAAGAGCCACCTCCCGTCGAGGATCAGGCCCAGATATTTCATCTGGGCCCGAATCGGTACGAGGACCGAGTTGACCACGATTGAGGCGCCAGGGGGTGGACCACGACGGGGCCCATGAAATAACAGGGCCTCCGTCTTATCTAGGGCCACCCGTAAGCCCAGCGCCTCAATGCGCCCGACCACCAGGGAGACTCCCCCTGTGGCCAGGCGCGCCGCCTCTTGGAAGTTTGCCCCCCGGGCTGTCACCAGTGTATCGTCTGCGTAACAGATTACACCCAGCCCGGGGGGGGAAATCGGCGCGAAGGGCCCAGTCGTACCCTATGTTCCACAAGAGGGGTCCAAGAACAGACCCCTGTGGAACACCGCACGACATGGGCCGACACCTCAAATTACCATCTCGGTCCTCGTACACGACGGTACGCTCCTCTAAATAGTCTGCCACTAGCCGCCTCAGGTACTTTGGCACCCCATGATAGTGGAGTGCTTCCCTGATGCAGCTGAATGGCAGACTATTGAATGCGATGGCGATGTCTAATGACACCGCCAACAGCACGCCGCCACAGCTCACGGCCTCTTCGGTCACGGCCCTCAGGCGCAAAACGGCGTCGACTGTCGAACGCCCCGCCCGAAAACCAAATTGGGCGTCCGACAGATCGGGGCCCACCTCGTAGAGGTGCCGGACGATGCGGGCAGAGAGAACCCTCTCAAACAATTTACCCGCCTCGTCCAGCAGCACGATGGGCCTATAGGCCGCGACCGAATCGGCAGGCCGTCCCGGCTTCCTTAATAGGACCAGCTTCCCGCTCTTCCAGCACTCAAGGAAGCGTCCCGACGCCAAGCTAGCGTCGAACACCTCCCCGAGGCGGTCTGCCATGTGGTTGAGGGCCAGGGCCAGCACTCGGGCCGGTACCCCGTCTGGCCGAGGGCGGTGTTCTTGGAACGGATCCGTAGAACAGCCACCCCTACCTCCGAATCCCGGACGGGCGGAACATTATCCTCCCCGTGCTCCCCGTCGTCTCCCCCGTCGGTAGGTGCAAAATAAAATATGATATTAACATAATTTAGGTCCAGAAACATACACAATATAAAAACATGCATACATAAACCTACATAAATTTAATAAAATATATAAATACTCAGTCGGGAACTAGAGCTGTAACTATTTCGCCAATTCACCCCGAAGAAGATCGCGCACTTTTCCCTTGAATGCAAGGCGATTTGTTGACATCCTGATTTCGGCAGGGAGGGCATTCCAGAGGAGGACTGACTGGACGTAGAAGGAGGAGTTGATGAAGTTAGAGGTGTGAGGGGGGCAAAGAAGAAGCATATTGTTGGTTGATCGAAGATTTCGATCGTGATTGGAGCATAGGAAACGGAAGTGGGGTACGAGGTATTCAGGTAACGATGGAGAGTTGAGGAAAGAAAAGAGAGAAGTCAGTGCTCGTAAACTGCGGCGCTGACGAATTGGGAGCCATTGCAGCTGGGAACGTAAAGCAGACACGTGGTCATACTTGCGAAGATTGAAAACGAATCGAATGCAGTTATTGAGAAGGCGATCTAGTTTATTGAGAAGGTCTGCATTCAGGTCGAAATAACACACATCACCATAGTCGATTATGGGAATAATTAAGGACTGCATAAGCGTAACCTTAGTTTTAGCGGGAAGGAAGTTCTTCAATCGATATAAGGCACGGAGACATGTGGTGACTTTCTGGCCGACGTGTGTAACCTGTGCCCGCCAGTCAAGTGTCGAGTCGATATATAACCCCAGGTTCTTTACCACTGCACTATAAGGTATAGTCACATTGTTGTAGACAACCGGTGGGATGACCGCCATATCCAACCTACTTATCATTTGTTTGCTCCTCACGACGATCACTTGACATTTGGTTGGATTTACCGACAAACCAAACCTCGTTGACCAGCTCTTTATAAAGTCCAAGTCCTTGTTGACTTTGTCGATAGCGTATGTTATGTCCTGTCCTTGTCTGTGTGTACACTTGTAAGTCATCAGCGTACAGGTGATACGTACACTGAAGGTGCTGGGTTATGAGATTAATAAATATTGAGAATAATAAGGGAGATAATATACCGCCTTGAGGGACGCCAGTGAGAAGATCACACCAACTCGACGACAAGTCATCAATATGAACACTCTGTTGTCGTCCCTGAAGATAGGAGGAGAACCATTCCAGAGCTTCTGAGGAGATCATAAGATAGGAAAGGATGGCCAATAGAACGTCATGACTAACGGTATTAAAGGCATTCGAGAAATCAATCAAAGCCATCACTGTGACTTTAGTCTCCTCCATACCCTCCCTAATATCTCTTGTCACTTTGAGGAGAGCGGTGGTTGTGCTGTGACCAGGTCTGAACCCTATTTTTATGATAATAATAACTATCGTGTTTTGTCAAACTAACCAAAGTTGTTTCATTTACTAGAATGTCCTTTATTTCATAAAATATACTATAATAATCATCAAATAATACTTAAGTAAACTATTCGAATAAACAGTAATAGTCAAAACAATAAAATGTACGTTACTGTTAAACAATCGAATAACCTAATTATTACTTTTTATTTTTTGGTTTAAAATTATTTATTCTCATTAAGAATTATGATACAATTCACTTAACATGAGAACATAATACTAATACACAACATATTTTATTTGTGAGCACACATAAAAGCGGTATCAAAATAAAAATGTTTTTGACGGTTACCTACATTAACTTCGAGCGTAGACGGAGTGAACATCACACTACAAAGATGTAAGATTTTAGTGCGCCTCACTGGAAACGATATTTTAATTTTTGTCATCAATATTTGTAAGATGATAATTATTTTTAAGTGTGTTTCACTTTATTCTATATTTATTTAGCTTAATCGCTTGTTTGTCTGATTAATATTAAGATTCATACTTTTAGTAATTACTTGTAGTTTTTAATTACATGATCTTTAAGCATTTTTTTGAAAGAAGCGATGGATCGCGATTCCTTAATATCTTTAGGAAGCCTGTTATATAACTGCGCGCCTTCATACATGAGATTCTTTTTGCCATAGTTGGTGCGCGGTGGTTTCAAAACTATATTATTAGCACTTCTTAATTGAGTCTTTTGAACGTCTCTTTTTATGGTGAAACTTATTTGTGTATGGATATCCCCGACCAATATTTTACGCACCAATAAACAGGTATAGTATACGTAAGTCTGGGTTAGGTTTAGTATTTTTGTGTTTCTATACACTATTTCCGTAGGCGTTAGATAATCAAAGTGAAAAAGGACCTTTATCAGCCTATTTTGGGCTCTTTGTAGTAAGTTTAAGTTAGTTTTGGAGGATGTGCCCCAAATCTCTATTAAATAATCAATATGGGACTTTACCAGAGAGTTATATATAAAGTAACGCACTTTACGTGGCAGACATCGTGAGACGGGTCTTAAGATTCCAGTGAGAGATGATAGTTTGGACTTAAGTTTTTCTATGTGACTTTGCCATGTAAGGTTGCTATCAATAATTAGCCCAAGATATTTTTCGCCATTTGTTCGATTGATACTTTGGTTGTCTATTTTAAGGGAAGGATAGTCTGAGATTTTCTTATTTTTAGCCTTAAACAGCATGTAATTTGTTTTTGAGATGTTTACGGTTAGTAGGTTGTATTGAAACCATTTGTTGAGTAAATTAAGATCATCTTGGGCATTGGATATGACTGTATCTATTGAGTGGTCAAAGTAAAATAAACCAGTATCGTCGGCATATAACGTAACATCACCTTTAAGACTCAGATCATGTATGTCATTGATGTAGATAAGGAATAACAAAGGCCCTAATATTGATCCCTGAGGAACGCCGTACGTAACAGACTTGGGTTGACTTTCGTGATAACCAATTTTAACTATCTGGCTACGATTTGAAAGGTAAGATTTAAAGATGCTATGCGCAGAGCCAGTTATACCTATGTCAGATAGTTTATTCAAAAGAATTGTATGACTTACAGTATCAAATGCTTTTTTCAAGTCTATAAATATGCCTAGCCCTATATGTTTTTGGTCTATATTTAGTTTAATTTTGGTTATTAAGTCTATTGTAGCAGATAGTGTGTTAGATTTTGATCTAAATCCATATTGGTTGTTTGAGAGAATTTGATTTGTATTTAAGAACTTTTCGAGACGGTTGTACAAAATCTTTTCAAAAATTTTCGATATAACAGGTAGTACCGATATGGGCCTATAGTTACTAGGATTAGATTTACTACCTGATTTATGTATTGGGGTAACTTTGGCAATTTTTAGACTACTAGGAAATTTACCTTGTTTAAGACATGTGTTTATACATTTGGTCAAGTTTTCAATAATTAGAGGTTTTACACATAAAATTGTTTTCGTGCTGATTCCGTCCACGCCCGTAGCCGTGTTACAATTGAGGTTGTTAATAATTCTGTCGACTTCACTTACGGTAGCTGGTTTGAATTCTGATAGCTTCGTTACATTCAATTTAGTCGCAGATTTTCCATCAGTGAGTGTACTATTCATATGAAAGTTACTAGGTATTGCTTTAGCCAAGGTTTCTCCAATGGTAGAAAAGAATACATTAAGGTATTCGCATATTGCTTGTGCATCGTTAATTGTGTTTGTTTGTGTCTCCAGTCTAGCTATTGTTGGTTCTTCCTTTTTGTTATTATGACAGAGATGGTTTATTAGTGACCATAGCTTCTTAGGCTTATTGTGACAATCTGTAAAAGCTTTGTAATAATATTCAGATTTCGCTTTTTGAATAGTTTGTCTTACGGTTGTTCTTGCCCTGAAATAGTTTTCTTCCATTTCTTTGTCACTAGGATTCATTTTGTACTTGCGCCATAAGGTGTTCTTTCTATTTATAGCCTCTATAATATTTTGTTTTATCCATTGTTGCTTCGGTGGAAATGCTTTTCTGAATTTTTTAGTTTTGCTTTCTTTCACACTTAATATCAAATTTTGTTCCAGTTTATTGTAATCATCAGTCGCATTTGTTTCATTGAGTTTTCTATACATATTATATAAGGTTTTATAGTTTGTAGTTTCGTAGGCAATTGTCTTTATCCGTTGTGGTTTATAGTTATGTATCTCGATGTATATTTGCTTGTGATCTGACATATCTGATTCGATTATTGTTAGATTAACTTGTTGTTGTTTTATATTTGTACTTACATGGTCCAAAATAGTATTTGTCGAGTTTGTTTCACGTGTAGAATGTTGTTTGTCTATTTTATTAATTATGTAGTAACCATTTTCTTTAATAGTTTCTTTGTACTTTTTGATAGATCTATCTGAGCTTAGTAGATCATAATTAAAATCCCCAAACACTAGCGCTCTCTTTCTTTTTTCAAGTTGATTTGAGTAGAAATCTAAGA
This sequence comes from Arctia plantaginis, assembly GCA_902825455.1. Lineage (NCBI taxonomy): Eukaryota > Metazoa > Arthropoda > Insecta > Lepidoptera > Erebidae > Arctia > Arctia plantaginis. Next base: position 218,724 of record CADEBD010000328.1, on the reverse strand, counting down.
AGTTTTTATCGCTTGTGCGGCCTGGCTTATGTATTGCTCCTATATCTAGGGAGAATTTATTAATGTGGATCAATAGGTAATGGTTATCATCGACTGATTTTTCATCTAATAAATTGTGTTTGAGACTATTGTGAGCAAATATTGAGACACCTCCTCCTCTGCTATTTTGCCGAAAATTATAGTAGTGTGTATACCCTGGTAGCTGAAATTTTTTGGCTTCGTCTTCAGAGGTTATCCATGTTTCACAAAGGATTATAATATGGAGTGTAGCAGAAAAAGTTTGGATGATACACATAAGCTGATCGAATTTTCCAGGCTTACCAATGCTTCGTATATTTGCATAGAAACACTTCAAAGACTTTTTGCTTGTTATTACATTAGTGTAGCTACTAGTGATTCGATAATACGTTTCTAAATTATCTTGGGGGTTGAGTTTTTTGGAGTTGCTTGAACTATTTTGGGTAAACCTTTTATGTATTTAATAATAAGATCAGTTTCACCACAGCTTTTGCGGTGCTCAAGCTCCTCTTTGAGTGTTTTCATGTATGCTTGTTGCTGCGGTGTCTGGTCAGAGAACAGTCTAACTTTGTCTATTTTACACCTTTGTTTGTTTTTCAATAAGCATTTAGTAGTCTCTTCAGTTGCAAAACAAACCTTAATAAGCCGACTCTTGTCAGATGTTCAGTCTTGTCTCTTTACAAATGTTCAGTATACAAAACAAATTACACGAATAATAGCGCAACACGATATTACCGTTGCTGTCGAAAATATAAATTTACACGAATAATATCGCAACAAGATTTTACTGTTGCCGTCGAAAATATAAATTTACACGAACAATATCGTAAGTGACATTACTGACCAGAGCTTGACCTACACTAATATAGTAAAATGCATCCAGCTAAATTATAACGAAGCCCTTGGGACTACTTTAATTTTGTTGAAATAACCAGATAGCTGAAAAAATTTGCTTCCATATGCGATATAAAAAGTCTCTGATACTTGTTGTTTAATAGAGTTATTAAAGAAAAATGTTTTTTTATTTTTACTGAACATTTACACTTTTACGATTACCGGATTATTCGCGGGGGGCGTCGGTCTGTGGCCCTGTACATCTTCTCGATGTCGCCCGATATAACATATCTATGTTGACGGAAGCGCAACAATATAGAGAAGATCATCCTGAACCACGGGGCCAACTATTTGGACTGGTTGCAGAGGCATCAAACACTGTACGTAATTTTGTTGTTGTGCTAGACTCGCGTATGACTCCGTGGTGAGGTAAAAAATAATTAATTTCTTTACCACGTGTCGCTACGAACCATAGTGTTAAAATTCATATGTCCTAACTGTTCGTATTCACGCATGAACTCTAAGTATCGTTCTTTAAATACGGAGTCGCGTTGAAAACGTCGCTCAAGAGACAAAAAACGTTTTATAGCCATTTGTAAAGAATCACCTAGAAGGTTTGGGTCTTTCTTAAGAGGAATTGTGACTACAAAGCGTCCTTCGCTTTTGCGATAAGTATTAATGGAAAAATTATGTTCACATGAGTTTTCCTCTGCAGTTAATAAATGCTTAACTGGTACCGAGTCTTATTCCCAGAATCGATTAATATTGACTTCGTCTTTTATAGAATTAAAAAAATGAGATGAAGGTTGTGACGTAACCAGGATGTCTATCGCCGAAGGGATATTGAATGATGGATCAGCTAGACGCACCCCTGAAGGAGGAGGGACCTTATTGACGTTAATGAAACGCGATGGCAGCAATTTTGTTATCTCGGGTAAAATAAGACAATCTAAGTCGACCGAATAGTCACTGCAACAAGACTCAAGCGTGAGATTACAAGACTGTGTACTATAAGAGGTCTGATTGTTAAAACCTGTGACTGTTGAGCCAGTGCCGTGTTGTGACAAACCCAGCTTGCTACATAAAGCTTGTGAAATAAAATTAGCCTGTACTTCCGTTGTCCATTAAGAGTCGGGCGGTGTGCTTAGTGCTATTGACACCACGCACCCTCGCCAAGGCTGTGGAAAGGAAGACAAAAGAAGATGAATCATCGTGCTCAAAATTCGTTGAAAAGGCAACATTATAATTTTTTGAGGTTCTACATGCAAAAGAGTGTTGTGCCGTATTTTGCAATATTTGCAGTGTGACAACCTGCACATTTTGCTCGTGTGGCCCAAACGCAGGCAGTTCATGCAAACTTTGAACTGTTTTGCCTTTTCAATGCGTGCTTCTACTGGTAAGCTCCTGAATGTTTCACAACTGTAAAGTAAATGGTTTTCAGTACATAATAGACATTTATTTGTAGATGGTTAGATGCAACAACAAAACTTTTAGGTTTGTTTAAATTATTGTTGTTTTCTGTTAATTTAGATTTAATGTTGATTTTACTATTCTCTTCTAATTTTTCTAATAATATACTACTTAATCTGATTCTCTATAGATTTAATAAATTGATCTAAAGTTGTAGGCTTTAATAATGTATTACGATGCTCTTCCCAGTAACGACTTGTGCTGTTATCTAGTTTTTGCGACATCATGAAGATAATGAGCGTGTCACAACGTTCCGTCGGTTGTTTTAACGTTTTTAATGCTCGAATGTTCTTATTGGTAACGTCTATCAAGTAACGTAAGCTTTTACTAGACTCTTTTAAACATGGCTGAACATTGAACAACGCTTGTACATGATTATGTATAAGAAGGTGAATATTATCATATCGCTGACACAACACATCCCAATCAAATTTTTTTGTAACTAAAGCTGCACTAACGCGTAAACATGATCGCAATTAATGAAATTTCATGATGTTATCATTGCAAGTATTGTTATGAATTAGGGAAATATACGTGTCCTTGAACTTGAGCCAACTATGAACGCTGCCATCAAAATGTGGCAAGTCAATTTTTGGTAGACGCACATTTTTGTGTGCCTTACCCATCAGAGCTAGGATGGGTAGAAAGTAAACTTCGAGCTAGGGCTGCAGCGGCGTAGGACTGCTCTTCGAAATCACACCGGCCTTTAAATTCCTCCTCGGGCGCGTCTAATAGCACCTCAATCTTTGTCTGTAACGCGACAAAGTCACTATATAAGATTTGGAGTCGTTCATAACGTCCCTCCAGCTCAAGACGCTGCAAATCGGACATGCCTAAAGCACTACTGAGCGGATAAATATAGTTTTTGAAAATGGTTAACTTGGCTTTAAATGCACCGCGACGTTTTTTTTTTAAAGTACACTTACTCATTGTGAAGAAAATAAAGCGGACAGCTAGTTAAAATGTATAAAAATGAATCAGAACCGGTTTTGTAAGCAATGGTATGCGGGCCTTGACCTTGAAACGGCTCGGTTTAATATGACGCGTCAGTTACCGTTAAAAAAAGGATGCTCATCTATTAAGCAAATTGTAATAAGTAACGATTAAGAATGCGCTTTTAAGATAATTAAAAAATGCAGAAATGAAAATAAGCAGCTTAAATATCAGCAATGTGTAGGTGTCTAGTAATGCCTATGTAGTACATATCACTAAAAAATAATTATTTAATCTCAGCGCCTACGCAAATACAAATAAGCACAATAAGATGTAATGGCAAGCAAGACCGAGCGTTAAATTAAACGTCGCGATAGTTAAAAATGGAAATTATCAACTTAAATATTAGCAGTATGTAGGTAGGTACCTATCACTAAAAATAATAATTTAATCTCAGCGCTTAAGCTTACACAAATGCAAATAAGCGCAATAAGTTGTAATGGCAAGCAAGACCGAGCGTTAAATTAAATGTTCAACCCAAATTGAGGCGAAAAGGGGTATAAAAAGGAAAAAATGACGAATAAATCGTAAATTGGAAGCCAAGACGAAGAAAATAATAAATCTAATTGAAACGAACTTACTTATTTGTCCAAAGCATCCCACCAAGTCAGATGTCTTCAGGTCCGCAGTGTAGCAGCAATGTAGTAGCGGGCGATTCAACGTCCGTGTCGGGTTCAAAGTTCGCCAACGCCGATTTGTAGGTGACTTGCTGGTTTTTTTCCGAATTGGTTTTATTTAAAAAAAACTGAATTACCAATGTCCAGCAGGGTCCTTTTACTATGGTATATAAATAAAGTATAGTGGACTGTATAAAATATGGACTTGTATATTATTTACAACAAAATACATAAGGCGAGCGTCGCTGTCCTATCTATTGCGCGGAGTGGGCTATCGCCCCGAGAGGATCGCCTCCTCGTGCCGCTGTCCTCTTCTCCCCCGCCGCTGCTCGGAGCTCGTGCGCCGACCGATACAAAGCCTATCTTGAAAGATTCTGAAGATGAAGATTCTAGTGAGTATGAAACTGAAATAGATGACCTTGATAACAGTTACCGACCGCTGAAACAGTTATCGCAGGAGGGCCCACTGAGAGATGACATCCAACTAAGACCACGTAATAGAAATAACCATGATAAAAAGGGAATATTTGTCTTTATACAAGTGTTTCGGATGCACAAAGTGTAGAGGAAGTTCTGACATCTCCACAAGCTGACCAGTGGAAAAAAGCGATGGATGAAGAATATAACTCTTTGATGGAAAACAAAACATGGCAACTGGTTGACCTACCCAGAAACAAAAAGGCATTAGCAAGTAAATGATTATTTAAAAGAAAGACTGATCAGCAGGGTAATACTACTAGATACCGCCAATATCCTCTGAGGGCGCCAGAGAAATACCCGAAGAGATAAAAAACACTCGTTCACGGCCGGTAGGATCTTCAATTTTTTGCTTCGATGGCCCTTTGACATTGGTTTCCTATAAACCAAAGCCGTCGAAAATGGTATTTTTATTATCGTTGTGTGATGAAAATGCCGTAATAAATGAAAGTAATGGAAAACCAGACATGATATTATTTTATAATCAAACGAAAGGAGGTGTTGACTCCTTCGATCAGATGTGTTCCTCTATGTCCAGTAACAGGAAGACAAATAGGTGGCCAATGGCAGTATTTTACGGAATGTTAAATATGGCTTTTGTGAACTCCTATATCATATACTGTCATAATAAGATAAATAAACAAGAAAAACCAATGAGCCGCAAAGATTTTATGAAAAAATTAAGCACAGACTTGACGGCACCTTGGATGCAAAAACGACTGGAGGCGCCCACTTTGAAGAGGACTCTACGTGACAATATAACAAATGTTTTAAAAAATGTGGTACCAGCATCTCCAGAAAATAGTAATGATGAGCCAGAACCAAAGAAACGACGCTATTGCGGATTTTGTTCATATACAAAAAGGCGGATGACCGAAGCCCAGTGTTGCAAATGCCAAAAGGCCATATGCGGAGAACACAATATTGATATTTGTCAAGACTGTCTATAAAGGCTATTTTTTTTTATGAGACTAATATAGTATGTCCGTGTGGTGACGGATTAAGAATACAGAGTGTCACCATCCCTATTCATCCCGTGGGTGTCGTAAGAGCCGACTAAAGGAAAAAACTAAGCAGGACAACAGCACTGCAGAGAGAAGGAAAACTTGACACAAACCCTTTACCAACCCGTCTGGCCAGCGTGGTATAGTAGGCCAAAACCTCCTTTCTCAGGAGAGGCTTATGTCCAGCAGTGGACTATTAAAGGCTGTTGATGATGATGATGATGAATATAGTATTATTACAAGTTAATTTAATTTTTGAAAAAAGTTTAAAACTAGTTGATTTTTGTAAAAATATCCTAATTATAAGAAAAAGAAAAAGTTTTGAAGTTTTTGTTGATTTATTTTTTATGATTCAGTAAAAGTACTATTATTGTGTTAATAAAGATTATATTATCCTAAAAAGCATTTTATTTATTAATGAAAACTGTATTTTTAATAAACTAATCCCTTCAAATAGATCATAACTAAAAAATTATAGAAAATAGAGCGATTTTATTTTTACACGTTATTATTACGTATGATTGGGTTTTATAGCCAGTGAAATATGATTGGGCTTCTAGGGTTAAGTATATTATAATTTTTTGGCTAATAAATTTAAATTACTCATTACGCCTAAAGGCTAGATTCCAATTATTATGGGGGACCATCTAGCTACAAAATAATTTAAAAAAAAACTCAATTGTATGAATCAGTATGTTCGAGTATAATATGCAATTGTAAGTTTAGTAGTAGTTACAAATTAAATTAAATTACAGTTTTCTCGTTAAATCACAAATTATTGTTCAAAACATAAAAATAACCAAGAACAATCATACACATTTCTAAAAAATCAATTAAATAATCGGAGTAATATTGTCAAAATTTAATCGGGCCCTTCCATATTTCGAGCAACGAAAGAAAACAAGTTGTCAAAAACCGTTAAGACCAAATTGAAAAAAAATAAACAAGATAGTAATAGCAATATTTCTTAAAAATAATATAATCTTTCATAATGAAAATAAGTCTCAAATCTCCATAACAAACAAATTTGTAACAAAAAGATATCAATGTTACGTACTGCTCCATTGCACTGCTGATATAAACTACTCAGCCTCCGGGATCGGCTCACGCAGTTTGACATAACTTTTCTATACAAAATTTTAAATAACTATATTGACTCAAATATAATTCTCTCCAAAATTAACTTCATCGATAAACTTCGACTTCCTGTACGCACCTCACGTCTCGGTAAGATATTTACACCACTTCGTTCTCGAAAAAGATACTGTCAAAATATTTTTTTCACACGATGCCCCAATAATTACAATAAGAACTTCTCTGATATAGATTTATTTAGTAACTCATTGCAAAAGTTTAAGCTAATGTTGTTTGAAAATCTGTGTCAATAGGTAAAAAACTTAAGCATATGTATGCTGCGTATTACGTAGCCTGCATTATATTCCTGGACACGATTGTTATGATATGGTGTCCGCCCTTGTTTCTTGATTTTTTCATGTTTTTTTTTATTTTTTTATTTGATATGTTTTGTCTTACACAATATATGTAAAAGCTTGCATAGTATTAATATAAGTACTTTACTCTGTAACATCTGTGACTCATGCAGCTTTCTAAATCAACACATAGACTTTAATTATTACAAAAAACTGATTTCGGCACTCGTTGTCTATCACCCTATGTATATTTATTGTGTAATTTTTGTTTTAAATGACTGTTTGTGCCAAAATAAATGGAAAAAAAATATTTAAATATTTTGGTAACTGAAGAATCAACTTACTAAAATAATAATATTATTGATTATTGATAAATAAAAATATAAGTAAATATAGAATTATAATTAAATAAAAAATATCCTAAATGCTTGACTACTCTGCACAAGTACCCACACAAATAGTAAAATAATAAGTCAATCATATTTTTTTTTAGTTCAACAGAAATATATTGTTACGTTCGGGAATCAAGCCCGTCATTTTCATTGTACCACGATTACACTTCTGTTCCCCTAAATTAATGTAATAAAATTTTAATGGATAATAATTAATTTTTCAAATTAGAGTAACTTCGTAAACTCAGCTTTACAATTTCTCAGTTTCGTAACATAACGCAATATAACTAAACTGAAGACAAACTCTGAGAAATTATAACCATGAAAAATAATTCTGTTAGTACCACTTATTGTATACACAATAACTGAATTTATTTGTCTATACATTATTATAACTAAGACGTGGGCATAAAATAGTACAATCAATCATATATTCTTATGGTTATTCAAATCGTTTATCACCCTGACAGTATTTTTTTCCAAATGCGAATTCAACACAATGACTCCCGTGTACGGATGAAAACAAAATGACCTCTGTATGTACGGTGAAAAATAAAAAGCAGCAATGTTGTCAATACTAGGAAAATTATTTCCCGTCAGTTATGAACAACTGCGTTCAGAATTATACGCACGTAACTAACACTGAGTAACGAAATGTAATAATTTTGGGACAACATTAATATGAATTTTAATAATTTTAACCCTTTAATGCATGATACAACTTTAGGCGTTGAAAAAAATATATATTAAAGAAAATTGTGTCTTAATACCAGGAAAAATAAAATAAAAAATCCAAAAGTTATTTTTTTATTTAAATTTATGTTTTTAATTATTGTATCGTTTTTGATACAGCATGCATCCGGCGCAAAGAAATACACTATCACACTAAATATTGCTGTAATGCTGTAAAACAGTCTTTTGTCTTTTTGCTGCATAGAAACACATTACATTTGCTAAATATTATAGCGTCAGCAATTGACAAAACGGTAACATACACCTACCACGTCCATCAGACCTTATAATATTATGATCACTTCGATCTAGCCTGATTTCAGTAGCGGGTAAAACTTGGCATGGTTTACCTTTTCTAACTTTTGGTTGCGGTCCGTCTTGTAAACTGCTGGTACTCGGCCGGTCCCTAGATATATTTGAGATAAATTTGCAAAAAAACATCAGCTAGCTCTGTCCGAAACTCAGCACGATTATAAATATTTCCAGGATTGTCATTTTTTTGTGTAGTGCTTTTTCATAAAGCCCCAAGAATTGATAATCGTAAGATCTAACAAATGGTAAGAAATCCGTATGTACAATTTCATACTTTTTGACTTAGACTTTTCATTCTAATTTTGTATCGGCCTAAATGCGAGTCTATTAAATCAACTCCACCCATATGGTCGTTATATTCCGTTATCAATTTTGGACAATCGATCTTTACCCTTCTTTTTTCCTTCTTATCATACCTCTCTATACTTTGCACTGGCTGGGCACCCACATAGGTGAAACCTAAGACGACTTGCTTGTTATCTTTCCAACACTTACACTTGTTATGTCTACTCCTTCAAAGTTAGTTACATCCTCATGAAAAGTTCCTCTTGGTACAGTAGATTTCATAAGTTCCGGATTTGGCCTGGAGCTCATAGAATTTTCTTAGACGGTTGAATAGCACCTAATGCATGATTTTTTTCTTTTCACAGTATGTACCTCAAAGGTAGGTGGGTAGGTAGGTGTCAAAGTAGACAATATGATTTTGTTTTCTAGAAACATCTCTAAGCAAATTCAAAACGGTTTGGTCGACAACACTTACTTCTGAGTGACTATATTCTTCATCATTCGTCTGCTTACAACTATAAATGATAAAATTATACGTGTAGCCTATCAGATTGCAAAGCACAAACAATCAAACAAAGAACAATGGCAGAAACATATTTACCTAAAACTCAAGCGTTTAAAAAATTTTCTCACAGAAACTTAACAAATATTTTTTCTATGATTTATCATTACACCACCATGTTGTATAAGTCTTATAAGAGATCGGATATTTTTAAAGATTTTAATTGAAGTACGTAATGTCAGATTCGCCATCCTGATAACCGACTAGGGATGCGTGATGGCATTATTATGTTATGAAACGTTTTATCGATAATCGATTTTTATAGCTTTGGCTGAAATATGTACCGAAGGTTCAATCGCACGGTAAAGTGACTAAATCAACATAATTTGCAATAATTTAGACTAGACTAAATTAATAGAATATAGTTACGTTATTTTAACAATGTTTGCAGTATAAAAATATACTGCACAGTGTGATGATAAAACTGTACTGTACTGTTTTTGAGAACGGCTCATAAATAGACATACATCGATATTTTCAAAATGTCGACACGTCGCCGTTTGGATCCTGTCGACTGCCGAACTCACCAGTCTTGTCGTTTGACACTCACACGCATGACTTCATGACCATTGCTTGCACGGTATTTCTTTGTTTTTTTTAATTTTTTTCGATTCGTGTAGTCTGTTATGCATGATGTGTGATCCTTAAAATGTTGTGCATTAATCTCAATATAACGGATGCATGCTTTAGATTTTAATAAATAATGTAACAACTCCCAGCTGTCCAATAAAATAAATTGCTTCTGCCTTGTGTAAATGTGTGTTGAAGTACAATTATTCGAATTATTATTTTTAATTTATAATTTATTTATTTATATCTAGTATTACACCTGCTTGGTGAGCGAAGATTTTTTTCTATTGTTTTACTATGTATTGGTAAAATAACGTGCACCCTTTTAGAGAGTAGGCTAACACTTTCAACAGCAAAATAGGGTTGTTTATGAGTAATAATAATGAGTATAATATTTTCGTTTATATGAGACTCAACGCCATCTAGTTTCAAACAAAACATTGACAGTTAGTACTTAACCTCGAAACATTCAAAATACAATATCTTTTTTCCTAGACTTCTTTCGCTAGTAATATTGTTATGAGAATGGTCAAGAATAAATTCTCAAGTGTTTTAGGCATTTTTGATATTTAAACGCTACTATTTCAGTTTAAATAAAATTATGTATGGGGACCTGCCATTCTCCTTTGAATCCCCATTTGTGGGGCTTATTAGGTAAGTACAGTTTAAAAAAATGACCGTTTTGGTAGAACACATTTGCTCGTCTTTTGACAACCGCTGTTCTAATGTGACGCTAGAAAAAAATTCATTTAGGTGATCTATTATGGGACGAAGTTTATGAAATTTATTATGTAACGAATCGGTAATTGGTAAATGGTCATCATTATTATTGAAATATAGTATCTTGCTTGATTGAGTCCGTGTGGTGACGGATTAAGAATACAAATTGTCACCACCCCAATTCATCCCGTAGGTGTCGTAAGAGCCGACTAAGGGAGCAAACTAAGCAGGACAACAGCACTGCAAAGAGAAGGAAAACTTGAAACAAACCCTATACCAACCCGTCTGGCCAGCGTGGTATAGTAGGCCAAAACCTCCTTTCTAAGGAGAGGCCTATGTCCAGCAGTGGACTAGTATAGGCTGTTGATGTGATGATGTGATGATGTGATGAGTATCTTGCGGTTTTTTTTCAAATCTATTTACAGGCATTGCTTTTTTGATAGGCTTTAAACCGAACCTGCTGTGCTAGTACGATCGTGTGTTAGGGTAGTGGTATACGGACATAAATATTAGTATGCCTAAATATTTTCTAAGATCAGGGACAGTGAAAGATTCTGGTCTGTCAGGTTGTTGTTAAACTGAATATCTGAGTGTCTTTTTTTTTCACAACACACATTACAATCAATTAAAACATAAATACATCGTTTAGATCTGGATCGCTACGTAACTTACATGTGCACAAAGAAAAACAATAAAGATTATACAAAATTTATCTCTGATTAATAATACTGTAAGTATACGGCATATAGTGATAGGGACTACCTATTCTCCCGTTTTAAGCATAAAACTTTGTTACTGGGTGATTTTAATGGCCATCACACAAATTGGTCCACAAAAGTCAACCAAAGAGGTGTCCAAATTTTTGACGCATTGATGGACAACGCGTTTATTACATTGAACGATGGTAATATGACTCGATTAAAATATGTTAACGGCAACTTACAGCAGTCATCTCCCGATCTATCGATAGCTTCTGCCGATATAGCTCTACGGATGAATTTTGCAGTTCTTAGTGAAACTTTAGGAAGTGACCATCAAGTAATTAAGATTACATCTAAATTAAATAAATCTATTGGTTTGAATGTAAAAAGGAATTATAAAAAAGCTGACTGGAATTCTTATACAGCTTTGCTCGATGAACTATTTTCAAATTTAGTTGTCTCGGACGTGTTGCAGGAATCTTATGATATGTTCATTGACAGTTTGTATGTAGCTGCAGATCTGCACATTCCGTTTTATAAAATCAATACTAATCCCCTCTCAATTTTTTCACCAAAACCCTACTGGTCAACCGAACTGTCTAAGGCTGTAGCAGAGCGTCGGTTAGCATTAAAAAAGTTCAGGCATAATCCTATTCCACAAAATTTTCATTTTTTACAATATAAAATTAGAATAACACAACAACTAATACGCAAGGCTAAAATAAAAAGTTGGCAAAACTTTTGTTCCAGTATAAGTCAATCTTGTTCTGCTAAACAGGTTTGGGAGAAAATGAAATGGCTAAAAGGTAACAAACCAAATATACCATATATAAACAAAGAGCGTGCGAGGATTCTTCTAGATACTCTAACTCCTGATTCTGTTATCCCTGGTAAACCGATATTTAAGTCATATAATCCCAAGCTAGAAATACCCATAACGATACAGGAATTAGAAAAATGCATCCGAGCATAAGATACATGACCGGGAGATGATAACGTTACTTATTCTATGTTAAAGCACTTGCCAAATAAGGGAAAAATGTTTTTAGTTAATCTTTATAATGACTTTCTGCTCAATGGTTTTGTTCCACAACAATGGAGAAACATAATTATAATACCAATCCCAAAACCTGGTCGAGATCCTAACAGTGTATCTTCCTTGCGACCTATATCTATGATCTCGTGTTTGTGTAAAGTCTTTCATGGCATTTTACTCAATAGATTAGAATGGTACATTGAAAGCAATAAGTTTCTGTCTAAGAATACGACTGGATTTAGAAAATGTCACTCTACTCTGAATAATCTCACTAATCTGACATCTAGAATTCAGATAGGTTTTTCTAAAGGATTTACCACCATAAGCTGCTTTTTAGACCTTGACAACGCCTATAATAATGTAGATGTTACTTGCCTTGTGAAAATTATGGACGATATCGGGGTTGGATCTAGAATTTGCAACTATCTATGGAATTTCTTAAAGGAAAGAAATCTAAAGTTGAGGATTTAAAAATTTCTCGAACAACAAGCTACGGCTTAGCCCAAGGAGACCCTTTATCCCCATTATTATTTAATATTATCACTATAAAAGTTTGTTACTCAATTAACTTTCCTAATGTATTTATTTCACAATATGCTGATGATTATGTTATATTTTCTTCAGGTAAAAAAATTACAGGCATTTCTAATAATTTACAAGTAGCTTTAAATTATGTCAATTTGATGTTTCAAGACATTGGTCTAAACATTTCATCTGTGAAAAGCAAAGTTTGTGTTTTTAAATCAGGTTCTTTAAGAGAACCTGTTACGTTGACAGTGGGTGATACTCCGCTTGAGACTGTGGATAATATTAAATATCTGGGTTTATGGTTGGATAGAGGGCTAAGGTGGTCGAAGCACATTGATGAGATTAGGCAAAAAATTTCAGCATATTCAAATATATTTAAAGTATTATCGGGTGGTCAATGGGGTGTTCATCCTATCCATTTAAGACGGTTATATAAAAGCCTAATAAGAAGTAGGCTAGATTATGGCAGCCATATTTATGCTGCAAGTAGTAATACTCATCTTATTAAATTACAAAGAATACAAAATCAATTCTTGCGTTTGGTGGGTGGATTTGTGAGAAGTACCCCCGTGCATGTAATGGAAAGTGAACTTTTCATTCAACCGTTGCATGTGCGGAGGTACTATTTAGCAGCTAAGTACTGGTTAAAGTTAAAGTCTCTAGATAATTGCGAAATAATTAATGTGGTTACTGATCTTCACCAACAGGTGCAAAATTCTCAATGGAAGCGCAGATCCAAACCTCTTCTGCTTTTACCCTACGAACAATTTAAGACGATTCCTTTTTACGTTAGCAAGTCTTTAGGACCATTTACGCTGGATATTTGGCTAAGCAGTGTGAATTTATCTCAGGTTGTAAGGGCTTTCATTAATGTACTCGATAAAGCAAAGGTAACACTATAAACCTCACGTTCTTAAGAACATTTGTTGTGACTTTATAGAAAATAACTTTGCAAATTTTTACCATATTTTTACGGACGGTTCCAAGCTTAGCGGGTTTTTCGGTGCAGCTTTTTTTGATCCGCAAAGTAACAGTTTCATTAGGTTAAAAATTAAAACACAAAATATATGCGTAATGAATTTAGAATTGATAGCAATCGTAGAGGCTCTTTCGTATATTGATTCGTTTAAAACTGGAAATTACGTTATATTTACAGATTCGAGAAGCTCACTACAGCATTTGTTGCGATGTACGGTATCAGACTTTCGAGGAGTCCCAATAGCTTACGACATAATAAAATTAATTACAAAGATGCTAAATGAAGATAAACACATTGTCCTTCAATGGGTTCCCTCACACATTGGTTTAGGAGGTAATTCTATAGTAGATTCCTTAGCAAAGCAGTCAACATTTATAGGTATATCAGTTCCTCGTGAACCTTATTTTACTGACTTGTTGCCGTTGATCAGAGAACGCTGCATTAACATGTGGAAAGAGTACTTTGATGAAAGGTCTCGTACTGTTGGTATTTGGTATAAGACAATACAACCATACCCCTCGCACGTTCTTTGGTTTGCGGACTCCGATCTGTCGGGACAGGAAGTTGTCACTGCCCTTAGACTTCGTTCTGGGCATATGCCTCTAAATAGCTTCACATATATGATGAAAAAAAGTTCTTCTCCTAACTGCACTATTTGCAATGTTAGGGAAGATGTTTATCACATAATGGTAGAATGCCAAAGAAATAAGGCTGAAAGAGATCGGTTTCAAATGAAACACGGCATATCTCTGCGTTCTGTTGGAGTTTGTAACACCATCTTGTCTATGCCCGTGTCAGACCAAGCGAAACTGTTGTACAAAATTGTTAATTTAGGTTTTAAGAATAGATGTAGTTGATTAGTAGTTTCCTATTGTATTCCTATTGTATCACGTATTGTATTAGTAGTTTCCTATGTATTAGTAGTAGTAGAATTGTATTAGTAGTTTCCTATGGGGGTGACATGATCACTTCGTGATCAAATCCTCACCTTTTGGTAAATAAAGAAAAACAAAAAAAATAAAAATACTGTAAGTAATATAACAATAAGTAACAAAGTAAGTAAGCAGTTAATGTGACGCAGATCTGAATGCTAATGCAAACTTAACTCACTATGGAGGATATCTTGCTTGTTTTCACTATGGATGGATAGTACGGCATCTCTACACCATCAGATTCCATGCCGTCATCGGATATTTCGCCATGTTCTAAAGCTCGAAGTAAATTTTCTATCCTCTCATCTAACTAGGAAAAAGCCTTATGCAAACCACAACCAATTGGCAGAAAAGAATAGAAATCGTTCCAAAAGTAATAAAAGATATTGTATGTATTGTGTTCTGTAAAATGACCGTTAGTGCATGAAGTAACAATTTTGATACAAGGAAAAAGTTATATTTTTCAGAGAGGCAAACAAACAAAAATCAAAAATGTATGTTTTATATGCTACTTGGTTAACTTTCCATTCATACTTATATTGTTTCTGGACAGAATAATAAACTTAGAATATAATTTCAGCTGTCCATGATAGCTGAGAAAAACATAAGTTAGTTAAAACGCCAGATTTTAGAAAAAAAAAGTTTTTAATTTTTTTCATATTGTTCCACAACATCAAAAAATTAAAAAAAAATCCTGAGTATAAGTATAAAAGACATTTTCTGATAAATTTTGGTGAGTAATACTCATTTCAAAAAGGCTGAAAAAGTGAAGAATTTCTCACGTGTACAATAGTTTTTCAATAGGTACTGAACACTTACACGACCATTATTATTTTCGTTGCAATTAATTCCTGGAACAGCGTCACCACTCAGTGTTGTTATATTGTTCTCAACTGTTATATTTATCAAATTGCGAGCTTTACCTGCTTCATCTGCTATATAAATAAAAATTAAGCGCAGAAATGTATGCGCATAACTTCTTAACGACTGCACCAAATTGGATAATTCTTATATTAGTTATTGTCATTTTTTTATGTTAGTTATTGTCAGGACAAGGTTTTTATAAGGTCCTATGTACAAGGTGTTCAATTTATTTCCAGTCTCATTTTTTAACAAAAAAGTATCCTCTGGTTTATATATAATTGGATTAATCGACTTATCGTATGTATTTTTTCTATTATGTTTACTTAAAATTAAATTATTTTGTAACCTGTATTTAAACTCTAATACATAATCTTCAAAATTGTACAATGGTTCGACTTCACTACTTAAACTATTGGGAAAAGTGCATACGTGTCCAAACACTAATTCGTAAGGAGTGTATTTACTTTCCGAATGAACAGTAGTGTTATATGAAAAACACCAGTACTGTAACCATGTACTCCAACTGGACGGGTTATTATCTGTTTGAATTCGTAAATACGCATTTAAAGACTTGTGTGTATTTTCTAGCGAACCAATGCTCTGATGCTGGTATGCGGTGGCAATCGTTTGAGTTATGTTCAAATGTTTACAAATTTCTTGACATAATTTTTGAAACAAATTCTGTACCTCTATCACTGGCTATTTCTTTGGGAATTCCGTAACGTAAAATAAAATTTTTGGCAAATGCTCTAGCAACTTCGGTTGTAGTTTTACTTTTTAAAGGGTACGCCTCAACATATTTACTAAGCTCACATTGTAACGTTAAAATGTAAGTGTATCCTAAATCATCTCTGTCTAATGGACCTACAATATCTAAAAATATTTTTTCAAATTATGAGGACGCAGTGGTTGTAATGCATAAAGGTTCCTTATGAAATTTAGTGTATTTTTGTTTTTGACACTTGACACACCTTTCGACATGCACCTAACATCTTTTTCCAACGATGGCCAATAATAATATTTTTTGATATTATTAACCATCCTCCTAACTCCTACATGTCCACTACTAGGTAATAAATGAAAGTCATTCATTATCACCTTTTTTTCATCATCACTATATATCTTTTGGACGTCCTTCACAATACATACTCTTGGGAAATTTTTATTTTTATTTTTGGCTAAATATTTTAATAAATATTCGACATAGTCTTTATCTTTATTAGACTTCACAATCACAATTTCTTTTATTTTTAATTTATTGCACAATAATGTCATTTCTTTTAGAAAATCGTCTCGCAAGTTTACCGATTAAGAATATGAACTAGCAAATAAATTATTTTTACTTTTGCAGTAAGCCAAATTCCCATTCTGTGAAAAAATTAACGTGTCTCTATTCTTTAATATTTTACACAGACAATTAATTCTACATCCGTATCACATTTTTTGAGCACTTCGACGATTTTAGGTTGATCAGGCCTATAGTCACAAGAAGCCTCTGCTGACTTTGTCAAATCAGATGATTGCGCAACTCGCTTAGATTGCGTTCGCGTCATGACATGTAACAACTTATTGTTAATCTCTTTTAACTCGTTAGACGTGATACTAATTCGCGATAGTGCATCCGTGACGACATTCTCCTTGCCACGAATGTACTCTACTGTAAAGTCGTATTCCTCTAATAAAAGTCTAAATTTAGTTAAAAGACTTGAAGGGTTAACCATATTAAAAAGATAAAGTAATGGGCTATGGTCTGTTTTAATTATAAATTCTTTGCCATACAAATACGGTCTAAAATATTTTATGGACTAGACTATCGCCAGAAGTTCTTTCTCTATTGTAGAGTAGTTTAACTCGGCCTTATTTAAACTTCGACTCGCATACGCGATCGGCTTTTCATTACAATTACTCAAAACACTACCAATAGCAAACCCAGAACTGTCTGTATGTAATATGAATTTATTTTCTTCAGAAAAATTTGGGTAATCTAAAACTGGCGGTCTTGAAAGTAACCGTTTAAGAGTATTAAAAGCATTCTGACATTCCGTAGTCCATTCATTGTTTTTAATCTACATTAATGCACTTTGTAACCTTTCCATGCCAAATTGTTCCATTTACACATACGCAGATGACACAGCTCTACTCATTCAAGGTTCCAATTGGTCTGAGACATTCTCTGCGGCTGAGTCCGCTCTAGGAAAGGTGATGGAGTGGCTCTCATATAATCTTCTGACTCTCAACGTAAGTAAGACAATGTATCTCACTTTTACACCAACCTCTAGTACATTGCCTAACCCCGAAATCTTTAAGCTGAGAGCTCACAATTGTCAACACACCAAGGAAATGTCCTGTAACTGTCCCACTGTAAATCGAATCAATAGTGTCCGATACCTTGGCGTTGTCATTGACAACCATTTAAACTGGCATGTGCACATAAGTACCTTGACTTCCCGTGTCCGCAAGCTTATATGTCTATTCAAAAAACTCCGACACTCAGCTACACAGCTCTTAAAATGATCTATTACTCACTCTGTCAGTCCATAGTGGCATATTGTATATCTGTTTGGGGAGGTGCCGCCGGGACGACTTTACTGCAGCTCGAACGGGCTCAAAGAGCCGTTTTAAAGGTCATGATATGTAGACATTTTAGATATCCCACCACTCTGTTATACTCTGAATGCAATGTCCTCACTGTCCGTAAAATGTATGTGCTCCAAACAGTTTTACGTAAACATAACACTCTAAAATACGATCCAAAAAGACAGCACACACGCAGGTCTTATAAAATTTGTCCTGCAGTCACATGCAGAACTGCCCTTGCCAGGAGACACTTTCGTATTATCGCAGTTCATCTTTACAACACCTTAAACAAGCATTGCCAGATTCATCACCTTGCGAAAAGACAATGCAAAGCCAAAGTAATGAACTGGTTACTTGAACAGGATTACGATACAACCGAGAATTTAATGAGACTCACAGTGCTATAAAATTAAATACACACACAAACACACATACACACACACACACAAACACACACACACACACAAAACAAGACACAGAAAGAGACACACGCACGCGCATACGCGTCTTATCATAAGTCTACAACTGTGAGAAGAACTGGTACCCATGACTCAAGTTAAATCTTACAATGGGTGCCAGAGCTCGACTGCTTAAGTTTTCACTGATGCTGTTGTGATAATATGTATGTATGTAAGCATTGTACTTCTTTTCTATGTCAATAAAAATATTATTATATTATATTATTATAAACTTAAGCTTCTGCCTACATAATTTGCTTAGTGGTAAACCAATTCCTGCAAAATTATGAATAAACTTTCTATAATAATTACTGAATGCGACGAATAGCTTGACGTCATCGGTACATGTTGGCGTCGGATAACTTTCGATGACTCGTATTTTGTTAGGATCCGGTAAAATACCTTCCGCTGATATTGTGTGACCTAAGTAAGGTATTTCAAGCTTCAAAAAATCGCATTTTGATGGGTTTAATTTTAAATTTACTTTTCGTAACCGAGTAAAAACAGACATGAGATTTATGTTATGTTCCACCAAATTTCGTCCAAAAATGATCAAATCATCCAAATATATTTTTGATCATAGTTGAGACCTGACATAGCAACTGTCATTAGTCTACTAAATGCTGAACTACTGATTTTTAACCCCATGGGTAATCTGCACATACGATACTGCGATTTATCAGTGGTAAATGCGGTATACTTTCTAGATTCTTTCGTTAAATTACATTAAAAATAACTAGAACTCAAATCATAATGGCTAAAATAAAAGGCACCTGATAAAGATTCTAATATATCAGTAATGTTTGGGAGAGGAAATTCATCATCTTGAATCCTGTCAATTAACTGCCTGTAATCACATACTACTCTCCATTGACGTTTACCATTTCGATCCAACTTTTTAGGCACTAACAACAATGGACTAGACCATTCACTACTAGTTTTTTCTGTGATTCCGTCTCGTAACATTTGATCAATTTGTTTATTAAGTTCTTCTTTCTGTGAAAATGGAATCCTGTATTGTTTTTTATACACGGGCGTTGCATTAGTTTTTAAATGAATAGACTGCTCGTAAACGTTCGTAACCGTTAATTGATCACCCGGTAAATGAAAGATATCCGAGAATTTAGCACAAATCTGTTCTATTTCTAATTGTTCCTCCTTATTCAAATATGATCCTAAATTAAGTAAAGAAAATAACGTTCGTATTCTCTCGACGCTAATATCCAGCTTTTCAAACTTACAAAATTCGTAGTTATCTAATTTATCGACCTCAAGTTCGTTCCGTGTCCGTGTGGTGACGGATTAAGAATACAAATTTTCACCACCCCAATTCATCCCGTGGGTGTCGTAAGAGCCGACTAAGGGAGCAAACTAAGCAGGACAACAGCACTGCAAAGAGAATGAAAACTTGAAACAAACCCTTTTTTTTTTTTTAACGTGTGGAAATCCCCTCGGACCGTCACCCCTCCAGGGTTTGCGGCGGGGTGGTGTGTCGGACTCGGACCGACTAAAACCACACGGTGTGCCACTCTGCGCCTGTAACAGGAGGGATCCGGGAACAGCTGTTGTTAAGACATCCGGACCCCTCCTAGCGCCAGCCCGCTCCTGGTGCGGGCTCCGTCTCAATATTTTTCCTCTCTTTAGGCGACGTCCGGCACACGCGGACGCCGCCCCCTCGCGGCTGGCCAAACTAATGCGGGTGGAGGTCGTCTGGACCAGGAGGTTGGAGACTTGATCCATTACTGGATCGTCTCTACAACCTCCTCCATCAGCGATGACGTCGACGCAATATTGACGTCGGGGGTAGCCTGGGTCGACTGGCTAGCCCCTGACGTCTGCCGAGAACTGCGGGGAGGCTTGCAGCCTCTCTGCCCCATCTGGTGATTGGCGGGCTTATTGCCCGCCGCACACGCTGGGCAGTGAGGGGCGGCAGAGCATTCTGCCGCCTTATGCCCCGGTTGACTGCAGCGGAAACACAGTCCGCCGCAGTCAAAACAGCTGTCGCACTTGACGCGCGTGTGTCCCGATGCTAGGCATTTGTAGCACCTCATCGGTCTCGCCGCCAGGACTGTGATCCTGGCGCTCACGAAACCGATGAGCAGCCTGCCGGCGTCGGCCAATACTTTGGCCGACGCCAAAGTACGGGACAGCTGACCCACACGGCGCCAAGCCCTCCTATACCGGGGCACCCCGTCTTCTCCCGGATTACAGCGCGGACATCTTCGGCCGTCACTGAGTCGTCCAGGCCCGAGATGCGCAGTTCCGCGCACTTGGTAGGCCTGGCGACCCTGACACCATCTGTGGTCGCAAATATTCCCCGCAGCCTCTCAGCAAAGGTGTCCGCCGTCTTTGCGCCTTCAGCCCCAGGGAACTCGAGGACTCGAGCTCCCGTCTTGGCGAGGCGCATCCTGACCCCCACCGTCCCAAAATGGACTTCTTGGAGCCCCTCGCCTCCTGCCAACCCTCGTTGGAGGGGGCAGGTGCGGAGGGGCCCGGCAGGGGTGGCCTTGGCCGGCGCCTTAGCCGGTGCCTTGGCTGGCGCCTGGGCCGGTGCCTTGGCCCCCCTCCTCGGCTTTTGGGAAGCCGATGGAGTAGGGGCAGACGCCGTCGCCGCGTAAGAAACGCGGCCTCCCACCACGGGGAGCGCGGTCGGAGCGGCGGCCTAAGGCCGCCGCTCCGACCGCCGCGACCGCGCCCGACGCGAGCGGGGGGCGCACAATCGGCGCAGGGGGCAGTCTCGCCTCCAGGACAGCCAGGCGTCCGTCCAGCATATTCCCAACTGCGATGAGGATTTCACGCAGTTGGCAGTCAAATGCCCCTGAGTTGGTGGTAGGGGCAGGCTGGGACGCGGACGGGGCTTCCCGCTCGGGGAGGTTCGCCTGGAAGCGGGCGAACTGAGCGCTCAGCTCGTTCACCCGCTCTGTCAGCCTCTCGTTGGCCACCTGTAGGCGCGAGACGTCGCCCACTAGGCCCTCCACGACCTCCGACAAAGCGGAGGAGGAGTCCTTAAGGGCCCTCACAAACGAGCCCTTAAGGTTTACGGACTTAGTGGCCACCTTGTGAATGACGGCCACCGCCGCTTTCGCCCTCTCCTGCACGGACACGGGAGCCTGGGGGGGCATTTCCCCCCACCGGCTCCCGAACCTTGAGCAGGAGATCCGCGATCTCCTCCTCGGCTACGGCCTCGCCGTCCACCCGTACACTTCTGTACGACTCCGCGTTGGAGAACGCGGAGCCTGACGGGGTTGAGACCGAGGCCGAGGCCGGTTTGCGTGCCCTCCCTCGGCGGCTGCTTGCCACCTTTGGTGGCATCATCTCCTGGGACGTATCCGTTTCCTCGTCCAGGGAGCGTCCGCGTTTCCGGCTGTCGCTTCGTTCCGCCTCCATGGCCTCCGCGCCATCCGACGAAACGGCGGATCCGGAACGAATACGATCCGATGCTCTTCGGCTCCCAGAGACCAGAGTCAGACTGACCTCTGGGAGCCCCATCGAGATAGGCGTTCCCAACGCCACCTCACCCTCAGTGGACGACCCATCCACTCCACTGCTCCTCTTCTCCTTCTTTCCCTTCGCTTGCTTGTCCGTTTGACTTGCCTGTTTTCGTTGTGTTTGTCCGATCGTTTTTTGTTTTGAGTTTAAATTGAAATCATCCATAATAAATCCCACGAGTGGGGGAGAACTAAAGGTCCACCCGGGCAGAGATCCCCCAATACCCGGGCAAGCGTAAGTTTTTAACCCAACCGAGGGGTCCGCAGGTACCTCGGCTTGGAGTGCGCTCGAGACTGAACTTCCCATCAGCCATGCATCCCCTGGCCACGCACCAGAACACGGGATTCGGGGAATTTTTTAGAGAGGTTATCTTCCTCGCGGTCCGGGCGGTTAAGCCAAGACCCTCGCCCCCGATCAGAGCCGCGAGACTTAACCACAGCGCTCTTCTCGGGATTACGATATGCCGACGGTTGACAGGGAGACTACGTCCCCCTGCCTGCTCGGTGGTAGTGTCAGTACACGCCGAGCCCGTCCTCCTTTCTCCACCGCTGTCAGCGGAGAAACTGTGGCCCCTACAGGGCCCCGCCATCCGGTTTTTTACCGATGTTTCCTCCTCCATGCTCCGAAGAGCGAAGAGCCAGCAGGGCAACCGGCAGACACGCCCACCCTGCTGGACCAGGCCTTGCCCGAGAGCCGATGAACGGCTACCTCTTCTGCTAGAATATTGGCCGCTGGCGATAATCCTCTCCTCCAAGAGGACAAGGAGGAAACAGTACCATCGCCAGCGTTTCCAGGGTGCACCACGGGGAGGTTTTCTAGCCTAGCACCCCAAACCCTATACCAACCCGTCTGGCCAGCGTGGTATAGTAGGCCAAAACCTCCTTTCTAAGGAGAGGCCTATGTCCAGCAGTGGACTAGTATAGGCTGTTGATGATGATGATGATGATGAAGTTCGTTCAAACCTAGTGAAACTTCCTTGTCAGTGGTATTCAAAATTGTCACTGGAATCTTACCATTTATCAGCCTAGCTACTACACTAGCTAAAAAAATACCTTGTCTTATCTCTTTACGGTATATGACACAGTCATAAGTAACGCGTGTAGGTATATACTCACTCTCTCACTCACTCGGTGCAATACCGGTCGGACGCTAGACTAGTAACTAGCAATAAGTTGCCCTCTTTGTGATTTTAAATACACCCACCTATAACAATAATTATGGGCAAATGTGTTAAGTGTACAAAAATGGTTACCAAAAAAAGTCCAGGCATACAGTGTTCGAAGTGTAGTAAGTGGCTGCATGCGTCATGTGCTTCCATTACTACAGAGCAGTTAAACACCCTGCATTCGACGGATGCCGTGAACTGGAGATGCCGCTCTTGTACGGGAAGCGCCAAACCCAGACGACTGTCTTGTATCTTACCTGATGCCGAAGAAGAAGAAAATACGGATACCGAGATGATTGATAACAACATAACACAGCGTATATTGAAAGACATACGAAGAGAAGTACGCGATATAATGCGGCAGGAGCTGCAGTCTACCCTTCAGTTTTACTCTGATAAAATAGATGAATACGAAAAAAAAATCCACATTTACGAGGGTAATCTGAAGGCTGTTGAAAACCAAAGCTTAGAAATTAAAAATAAATTCAAAAACATGGAACTGAAATACGATGTGCTGGAACAAAAACTGCACGCCATAGAACAAAGTCAATTAGCTAATTATGTTGAAGTGTGTGGTATTTCAGAAAAGGTAATGAAAATGTAGATGGTATGATTGAAAACCTGTGTAGAAAAATACAAAGAAATCCCGATGATATTATTAAAGCATATCGTAAGAAGAATATCCGATCTGACCCTAAGACACTAAGTCGACCCTCTGCAATTGTTGTTAGTCTAAAAGAAGGCTGTCGAGAAGAATGGCTACAAGTCATAAAACCACTCACTATCACTGGGAAGGATATAGGAATTGACGATGCTAATAAGATCTACATCCGAGAATGTCTATCACCAAATACGGCATACTTCCTGTGGGTGGCTAAAACGGAGTTAAAACAAACTGACTTATGTAAATTTGTGTGGTGTAAGAATGGGCAGATATTGGTACGAAGATGCGAAAAAGGAAAAACCCATAATGTAAGATCTGTAAAAGACATACAAAGATATGTGGCAGAGTTCAGGAGCAGCAAGGGTACATAATTCTGATGCATACATTTATTCTGTTGCACAATATCTACCCCCATATCAAACCTTCTCAATAAAAATGGATGACATTTATAATAGCATCATAGAACACACATATAATAACTGGAATGAATTTACAAACGATGTACCGAAGATATATAAATCAACAATATTATTACACGTGAATATTAGATCAATAGTAAAGAATTTTTCCCAATTGGAATACATTATTGCTGACTGCCCTCAAATTATTCACATAGTTGCCGTCACCGAAGCAAACATCTCTGACAGAACAAAATCATTGTTCGAACTGGAGGACTACGATATGCATACACAGTTACGGAACTACAGGAAGGGAGGCGGTGTTATTTTATATGTTCACAAAAGTGTATGTTTCAATAGACAACCAATAAGTACACGGAACTTTGAGTGCATTACAGGTGAGCTAAAAATGATCGATGGTTCAACAACAGGTCTGTGTGCTTTGTATAGACCCCCCAATCTGGATAGGACCCAATTCGTAGCGGAATTAGTGCGCACAATGGATCAATTCCCACATAAAAATAGCTTAATAATTTTAGGGGATATGAACATTGACTTAAAACAACACTCATCTATACCTAATTTGTATATTGATTCACTCGGAGAGATAGGCCTAGAAACCGGAATAAGCCAGTTCACTCGGATAGATAAGAAGGGTGAGTGTATCACAAGAACATGTATAGATCATATATATGTACGTAGTATCGACCAGCAAGCGGTGCACACAGCTGTTGTAAACAACGCGCTCGCCGACCACTTCATAACCGGTTGCGCGCTAGTCCACAATACGCTTGTCAACAAAAATACTCAATATAAAATTGTCACGAAGTTAGATAATGAGAGGGTGCGTAGTGAGTTGTGTAAAATAAATTGGAATTTAGCTATGAAGTACGATAACCCGACAGATGTATTGAATTACATATTGGAAAAAATTTCATGTTTATAAAAAGTGTACCTATAAAGAAAAAATTAAAGAAAGTAGAAGGCAAAGTTGTAAGTGGATTAGTGATGCAATAGTAAAGATGTGTAAAAAACGAGATGAATTATTGAATATCTGGCTTAAAGATCAAAGTAATTTGCAAAATAGATTATTGTATAATAAGTATAGAAATCTAACGAATAAACATATAAATAATGTAAAAAATAACTATTTCTTGACAGAGATACAAAGTAATTTTCATAATGCTCGTAAAGTTTGGCAAATCATAAACGGGTTGTGCGGTAAAATAAATAACTCGATTGATAACATAATTATAAAATATTTCAAAGCATCGCCCGATGTGATTTCGAACATATTTGCTTATGAATTTCAAAGTAACGTAAATAGCTTGTGTGTGCAATGTAACACGCCAATTCTCAATGCTGTAACTTATAGCAAAGAATGCAATGTATCAATAAGGCTACATAAAGCTACAAATGATGTAATCTTTCATATTATAAAACATTTAAATGCCAAAAAATGCCCAGGCCTCGATGGTATAAGAGTGCAAGATTTGCAACATATTATCAATGAAATTACCCCGGTCATTACGCATTTAATTAACACATGTATTGCCACGTCCGTATACCCTGATCAATTGAAAATCGGAATAATAAGACCTATTCACAAAAATGGTTCATATTCAAATACAAATAACTACAGGCCAATTACTATATTGTCATGTATAGATAAAATAATTGAAAGATATTTAGGCCAGGAGATAGGTAGGTTTTTAAAAGAAAATAGTATAATTAATGAAAAACAATTTGGTTTTCAAAAAACTAAAAGCACCTCTGAATTATTATCCAAGTTTAGCAATGAGATTAACGGGTATCTGGACAACCGTGAACATGTACTTGTTGCCTTTATTGACTTCAGTAAAGCATTTGATTTATTAGATTATAAAACCTTATTTACTAAATTAAAGCATAATGGTATACGTGGAACTTTGATGAATTGGTTTGAGAATTATCATCGCAATCGTTACACCGCAGTAAGTATCGCTGGCTCTCTAAGTGATATGATTCTAACCGACAAAGGCACGGCACAGGGTTCGATTCTCGGGCCAACCGAATATTTGTTATATGTAAATGACATGTGTGATGTATTCACTGAGGGATCGGTGTATCAGTTTGCTGACGATACATGCTTGATATCTGCGCATAAAGACCTACGTGAGGCGCAGAGGGTTATGCAGCGCAACTTTGATCTATTGTGTAGCTGGGCCCACGATGTGGGTCTAGTGATTAATGCACAAAAAACTAAAATTATGCATATACATTCACCTTATTTGACATCGCCTTGTGAGCCAGTCATTGTTGCTCATGAGCACTCGTGCTTGCATCGGACGGGAACCCTGTGCAGTTGCCAATCATTAGAGGTGGTGTCTCAGCATATGTATCTGGGTCTTACCATAGATAATAAATTCCACTGGGGGCCTCATATTAATAAAGTATGTAGTAAATTAAGATCCTTTCAATCCAAATTATATGTACTTAAATATAAATTACCTTACAAAACACTTAGAACCATGTACCTCGCACTTGCCGACTCCGTGATTGGCTACGGACTAGGTAGCTATGGGCGCACATACAAGACCTACCTCGAAAACATTTATAACATACAATTAAGCATCTTAAAAACAATAGTACCTAGAAAAACTAAACTACAATTTAAAGAAGACGAATGTGGCCTATTTAAACACTGTCAAATATTAAATGTTTTCGATAAAGTGAGCGTATGTGTACTAGATGAGGAATACCACAACCTTGCTAAATTGAAGGAAAATATAAGATTGGAGTCACTACGTCACTTGTCATACCTACCCAATTATAGAATACCTAAGCATACTAATGTATATGGGACGCGGACGTGGGAACACATGCTGCCCCGTATAATGAACAACATACCTATCGAAACCTGTAGCAAGATGAATAAAAAAAATTGTAAAACTGTTTACATAAAATATTTACTGTCTAGCTGATACTCAACTTTATAAATATATATGTAATTAAATTGTAACCGAGATGTGTCTGGTATACCACGGATAAACTCTTGATGGTTTGTGTGGTATATGAAGGATAAAATGCATGTGTGAATTTTATATTAGACAATAAATAAAAAAAAAAAAAAAAAAAAACTTAATGATCTCACATCGCGGTGCGATAGAAAAAGAATAGTTATAATAATGTAAAGGTAAACTAAACCTACTCTGTGCGACTTTAAGAGACAGCATGTCTGTCTCATAATCTTTGACGGCATAATATCGCTTCACAAAATCTTGTCCTAAGATACATATCGCCTTACACGGTAAATTCCTAAATACGTAAAACTTATGCTTAAAAAATATATCGTTATGTCCTAATGTTAAGTAAACAAAACCTACTGACGTTAAGGTACCACCTTTACCATTAATGTTTTACTCACAGTTATGTAATTCTAATTTAGTTAAATCTAAAAGTTCATATTTAATAGCTGATAAAGATGCCCCTGTATCTACTAAAAAGTCTAATTGTAACTTATCCACACTAAAATTTACCCAATTAATACTATCGCAGGCTAAGACCTGATTAGGAACGAAAAAACTGGTCTAAATTATTTATTTTATTTATTTTATTTTATACTTTATGCACAAATGTGACACAGGCGGATTTAATGCCGTAGGCATTTTCTACCAGTCGACCTTAGGGCGATGCAGAGTCAAAAAAATGGTAGATGCACAGAAATTAGAAATGTGATTTAAAAGAAAAAAATAATAATACTATAAATAGAATATCATATGCACAGGGCACTTAAATAAATTGCATTAGAATATATTTTAATAAAAGAGATACATACATATATAATAGGTAATATTATAGGTAAATAATACATAAGTATTTGTGTTTACATAATAATATACATTTATACATACATATAATTATACATATTATATATATATACATACATACACACAATAAATTCTAGAAGAGAGAGGTATCAAGGTAGATCTGATAAGGAGTTTAAGAGATGTTTCTGCAACAGGTATTTAAAAGTTTGCCGAGTTTTTGCCATCCTGATCTCGCGAGGCAGCGCGTTCCATAACAGGACGGATTGTACCAGAAAGGTAGAATGTAGGAAGTCAGAGCGGTGAGTGGGGCAGTGAAGAAGGAGGTTGCTTGAAGATTTAAGGTTTTTATCATGGTTTGCCCCTAAATATTGAAGTTGAGTAGTTAAGTAGGAAGGAGAACTAGGAGAAAAAAGTAAAGAATATAGGGTACTTAATGCTCGTGTCTCTCTGCGTTGGCGAATTGGAAGCCACCCCAAATGGGAGCGATGCTGCGACACGTGATCATATTTGCGTAAATTGAAAACGAATCGAATGCAATTGTTGAGAAGACGGTCAAGCTTATTGAGCAGATCTGCATTCAGGTCAAAGTAGCACACATCACCATAGTCGATTATAGGGATTATAAGGGTCTGGGCAAGCATTACTTTAGTTTTTATTGGCAGAAAGTTCTTAAGCCTATAGAGGGCCCGCAACGAGCCGGTGACTTTCTGGCACACACATGCAACTTGTTTTCGCCAGCTAAGAGTCGTGTCAATATACAATCCGAGGTCCTTCACACTTTCACAGAATGGAATAACCATGCCATCGTAGATAAGTGGCGGTAGTGAAGCAAGGTCGAGCTGACTCATACGACGGTTACTTCCGATGATAATGCCTTGGCATTTATTCGGGTTCACCGATACGCCAAACATATCTGACCAGTGTTTAATGGCCGCCAGGTCACTATTTAGGATCGAGACCGCGGACGATATATCGCACAACTCAGTTTGATAGTATAACTGCAAGTCATCAGCATAGAGATGATAGGAACACTGAAGTCTTGGGGTGATGAGGTTAATGAAGATAGAAAATAGAAGAGGTGAAAGAATACCGCCTTGTGGGACGCCAGCAGAAAGACCGCGCCAGCCAGAGGAAGAATCTTCCGTCGTGACTGACTGCTGACGATCCTGAAGGTAAGAGGAGAACCAGTCCAGTGCTTCTTGAGAGACCGAGAAATGGGATAGGACAGCAAGGAGGAGTTCATGACTGACGGTATTGAAGGCATTGGAAAAATCAACCAGTACCAAGGTAGTAACCTTAGCATTCTCCATCGCCACCTTAATATCACCAGTCACTTTAAGAAGAGCAGTAAACGTGCTATGGCTCGGTCGAAACCCCGACTGAAGAGGACTCAATAAATTGTTACCATAAATAAAGTAGGAGAACTGTTTGTGGACACAGGCTTCAAGCACTTTGGAGAGGAAAGGCAGAATAAAAATGGGACGAAAGTGAGTGGGAAGAGACGGATTGGAAGTTTTAGGTAATGGGCGTACATACGCTTTCCGCCACAAAGATGGAAATGTGCTAGACATGAGGGAGAAGTTAACGATATGGGAGATAGCGGGGAGGAGGTGGACTAGCAATGTGGTGATCATTCTCCGACTAATGCCATCACAACCAACCGCTTGGGATTTGATAGATAGGACAATTTTCTTAATCTCTCCCTCTGCGACCGGACCAAAGAAAAAAGGACTTAAGTTAGAACGCGGTAGACCATTGATGTAAATAAGGGTATCATGTTCAGATTGACTGTCCAACGTGAATGAGGTAGTGAAATGTTGGTTTATGGAATCGAGACTTATGGATTGAGGAAGGTCTACATGACGCGACCTGCCGATACCAAGAGTTCCAAGGAACTTCCAGATATCGGCAGGGGAGGAAGAGGAAATATTTCAAGAACATGGCGGCGTTCAGCATTCCGTATCATCTGATTACACCGATTTCTCGCAGTCTTATATACTTGCCAGTTGACTTCGACACGGTCCCTCTTATACGTTCTAAAAGTACGATTTCGGCGTCTCATGGCCATCCGTATACCCTCGGTCATCCAGGGCGCCGGCGGCCGTTTAACTCTAACCTTTCTAACCGGTGCATGGGTATCATATAGTGTAGTCACTACCTCGTTGAATATGTATACCTTGTCATCAACAGCAGCGGCATCGATCAGGGGTGCCCAGTCAATACGTGAAGCATCATCACTCAACTTCTCCATATCCATCCGCCTAAAGCAACGCCTGTAAAGGAACTTACGTTTGGGTTTTGGGGGTTTGAGGACGTAGGAGAGGAAAATCAGGTCATGATGAGAGAATCCGGGTGCGTCTAGTTGACCATGAGAGGAAACAAGGGAAGGATTGGAAGTGATGATTAAGTCTAGCCAAGTGTCCTCGCCGATATTATTGTGGTGAGTGGCATGTGATGGCAGAACATGAAGGCTGACTGACTCAAGAAGGAGTTGGAGTTTACGGGAACGAGAGGAGTTTTGATCTAGGAGATTGGTATTAAAATCACCCATGATGACATAATGAGCATACTCTGTACCCAGAGATTCAAGAACTGATTCGAATTCAGTGAAATAGTCAATAGAAGGGGGACAGTAGACAACACCGAGCACCGCTTTAGCGCCCTTGACACAAACCTCTAGAAATAGAAATTCAGCACAGGCAGCAGCAGGAGAAGTTGAAATAATTTTGTAGGAGAAGTCACTGCGTAAGTAAATGGCTACGCCACCCCCCCTCCTCTCCGTCCGGTCATTCCGGATAAGAATAAAGCCCGGCAGAGGGTAGGAGGTAGAAAGAAGATGCGGTTTGAGCCAAGTCTCGGAGATCAGAACGGCATGAACATTGGCATCACAGAACGCCTCTTATAAATCAGGGAAATGGCTAGGGACACTTTGAGCATTGAGATGACACACATTAAGTAACTGGCAGCTTTTGTTACTGTTAAATTTATTAGAGAGTATCTGTCACGGAGGAGTAGCTTTCGTCACTCAAACTGGTATCAGATTCACGAGCAGAAACATAACATTCACTATCCGAAGACATGAATACAAAGAAAAAACTATAAATATATATATATATAAGATAAATAGAATTATGGAAAATATATGTATATTAATTAATTACGTGCAGATGTTCTGGTACACGGTTTGTATCTCTGCACCACCCGCCAGCTTACATCACTAGAAAAGAAAAAAAAAAACAGAACAAAATTGTAAAATACAGTTCACAACAGTGTGAAGAGTACCTAATGCAAAACAATGTTTATCGTGCAACGTATCCGAACAGCAGTGACCGAGATGAGTGAATGACAAAATCTATAATCTATGTTATCTATGCTACTGATTATAAACACACAAACGTCAAAACAAAACACTAGACACAGAGAAAGGGTACAAAAGTATTAACAAAACAAAGGTTTAGGATTTGAGAGAAAACAAGTTGAGAGAATGTGTTTACATAAAGGGATAAGAGTTTTGCTTGCAAAGATTACTCGATTTAAAGTAAATATTACTAATAAGTGAATTATTGTTCAAAGTGTCACTCAATTAAATTTATTTACGAGACCTGTTATCTCCAGCACACCGATCACCGGGCCTCGAGGAAACTGTTTGTGCCTTCGGATATTTCATCAGCAGCGGGTTCAGCTCGTCGATGGTCGTAATCTTGTGTCGGATACCGCCAGGGACTTTGACGACTATGATGCCATCCTGTGTCCAGCAAGCAGAGACACCAAAATGTAGCCTAGCCTTGGCGAAGATGGATTGCCTGTTCTTTGTCAGGAACTCCTTGATAGTGATAGGGGAGCCCTTGAGTCCTGATTTGGCCTTCCATACTGACGATCTGTCCTCCAATGTAGAAAACTTAACTAATACGGGCCTCTGACGCTCTTTGGTCGACACTCCGAGTCGGTGGCAGACCTTGATAGAGGAAGCAGGTATACTCTTGAGGCCTAAGTTGTTGTTGATGAGCTGTAGCACGACAACCTTGCAGTCCTCCTTCTCAGCCTCCTCAACACCAAGGAAGATCAGTGACTTACGCCGCTGTCTGGTTTCCATGGCGTCAATCTGTTTGGAGCATTCGCTGATCTGCTTCCGAAGCAAGCCCAGCATCGAGAAAATTAACTCCCGAAAGCTACGGAACTCCTCAGCGACCTTGGCCACAGTGTCTTTAGCGGGACCGGCACTCTGGATTTGAGCCTCAAGATCGGACATTTTCCTTGTGAAGGTCTCCTCAAGGGTCTTCTGCGCTGATAATAAATCGTTTATTTGTGACATTTTTGACTCTTTAAAAAAAAAAATCTGTTTAGCACTGTAAAGCGATGCGCTGGCAGGTGGTGTGGATTAATTGACTAATTATCACATTAAATACGCTTCAAACGTGAGTACCAGCACATTAACTATATTTACTTGTCTAGAGATATAAACTTAAGCAAAAGGTATAAGAAATATAATTTAAATAAAATCTCAAAATTTACGACACGTATGTAATTTTCTACACCTACCCTCGTTTACTGATTATGATCATCTTCGTTATTATTTAACGAAGCGGGGGAATCATTTTGATTAGTTGCAATAAAATGATTTCGATTTCTGTTACAAGAACGTTTTGCGCTGTTACCGCGATTTCCGCGAACGTACCTGAAACCTGAAGCGCGCCGAGTGCGGTTACCGTGGGAGCCTCGCCACGCGTTCTCTGATGATGCCGAAATTCTTTTATTACTTGGAAAATAATTATTATACGAATTACGACCACGAAATCCACGTGAACAATATTTTTTATTATTGGTACGCCAAGGCGCTTGCCGATTGTACGTCATGAAAGGAGGGCCCGAAGCTGTATTAGATTCATCTTCGGCTACTCTGATGGCATCTTTCAAAGATGTCAGATTACGTGCTAAAATGATGGTCCCTAACTTTTGGCTTCTCAAACCTTCCGAAAAACATTTAATTGCATTCTTTTCATTTAAAGGGCGCAGTACTTTGTATGCATTGTCGTCACCATCCGCCTGTGAAATAGTTAAATCCACAAATAATTTCTCTATCTCATTGCCAAACTGTTGTACAGATTTTTCACCTTGCTTACATCTCTGTAAACTAGCCTGTAAAGCAGTGTCAGATTTGCGAGTTAGTAAATATATACGCATATCCTCTAATAGTGAATTCACAGAACTATAAGAAGTAGCTAAACGCATTTTAGCTCCACTTGTTAATCGACTTTTTAAAACAAAGTTGATTAGCACCTGCTTATCACCATCATTAAGCATCGACTCGTATAATTCAATCGCATCAATTAAATCCCGAGTCATCTGTTCATCTCCCGTCATTTTCGGTAAAAGGCTTACGGCCATTTTTAAACTGAATTTTTCACCCGACATTGTTTCCGATTTCATCATCATCAGCCTATCGCAGTCCACTGCTGGACATAGGCCTCTCCCATTGCACGCCACTTAGATCGATTTTGGGCTTCTCGCATCCAGCTCCTGCCAGCCATCTTGCGCAAATCGTCACTCCACCTGGCCTGTGGGCGTCCTACACTACGTTTGCCGAGACGCGGTCTCCACTCAAGAACTCGTTTTCCCCAACGGTTATCGGTTCTGCGGCTAATATGGCCAGCCCACTGCCACTTCAACTTGCTGATCCGGTACGCTATGTCGGTGACCTTAGTTCTCTGCCGGATCACCTCATTTCTGATGCGATCCCTTAGAGAAACGCCGAGCATAGCCCTTTCCATAGCACGTTGAGCGACTTTGAACTTGTGGACCAGCCGTACCGTAAGTGTCCACGTTTCAGCTCCGTATGTCATGACGGGTAGGACGCACTCATTAAAGACTTTCGTCTTAAGGCACTGTGGGATCGACGATGAGGAGACTCGACGTAGCTTCCCAAACGCTGCCCAACCCAACCGAATTCTTCTGTTCACCTCGTCCTCGAAGTTGTTTCTACCTAACTGCAATGTCTGCCCGAGGTACACATAATTTTGAACAACTTCGAGAACGGCACCGTGTACCGCAATCGGTTCCGGTAGTACATGTTCGTTGAACATGACCTTGGTTTTATCCAAGTTCATCCGTAGGCCGATGCGTACAGAAGTGTCAGCTAAGTCATTCAGCACTTGCTGTAGGTCCTGCAACGTCTCTGCCATGATGACGATGTCATCTGCAAATCGCAAGTGAGAGATGTATTCGCCATTGATATTGATGCCACGCCCTTTCCAGTGCAGCGTCTTGAACATGTCCTCCATTGCATTTGTGAACAATTTCGGGGAAATAACGTCCCCTTGTCTCACTCCTCGATGCAATGGTACGGGCCTTGTTTGCTGATTCTGTACTTGGACGGACATGGTGGCGGCTTCGTAGAGACATCTCATCACTTTGATGTATCGCCAATCTACTTGGCAACGCTGCAGGGACTCCAGAACAGACCAGATCTCGATCGAGTCAAAGGCTTTCTCATAGTCCACGAATGCTAGACACAGGGGCTGATTATATTCTTCGGTCTTCTGTATAATCTGCCGCACTGTGTGGATGTGGTCTATGGTGCCATATCCGCTCCGAAACCCAGCTTGCTCCGGTGGTTGGAATTCGTCGAGTCTTCGCGCAAGACGGTTCGTGATGACTCTCGAAAACAGCTTGTAGACGTGGCTTAGAAGGGATATGGGTCGATAGTTCTTCAACCGTGTCTTGTCACCCTTTTTGAAGAACAAGACGACCACACTCCTACTCCACGCTTCTGGAGTTCTCCCTTCAAACAGGACAGCGTTGAAGAGCTTTTGGAGCTCCCTTGGTACGGGTTTACCCCCGGCCTTCAGCAGCTCTGTTGTAACGCCATCCTCTCCAGGGGCTTTTCCATTTTTCAGCTGTCCAAGAGCCATCTCGATTTCGTCAATGCTAACTTCTGGCAGGTCTTCGGTGTAGTGACGTGTTAATGTGGCTCTAGAGTCCTCATTTTCGGGATCAGGTCGAGATGCATGCGAAGCGTATAACCGGCCATAGAAGCTTTCCACTTCCAAAAGGACTGCCGGCTTCGAAGCAACGACTTCTCCACTTTCTGTAGTCAACTTTGTCAGGTGGCTTCTTCCAAGAGATTGTACGAACACTTTTGACCCCCGATTTTGCTCGATCGCTCTTTCAATTGAAAGAGTATTGGAGCACCGGAGGTCGTGTCGTACGAGTTAACTGATCTCTCGGTTTAGAGTCCGCTTTGCCGACAAAGTGACAGGTGGGTTTTCACGTCGTTTCTTCATCAGCCCTAGGGTCCTTTCTGAAAGCTTCGACTTCCTGCCCTTACGCTGCATTTCACAAAATCTCATACCTTCTTCCCTGAGGATCTGAACCACATTTTTGAGGTTCTGGTTTACGTCGATTGTGGTTTCCACGGCAGCGAATCGGTTTTCCAGTTTTGACTGGAACGTTTCAGATCCTGTCATGGCTTGGAGCCGAGTTGGTCGGAGCCTGGATTTCATCAAACAGACACGTTCCGCCTTAAAGTTGATATTCAGAGAGCCCCGGACAAGTCGGTGATCACTACCGGTATTAAACCTATTGATCACTGAGACGTCTCTGAATATGTGCTTTCTATCCGTCATGATGAAATCGATCTCATTTCTGGTCATAGTGTCGGGGCTTTCTCATAGTCCACGAATGCTAGACACAGGGGCTGATTATATTCTTCGGTCTTCTGTATAATCTGCCGCACTGTGTGGATGTGGTCTATGGTGCCATATCCGCTCCGAAACCCAGCTTGCTCCGGTGGTTGGAATTCGTCGAGTCTTCGCGCAAGACGGTTCGTGATGACTCTCGAAAACAGCTTGTAGACGTGGCTTAGAAGGGATATGGGTCGATAGTTCTTCAACCGTGTCTTGTCACCCTTTTTGAAGAACAAGACGACCACACTCCTACTCCACGCTTCTGGAGTTCTCCCTTCAAACAGGACAGCGTTGAAGAGCTTTTGGAGCTCCCTTGGTACGGGTTTACCCCCGGCCTTCAGCAGCTCTGTTGTAACGCCATCCTCTCCAGGGGCTTTTCCATTTTTCAGCTGTCCAAGAGCCATCTCGATTTCGTCAATGCTAACTTCTGGCAGGTCTTCGGTGTAGTGACGTGTTAATGTGGCTCTAGAGTCCTCATTTTCGGGATCAGGTCGAGATGCATGCGAAGCGTATAACCGGCCATAGAAGCTTTCCACTTCCAAAAGGACTGCCGGCTTCGAAGCAACGACTTCTCCACTTTCTGTAGTCAACTTTGTCAGGTGGCTTCTTCCAAGAGATTGTACGAACACTTTTGACCCCCGATTTTGCTCGATCGCTCTTTCAATTGAAAGAGTATTGGAGCACCGGAGGTCGTGTCGTACGAGTTAACTGATCTCTCGGTTTAGAGTCCGCTTTGCCGACAAAGTGACAGGTGGGTTTTCACGTCGTTTCTTCATCAGCCCTAGGGTCCTTTCTGAAAGCTTCGACTTCCTGCCCTTACGCTGCATTTCACAAAATCTCATACCTTCTTCCCTGAGGATCTGAACCACATTTTTGAGGTTCTGGTTTACGTCGATTGTGGTTTCCACGGCAGCGAATCGGTTTTCCAGTTTTGACTGGAACGTTTCAGATCCTGTCATGGCTTGGAGCCGAGTTGGTCGGAGCCTGGATTTCATCAAACAGACACGTTCCGCCTTAAAGTTGATATTCAGAGAGCCCCGGACAAGTCGGTGATCACTACCGGTATTAAACCTATTGATCACTGAGACGTCTCTGAATATGTGCTTTCTATCCGTCATGATGAAATCGATCTCATTTCTGGTCATAGCGTCGGGGCTTTGCCACGTCCACTTCCTTTGGGGCTGTTTCTTGAAGAAAGAATTCATCAAAAACAGCCCCTCCCGTTCGAGGAAGTTGACCAGCATTTGCCCCCTATGATTCCTGCTTCCAAATCCATGGGATCCTACTACCGATTGGCCGCAATTCTGTACTCCCACTTTAGCGTTGAAGTCACCCATAACAACGTTGTAGTGGGTCTTAGTTGTGAAATGGAGGGCCCTCGATATGTCATCGTACATATCCTCCACCTCGTCGTCCGAATGTGCCGAGGTCGGTGCGTACACTTGCACAACCTTGAGGCTATACCTCTCGGTGAGCTTGATAATGAGGTACGCTACCCTGTTCGACACACTGGAAATTTCCACAACGTTGTCAGATAGGGACTTATTTACCAGAAACCCAACCCCACCTTGGGATTGTTGGTCTCCCTCGCGGAAGTACATTAGGTGGCCTGACTCGAGGGTTATGGTGTCCTCCCCCTCTCTTCGGACTTCACATAGCCCTAGGATATGCCACCTAATCTTCCCAAGTTCCACCTCAAGTTGCGCCAGATGCGAGTCTAGCCGTAGCGTGCGTCCGTTGTACGTAGCCAGGGTCAGTCGGTTGTGGTGGCCTCCCGTAGCCCGGAGATTCTTCGCACCCCCTGCCCCGCCTTTACCGTGGTCGCCACCATGACCAGGAATAGCGGGGCCGCCGGGAACTGGGGGCCGTGGCCTTTGTTGCGTCTGCATGGGAGGGGTTTGCCCATAATCGCCACGCTGGGCAGGCGGGTTGGCGATCGCAGGGCGTAGCTTGTCGCACCGGTAACGCTGCTGCCCGTCACCGGCCTGTTGTATTTTTGCTTTGTAAGCTTTGTTCTTTAGCCTTAATTCTCAGTTCGTCGTCGGACATCTGTCGCAAAATCGGTGGAGCGGATATCTCACACTCTTGCCAAAATATCAAATCGATGTAATATCGCGCATCGAAGTTAAGTTTTGGTACTTTAAATACCCTGCGAGTATTGCTTATTTCTGCTTCTCTTGCCTTTAATGTTTTGCGAGCTGCAAGCTCTCGAATATGCTCTCTGTCGTCGAATAGCATGGTAACAAGTAAGTTTTCAGGGTGAGCAAAAAAAGCGTTTCTCTCGATCACTGAATTCACAATAGATCTTTGCTTATCAGGCAAAAATCGGGAGTATGTAACCATTTGAAAAATATGATTGGCTCCATCTTTGAATGATGAGTTTTTCTTAATGAGGAACCAAACTGGAGCATAAACTTTGACCACATAATTGACAAGCAGCTTTAAATTATTTGATGGCGAAACAGTACTTACATAAAGTACTGTTTCGCCATCTATCTCAGTAGCGTTCGCGCAATTGTTAAATAAGCACGCCTGCACCTGGCAATCTGATTGATCAGCGGTTAGCAACCTTTTGGTGTATTCTGTCGTGAACATATTTTTCGTTCATTATGAAGTGTGCGGCTTGTAACGCAGAGTTTAATGACGGAGTTCAGTGTGGGATATGTAAGAAACATTTTGACTTTGGCTGTGTTAATATGACCGAAGCTGGATGGAGAAAACTGGGAACTGAAAGAAGAGCTTTGTGGAAGTGTATGACCTGTCGAAACAGTAGTCAGTCTCCCAGTGCGTCTGCAGAGTCTGTCTCGAATAGAACCTTACTCAACGAGATCAGGGAGATGAAGGCGCAGCTTTCTGGACTGGCTATGCTTCATGAAGACGTTCGTACCATGAAAGAGGAACTCGGCGAGGTCAAGAAGAGCCTAGATTTTGATAGCGGCAAAGTGGAAGAGTTTGCAGTTAAACTGAATAACTTTGAGTCTCGAATTGTCTGCCTAGAGGCTCTCAGGAGCAAAGTTCAGTCCATGCATGACGATATTAGTGCTATCAAATCAGAATTGTCTGCAACCGACCAGAGGTCTAGACTTAATAATATAGAAATAAAAGGTGTTCCGTCGAGCAACAACGAGAACTTATTTTCTATTTTGGAAACCATCTCTCAGAAGGTTAATTATACGTTCCCGAAAACTCAAGTGAATTATGTGTCGAGAATACCATTGTTTAACACGAAAGAGAAATCTATTGTTGTGAGTTTCCTCAACAGATATGTCAAGGAGGATTTCATTGCGGCTGCACGTGCTGTTAAGAACCTAACTACTCAGGACTTTTCACTCCTCAGCGGAAGATTTATGGGTAACAGTGAACCTACGTTATCCTGGTACAAGGGAGGTCTTCAGGCTAAACGTGAGTGTCATTTACTTATGTGCGGAAAGTCAGGGATTCTCTTTTTCGGAACAATTGTCTGATTTTCTTAACAAATTGAATAGTACAATGTTAAATAACTCAGATGATAAAAAAAATTTAATCATAGGTGATTTCAACTTAAGTGGTATTTCATGGCAATTAACGGACAATGTTTTGCAACCTGTAAACATATGTAGCAGTGACGAGCATATGTTAACGGATGAGATGCGTATTCTAGGTCTGAGACAGTACAATGGTATATTAAACAACTTCGGGAAGACTTTGGACCTGGTTTTGTGTAATGATTGTGTGTCGGTGAGTGAATGTCCTGTGCCCTTGGTAGCTGTCGATAAATATCACCCTGCTCTTTTAATTAATTTGAACTCCGCGGAGTACACACGTTTGATTCCTGCGTCGTACACCCGGTATACTTATGAGAAGGGTGATTTTATTTCGATAAATAGAGAATTGTCGGCTGTGGATTGGGATAACGTGTTTATGAATATGAAGCTCGACGAATGTGTGACCTATTTTTATAATACGTTAGCTTATATTCAAAATAAATATGTTCCTAGCAAGAATATATATTATAATTCTTATCCGATTTGGTACTCCTCTTCACTTAAACGACTAATAAAAGAAAAATCGAAATACCTACGTAGATTTAAGATATATGGCAGACTTTCTGACCAGGCTACGTTTAGGCTTTTACGTGATAGGGTGAAGAAACTTGAGGCTGACTGCTACTCTAATTACCTAGCTGCCACTGAAGAATCTATTGAAAAGAATCCTAAGTATTTTTGGAGTTTTGTAAAGCAACGCTCTAAATCTAATTCAATACCTAGTTACTTTAATTATGGTGGCGCATCGATCTCATCTGCTGATGAAATATGCAATGCGTTCTCTTCACATTTCCATTCCACTTTCATTGATCCAGTTAGTGATACTGCTATGAATACCTGTACTGCAAGTACATCATACACATCTTGTGATATTAATTCAATTGAAATTAATTTGGAGTATATTACTAAAATTCTGAGTGGCCTTGACCCATTGAAGTCAGCCGGCCCTGATTACCTATCACCTAAATTTATAATAAAATGTGCTAAAACTGTAGCTTTGCCGATATCGCTGTTATTTAAGAAATCACTTACTATTTGTGCTGTTCCTCGGATTTGGAAGTCTGCGTTTGTTACACCCGTGCACAAGAAAGGGCCAAAAACTGAAATTGTTAATTATAGACCCATTTCCAAATTATGTGTTTTGGCAAAAGTCTTTGAAAAGGTTGTTTACGATCAAGTGTACGCGGCGCTTAAAAATACTTTTAATCCATCACAACACGGTTTTTTAAGAGGACGTTCAACCGTTTCAAACTTGGTACTACTGAATGATTATGTGACGCAGGGCATGGATGATGGTGCTCAGGTCGATGTTATTTATACTGACTATAGCAAAGCGTTCGATAAAATAGATCACAGCATACTGAAAATAAAATTGTTTAACAGTGGCATAAGGGGGGACTTACTTCGGTGGTTTTCCTCTTATCTTGAAAATCGGACTCAGGCTGTAGTTGTCAGTAATTATATTTCTGGCTGGGTTTCTATCCCCAGCGGCGTGCCCCAGGGTTCTTTAATGGGTCCATTGCTTTTCACGATTTACGTGAATGACATCGACTCCTGCTTCCAAAGTTCTAATCTGCTCTGTTTTGCTGATGATATGAAGATCTATTCTGCAATATCATCGGCAAACGATGTGCAGGCGCTTCAATCAGACTTATCACGACTTGATCACTACTGTCAATTAAATAAATTAGAACTAAACCCCGTTAAATGCTCAGTCGTCACGTTTGGTAGAAAACGGTCACCAATACTAGCACCATACGAACTTAAGGGACAAGTATTGCCAAGATGTGATGGGGTACGTGACCTTGGTGTTTACCATGACGCGAAGCTACTGTTCGATGTGCATATTGAGCAAATTATTGCTAAAGCTTCCAAGGCTTTGGGGTTTGTAATGAGAATTGCCAAATGTTTCGTAAAAGCTAAGACGCTTAAAATTCTCTACTGTACTTTTGTTAGGAGCCACCTGGAGTATGCCTCGCAAGTTTGGAACCCTTGCTATCATAAGTACATTGATCGCATTGAGAACATACAGAAACGTTTTCTGAGGTTCTTGTGTTTTCGTTTAAATATTCCTTATAGCTCAAACAATTACATTGGTCTGTGTAAGAAATTTCATATCCAGCCACTTGTAAATCGACGCCGATTAGCTGATTGTTCTTTTCTTTTAAAAATTATTTCTAATGAGATTAACTGTCCTAGCCTTTTGCAAAAGTTAAATTTTAATGTCCCCCGTAAGTCGATTAGATTTAATCCACCCATTTCTATTCCAATTTCTTCCTCAATCTATAGAAAAAATTCATATATTGTGCGAGCGAGCGGAGATTTCAATAAATTGTGCAAGGAATACTCTCTTGATCCCTTTAATACCAAAAGCAATGTTGTGCGCGGTATGCTAAACCTTAAATTTTTTAGATCGTAACATTTTTAGATCGATAATTATTTATTGTATAGTTGTATAGGTGTAGTGTCGTATTAGTTAGTGCTCCAGAACCTCTGTTATTTACAATGATTCTATTCGTGAAAACCTGTAATTGGCTTGATGTAGCACATCAATCTGACCATTTCATTTTTGTAGCTGTTGGTTTTCCTAACTGAAATAAATAAAAAAAAAAAAAAAAAAGTCTGAGTATGCGATTGGCAGTAGTTAGCCATCTTGAATGCGACATTTTTCCAACGGCGGCTCGCTAACTCAGGGGAACAAGAACCAGTCGTCACAGCATGACACATTTCATACAGATACTTTTGATCCGTACTTAGTTCCTTCACAATGTCATCAGGTAATTCGAGCAAATTGCCAGCCACTGCACAAAAAGACACTAGTGGTTTACTTTCACAAACATTTAGCTGTTTTCCAATAGGTCCTGAGTATTCTTTCGGCCCAGATGTGCTACCATCTAGAGACATAAACAAATGGCGAAGCGGTAATTCATTTGTGTGAAGCATACAAACACACCATTGTAACGGTCTCTTCAAATAGTCTTCCAGGTATTTAATGACACCTCCTTTCCAACCTGTATTTGTAGGAGTGCCATCGCAACCCACACAACTTACTTCTTCTAAGTTCCATCCTTGATTTTCTAACAATTCTATAATAGAAGTGACAATCCCTTTCGCAGTACTTCGACTCGGCGTCGTATGTCCCAAGTAAATGGATCCCGGCTCTGTAAGAACTGAAATGTGTTCTTCTAAGACTTCTTTTCGGTGGTACCGGCTGTCTATTTTATTGATCTTGAGAGTTTTATCTTTTCGCCCATCGAAGTAGATACTCTTTATAATAATTTTATCGATGTCTTTGCTGGCTTGGGTACGTGACTTTGAAACAGCTCTGTGAATCTTATTTTTATCAATCACAAGGTTTAGATCTTCGGAAGATACCATTCCTACGTCAACTAAGACTGCTGAAGCGACTGCAGCTGCCGAACGCGTCGATAGTCCGTATCGATCACATACCTTAGCTACTGTTGGCAGCGTCAGAGTGTTCCGACTAAATGAATTAGATGGAGACTCCTTTAAGTCACTTTTAGTAGAAGGTTCTATTGGAAGCGACTGTGAACGAGGCGGCAACACGCGTACCGGTACAGTATCGGTTTGTGAAGTACTCGAAAAACATGCTTGCTCTGTCCGCTTCAAATTTTCTTGTCTTTGATGTTTCTTTAAAAGCCTTGCAGTTTCTTTTACGTCTACGCCGCTTATTGCCATTTTCCTATCATTTCTTTGGTCCAGTAAAAAATCTCTTTCAGAAATGGGAACTTTCTTGGGTTTAGTGCAGGAACAATTTTCAAACGAAGTGCACTTACAAGCAGCGATGTCAAAAAGCTTATTTGACGATTCCAAAAAGCACTTAACTTTGTTGTCATAGCTATCGTTTCTCTTACTTTTAGGATATCTTATTGGTGATAAATATTTGTTAAAATATGCGGTTAACAGTTGAGTAACCCGTACGTTAGAAACGATGGGAATTGAAGCTTTGGTCCAAATTGT
This sequence comes from Arctia plantaginis, assembly GCA_902825455.1. Classification (NCBI taxonomy): domain Eukaryota; kingdom Metazoa; phylum Arthropoda; class Insecta; order Lepidoptera; family Erebidae; genus Arctia; species Arctia plantaginis. The sequence goes on along the minus strand of CADEBD010000328.1, from coordinate 175,521 downwards.
GTTAAGTTTTCCAGAAACTATTGAAAAGACTTCTGAGTTCGATGGATCTTTTCCGTTTTTCTGTAGTTTTAATTCACTTTTAGTAAATAAAATGCACTTAATAACGTCTTTTATAAGAGGTAATTGGCGATCGTCAAGTTCTTTATAAGGTCCCAATATAGTACAAGTAGTCTCACTTCGCCTTGAACACATTTTTATGATTAAGTAACGCAAATTACGTTTTTCTTTCAAAGAAGAATAGAACAACTCCTTACAAGAGTAAAATCGAAATAGAAATGAGACGAACTGTCTTGTTGTAGAAGTAGCGCACGTACGAAAATCAAGTCAAAACATGAATTTTGTAGGAATTTTGCAAGTCCGATCCAAACCGATTGATCGCTAAAACAACCTGTCGATACTTGCAAATCATAGCCGAGGCTTTTCTTATTGATAAAATTACAAGACAAAACAGAATTGATTCATAAAACATAGAATATACGACATTGACTACAAGGTTGTTTTTGCGAATTTTCAGTAAATAAAAATGCTGGTAGAGCCCTAAGGATATTTTTAAATATTTTTTAAATTATTTTTACGCTAATCTACGTAGCGTACGTAGCTAAAATAAGAATAAAAAAAAATCGGGACACCCTACTAGGCATGGATAGTGGAATGATTACAGTACTCGCCTTACTTGATTTTAGCAACGCTTTTAATACTGTAGATTTTCACATTCTGCTTGGTATACTGCGGTCTCTTAACGTATCTGCAAGAACAATTTGGTTTCACAGTTACCTGTCTGGTCGCCGGCAACGTATTTGCATTGAAGACTCGGTGTCTTCCTGGAGCAGTATTTCTGCTGGTGTACCACAGGGTGGCGTTTTATCTCCTTTACTCTTCGCTGTTTTTATAAACTCCATCTCTAATCAGTTAAGTTCGTTCTATCACCTGTATGCAGATAATTTACAAATATATATACCATAAGACGGGGTGAATAGAACTCGCGTGGGGAATAGAGAAAAATCTTGGGCTAATTTCAACCTTTTTTTATGGCAAACTCGGTGACCCCAGTAAAAAACCCGCAACTTTAGTGATTATTTGGTAATATTTTTCTTAGTCTGGCAACGTTTTATTTGTGGCAACATCGCGAAAAAACGTCAAAACTCATTGTCAAAGTTGGCAACAAAAGAAGTCGTTAGGTACGCGTGAGTTTGAACTTCTGTGTTTCGGTGAATTTCGGTCATAATAGTTTAAAATTAATTTCAAATTACAGTCAGTGCAGTTATAAATATATTGTGCTGTAATTATTGAGGTAAGGATATCCATTATTGTATAAAATTGTCCTTTTTTCGTAAGCCTTGTTTTCTTTAATTTTTCGAGGTGAATAGATACTCGAAAGGGGTGAATAGACACTCCTGAGGGGTTAATAGGCACGCGAATATGGTTAATAGACACAACAAAGGGGTGATTAGTTACGAAAGAGGGGTGATTAGCCATGATTTTGTCAGGGCTGCCGCAAAGTTTAAAGCACCGTTAATAGTGGTTTTATACAGTTCAAATTTCACTTTTAGTTACTTATAGTGTTTTTAATTTTCTTTGTTATTTTTTAACTCTATTAGGCGCCATTATTCAATGAAACATAAATTAATAAGGTATTCATTTGGTTTTGTAAATTTTATCTTTGTTTTATTTCTCAGGTACAATAATGCCTAGAAATTATAAGCCCGATCCACGGGGTAAGCAGTATCGAAAATATGACCTTAATACTATTAAACAAGCTTTGGAAGAGTTTCAAACAACTCCAAAGTGTTCATTAGCCTCTATTGCAGAAAAATATAACATTAATAAATCCGTGCTATACCGACATAATAGGAAATTATTTAAACATTTGCGGCAATTGGGGTTATCCATTAGATACTTATGATTTAAGAGTTGTAATTAAATTGTATTTGGATAATCTAGGTATCATACACAAGCGTTTCAAAAACAATATGCCTGGACCAGATTATGCTACAAGATTTTTAAAAAGACACCAAAATTCCATTTCTTTGAGAATGTGTCAAAACATAAAAAAGTCGAGGGCTCAAGTTTCACCCGATACAATTAACGAATACTTTCAGGAGTTAGAGGAATCCCTGAAAGAAATTGATCCAAAAAATATAGTTAACTATGATGAAACGAACCTCAGTGATGACCCTGGACGCAAGAAGGTCATAGTGAAAAGGGGAACTAAGTACCCTGAAAGAGTCCTTAATCAGTCGAAATCTTCAATATACATAATGATGGCTGGTACAGCTGCAGGAGAGCTACTGCCTCCATATGTAATTTATAAGGCCAACAACATTTATGACACTTGGACTACAGGCCGACCTAAAGGTACACGCTTCAATAGAACTGCATCTGGATGGATTGATGGCAGTACTTTTGAAGATTATATTAAGTCCATTATTATTCCATTCTTTAAAGATAAATCGGGAAATAAAGTTATGATTGGTGACAATTTATCATCTCATTTATCAATAGAAGTGATTAGAATGTGTGAACAACACAATATTTCATTTATATTTCTACCAGCAAATTCCACCCATTTAACGCAGCCCCTAGACATAGCTTTCTTTAGGCCTATGAAAATTGCTTGGAGAATCATTTTACTGAAATGGAAAAAAACAGATGGCAGAACCCAAGCTTCAGTACCGAAAGGATGCTTCCCAAGACTTTTAAAACTACTTATAAATGAATTATCAGAGAATGTTGAGACAAATCTTAAAGCTGGTTTTCGAAAAGTAGGTATTATTCCTGTTGATTGCAATCAAGTCCTATCAAGACTCCCAAGTAACGAAAATGAAGACCCAGATAAATCAAGATATGCTGTTGACAAATTAGTCTTACAAATACTTAAAGAAATGAGATATGACACAATGAACATTAAGGAACCAACACGTAAACGAAAATTACATGCAGAATCTGGAAAAAGCTTAAGAAACATTGATGATGATAATTTAGAAAGTACATCCGAACACGAAATTACGAATAAGATAGTAAAAATATGTAAACAAGGCAACAAAAAAAAGAAGGTAATAGTTATTCCTGGAAAATCAGTTAATATCGATCCCGAAAGTAATGACTCCGAAAACAAAGAAATTGAAAACACTGACCCTGAAAATATATTGATACATAAATCTACGAAGAAAAAAGAAGTGCTACAACTAATAGACAAACTAAAAAATGACTTGATGGACAAAGATAGGACAGAATCTAAAAGAAGTATGTTAAATTCTGATAAAAAGAATGAAGAAATAGACATAAATCGACTACCTCTAGTATGCGTGGATGAATATGATATTATCAATAATTCTCAAGAAGATGAAGAACTACTTATTAACAACTACATTGATGAAAGTGTATCTAGCATAGATTACTTACCTAATATAGAAACAGAAGAAATATTTAGTGAAATCATAGATCCGCTACAGGGTGAGATGTGTGAAAATGGCAACAGCAAGGTTTTAGAAAAAAACGAAGAGAAAAAAGTCGAAGATAAAAAAATTGAAATTATTTCTGTAGAAAAAGTGGAGAATGCTAGATGTGGGGTGAATCTACGTAAATGTAAAAAAATACCTTTAAATACCGTAATTAACATAAAAAAAGAAAAAACTCAACGCACTAAAAATATGAAAGAAGTACCTGTACGACGAGGAAGTTATTACAAAAATGATGCCGATATTTTAAGAGATTTGACCGATAACAATTTTTAATAATTTGTCCAAGGATGGAAACAAATATTTTATACACGACTGATTATTTCATTATATTTTGATTATAATAATGAAAGGACTGATTTAATATAAAAATATTATTTTAAGTCAAAGTACAATTTTTAGTTTTGTTTTCGAGTTTGATGTTTAAGTTTGTTTAGGTGATTTTACTATGTTCATTTTTAATAACGATTGATTGTTGATTATTTATCTTTAATAATTTAATAAGAGTATAGAAACAAATATTATTTTAGAGGCAAAGAGCTTTTTTGTTTTAATTTTAGTTTGAAGTTCACGTTTGTTTAGAATATGTTGAAATAGGTAATTATTGTTAATAATTGTTGTTTTTTATTGAATTTGATTTTAATTCCTGATTGTTTTTATATAGAGAATATAATGTTAAAGTCAAGTGCATGTCGGCGCCCGCGCGCCGCCTGAGCGAAACTGTAAACAACACGTGCACCGATCACGCCACCGAGCGCGTCATTCGATGCCCCCACTCTCCCCACTACTAGATTTGCCGGTATAAAAGACTTGTAACGATCATTTTGAAGGCAGTCTTGGCTCTGGCGTGGCTCGGTGCACTAGCTGTACCTCGCTGCTAGCTTAACCTAGACACTTCGGGTAATTAATTCGTGAAAACGAATTAATTATTATTCCGGGTTATAATTTGGTTGCTGGACTAATTATACCCGATTATTTAAGGCTTATTTATCGAAGTGATAATTTATAATATATGTCTATTCTCAAGACACTGGAGCTTTGACGCTCAATAAAACGATGATGAATAGCGAAGATAATTGATTTTAATGTAAAAATTCGTTTTATTACAGTAATGTTCACAATTCGTGTCGTTCGTAATGAATGTTGAATAAAAAGTCTACATGGTAGGTAGTAATTTTTCTTTCCTTAAAAAATCATATATTTCCAACTACCGTCATAACTGTTTCCGTTGTGTATGACTGTCAGGCGTTAACATCATCCCCCCCGTTAAAGGTCTCCGACCTTTAACTTTCTTGAAGGTGCTCCGTCGCTGGTAGAGGGCAGAGCCGTGTGAAAGACCTTCGGTAGGTGCCATGGGGGGGTTTGGACGTCTGCAACGCGAGCCACTCCATCAGGACCAGGAAAAAGTTTCGTAATTCGACCAGAGCGCCAACATAATGGTGGTAGGTTTTCCTCCTGCAGCAGAACTAGGTCACCAACCTTCAATGTAGTGTCGTTGGTGCGCCACTTTGTTCTTTGTTGAAGTTCAGCCAAATACTCCTTCTGCCATCTTCTCCAGAAGTGCTGTCGGATTTGCTCCAGCCGTTCATAACGCTTCAGCTGAGTGGACTTGCAATCTTCTAGGCTTGCCGAAGGTAGCGCAGTTAGAGGCCGCCCGATTAGGAAGTGTCCAGGAGTGAGAAAAAGGAGATCATTGGGAGACGAGGACATAGGGTAAAGTGGACGGCTATTTAACAAGGCTTCTACCTGTGCAAACAGTGTGGATATTTCCTCAAGCGTTAAATGCGTGTTACCCATTACGCGTCTAATGTGAAACTTAGCTGATTTCACCCCGGCCTCCCAGATCCCACCAAAGTTTGGGGCGTAAGCGGGAAAAAATGAAAATTTCTTCCTCGTGTGAGAACTCTGTTATGGCCTTGTGATTACGTTTTATAAAATCACCAATTTCTTTGGCGGTGGCCACAAAGTTACGGCCGTTATCGCAAAAAATCTCGGCAGGTTTACCACGACGGGCAATAAATTTGCGTAAAGTAAGGATAAAAGCGTCCTTCGAGAGATCACCTACTGCCTCTAAATGTACGCATTTATATCTCATACAAACGAAAATACATAAATAACATTTTATAATCCTGGACCCACGACCCCTTTTGTTTAAAATAAAAAACGGTCCAGCAAAGTCTATGCCAACACTTATAAATGGGAAATCCACCGTAACGCGCTGAGAGGGCAAATTCCCCATAATGGGTAATAAAGATTTGCCTTGTACCCTTCTGCATTTGACACAATTGTGTGCGGTCCTCCTAGCCAGGTGTCGACCATTGATAGGCCATATGTATTGCCTAACGCTAGCCAAGAGAAGTTGCGGGCCAGCATGTAACTTATGTAAATGTTCCCTTTCAAAGATAAGTTTGGTGAGATGATGGGATGAATGTAGTAAGATGGGATGTTTGCTATCAAATGCAATAGCTGAAGCATCCAAGCGGCCTCCTACTCGAATTAATCTATCTGTGTTCATGAAAGGTGTCAACGATAAAATGTTAGACCTCGAACTAAGAGGTTTTCCTTTGGATAACAGACTGTATTCAACAGGAAAAGATTCCTGTTGCGCCATGCCTCATAAAAAGTGAAATGAATCCTTCAATTCTTCTAAACTTAGCGCGCCAAGACGTCTAAGATTTGTAGGGTTACGCAAATTGTGTAAAAATCTTAAAACATATGCATAAACCCGTTTAATTCTATGCAGTTTACCATAATTTTCAAATGGAATTATTGAAGGATTATCGATTTTAGCAGCAATGTTAGATTTTATCTCAGGAATTTCGAGCCCCTGTTGGGACTTATTAGCTAATGAAGGCCAAGACAAATCATCTTGGAGTAGAAATCTGGGTCCTGACCACCATAAATCACAATTTTTAAGCTCTCCAGGATGCACGCCACGCGAAATAAGATCAGCGGGGTTGTCCAGGGTAGGTACATAACGCCAGCAAGAAATATCTGTCAATTCGAGTATTCCCGCTACCCTGTTCGCCACGAAAGTTTTTAATTTTCTGGAGCTAGTATGCAGCCATGTAAGGACGACACTAGAGTCGCACCAATATACCTTACGTGCTATTGGGAACCTCAGAGACTCAACCACAGCTGCGGAGAGTTGTGCGGCTAGTAATGCAGCTGCCAGCTCCAAACGTGGTATAGTGCATGCCTTTATTGGGGCCACCTTTGACTTTGAGCACAAAAGTTTAACATGTACGGTACCAGTGTTATCAATGGACCTTGTATAGATGCAAGCGCCATAGGCTCTTTGGGAAGCGTCGCTGAACGTATGCAGCTCGGTTACCACTGGTGTTCCACATAGAACCTGCCTCGGTATGGTGATGAGGGTAAGGTGAAATAGACCTTTAGAAAACTTCTGCCAAGTCCTTTCGACATCCTTTGAAACTGGGTCATCCCAACCAACCTTGTCAAGCCAAAGCTGCTGCATAATCATTTTTGGTATAATGACACAGGGGCTAACAAAACCAAGAGGATCAAAATTTTAAATGAAGTTGATAGTATATAGCGCTTAGTAATATTTTCTTTTACAGGTGGTATTTCAAAAGAGAAATGTAAATGATCTGTCTTGGAATTCCACCCTAAGCCAAGGGTGCTTGATGATTCACTGAGGATTAGAGTATCGTTAGAGTCTTCCGAGCAAGATTCGAGAGCGGTCGCTGAATTGGATTTAAACTTCCTTAAGTTAAAACAGCCCTGCTTTAAGGCGTCCGATAATGAGTGCCTTATACGTTTTAAGTCGCTTTGACTATTCAACCTGTGATGACGTCATCGACGTACATGTCATGCTGTATTATAGTTTTAATGCGTGGGTCGTCGCACTCCTCGCCTAACTGCCAAAGGCACCTTGTGCTTAAATAGCTTGCGCTGGAAAATCCGTATGTCACAGTATTTAAACGTTAAATTTTAAAGGGCTCATGCTCGTTTTCTCTCCATATAACAAGTTGAAGATGTCGATCTGATTCATCAATTAATATTTGACGGAACATTTTCTCTACATCACCCGTTAATATGTACTTGTAGCAGCGAGCTCTAATTAATATAGAAAAAAGCGTGTCTTGAATTTGAGGCCCTACCATTTGGATATCGTTGACAGATAGGCCGGAGGATGTGCGTGCTGATGCATCGAAAACTACCCTAATTTTTGTAGACTCACTGTTTTGTTTAAACACAGGATGATGAGGCAAGAAGTAGCAAGTCTTAGACTGTAAGTCATTAATTGAAATTTCAGATAGATGACCCAATTGTGCATACTCTCTTATGAATTGGATGTACTGCGCCTTAACGTCGGGTTGTCTTCTAAAGCGTTTTTCTAAATTATAAAACCTTTTTTTAGCCATATTGAAGGAGTCACCGAGACAGTCAGGGGAATCTATAAGAGGTAGCTTAACAGAAAATCTTCCATTTTCTAAGCGAGAGGTGTGTTGTATAAAATGAGTTTCACATGCCTGCTCGTCTTCACTTAGGTATGAATTTGTTGGCATTTCTTCTAACTCCCAGAATTTACTTAGAATTTGTTCAATATTTTCATTATGATAAATATCAACAAGTGAGTGCTTGCATTTAATATTAATTCTGGGTTGTTTATGTTGCGATGGGCCTCCAATCAGCCAGCCCAGTTTTGAGCTGTGTAGCTTAGGACAATTTGGGCCAAGTGACCACTGCTCGCAACCTATAATATCCCAAAATAGGTCTGAGCCTATGAGAATGTCTACGTAAGCAGGTTGATTGAAATTGGGATCTGCCAAGACGATGTTCCTAGGAATATTAAATGATCTGATGTCAATAAATACACTGGGTATGGAACCTGTTAGTTGTTCCATTGCATAAAAGTTAGACATGACAGTAAATGATGAATTTTTCGATTTTAATTGAGCTATGCAATATTCAGTTATAATGCCTGAATCATTGTTGCCAAAACCGATAACCCTAGTGGCATCTATAGGACAATCCTCTAATGACAACTTTTGTTTCAGTCTTTGGCTTATGAAAGAGGACTGACTGCCACAGTCGAGTAGGGCGCGTACTGTTTCAGATCTTTTAGTTGTAGGATTGACTACCTCAATTAAGGCAGTAGAAAGAAGAGCTTGATTGATACCTTGGCTGTTGCAGCTGGTCGACGTCTCAGCTAAACTGTTGATACTGCTTGTGTTTTCAGCTGTTCCAGTAGGAAGGTGCAACATGCTGTTATGTCTCTTGTTAAATTCGCGGCAACGACCTAGGCGACATTTAAAAGTAGGGTGACCAGATCTTAGACAATTAAGACACAATCTTAGTTTGTTTACCTCTGCTATGCGTTCGTGTATGCTCTTGGCCTTAAATGATGGGCAATCATATATTCTATGATCAGCATTGCAACAGGGACAGGGATATGGTGGTGATGATGATTGTGGTTGTAACTGGTTACTACCGCTAGAGTATGTATGCGACTTAGGCTGCATATGCGAATGTTTTTTGTGAGTGGATTTCGGTGCGATGTCTGAATTACCACGGTGCAGAGACTCGAGCACGGTTACACGATCGTTTAAAAATTTGTAAAAATTCTTAAGTGTAGGTGTGTCAGTTGACAGCGCGTTACGGTGTTCTTCCCATTTTGTTAAGGTTTGATTGTCCAGTTTAGAAGCAACTAGGTGGATTATTATGACGTCCCAATGCTCAGTGGCCTGCCCTAGATTAGAGAGAGCACGCAAATTTTTACACACGTGATCAGCTAAGAAGCGCAGTGATTTTTCGGACTCTTTACAGATTGAATTTATATTAAATAACGCACTGAGGTGATAGCTTATTAATAAACGCTTATTATCGTAACGTTCGAGTAATAGGTTCCAAGCCTCCCGATAATTGTCAGAAGACACCTTCTAGGTTTGAAATGGTTCGGGCTGCCTCGCCTTCTAGATATGAAATTAAATAGTGAAATTTATTGACTGAACTAATTCTACTATTTTCATGAACTAATGATCGGAAGGTGTCGCGAAATTCCATCCAGCGAAAGTATGATCCATCAAATTTGGCTATTTGAATCAAAGGTAGCTTGAAACCCAGTTCACTATTTTCAAAGACACAATGAGTTGCATTATGAGGGCTACTTGTATCGTGGACGCTCTCATCCCTGCTATGTATTTGTAATAAACTTTGTGCTGTTACAATATTACTAATAAATTCTCTTTCTATGTTTTCCCGTTCTTCAAGCTCTTTGTCTAACAAATTAGAATTAAAAATTTCTATTTGACTTTGTAAGTCATCAAACTTTGACGATAAAGTTTCAAACTTGCTTAATTTAAGTGTAAGTTCTGCCCGATGTGTAGCAGTAAAGCAGTCGAGCTGCGATATTTTTTCTAAATAGTTTCTAAACTTCGTTACTTGGCCTTTGACAGAGCTGCGTCTAACCATCAAATCCGCTAAGCTCTTTGTATCGTCACCTGAAGCCATTATTACTAGGAGTATTTATTTATTAATTAATTGGTAGCCTAATAATCTCACAGAGATATCTCACGAGCAAAAAATTAAATTTATGTAGGTAAGAGTTTTTTAATAATTAACGGACTTATGTTAAAATTGAAAATATATGAAAATAAGCTCACGCCCCTCGTTGGTGATGTTTACTGTACCGGAGGCCGAAGAAGCAGCTATGCTCAGCAAGAAGCGTCGAGCGGCGCGAGCGGTGACGACGCTCAGCAACGCACGAGCAATGCGGTCCCCAGCTGAAATATTCGGCGTAAATATTCACTACGATGCAGATTATAAGGCACGGCAGCCCTTTATGGGGTTTTCTATGAAAGAAATGGCCTAACGAAGAAAATATTATAATAAAAAAACCCGTTGTGGGTAAACGAGAAGAAAAATTTAGAAAAATCCACTTTAAAACGCGATAAAAGCGTATAATTTTCGTAATACGCAGTAAAATATTTGTATGGATTGCAAAGAGACAATATATAATAGCTAACTTGTAAAAATATAACAAAAAAATATGTATGACGTGAAATTGTAACCTCGACAAGGTCAATCTATAATCTTCCAATTTTACACGTAGTTTGCACAGTTATGAAACCAAAACAATGGGTAGGCAATAGGTTACTTTAGGTATCAGGAAGTTTAGGAGTAAAGGAAGCCACTTAGCTGCAATGATATTGCTGTGCTGCGGTGCGACGTTGTATATGACGTCTATGTCCGGCAATGCTGGTGCTTCCGATACCCGTATCGGCTGTTTCCAAAGATCTAGATGCGGCGCGGTGCTGACCGGCTGTTGGCTACGGCGCTGTGCTGACCAGCTCCAGATAGACTTTAGTGCTGCAAACTTCCTTCAGATTTTCGTCCTGTCACGGTCGCCAATTATGTCTATTCTCAAGACACTGGAGCTTTGACGCTCAATAAAACGATGATGAGTAGCGAAGATAATTGATTTTAATGTAAATATTCGTTTTATTACAGTAATGTTCACAATTCGTGTCGTTCGTAATGAATGTTGAATAATGAGTGTACATGGTAGGTAGTATTTTTTCTTTCCTTAAAAAATCATATATTTCCAACTACCGTCATAACCGTTTCCGTTGTGAATGACTGTCAGGCGTTAACAATATAGTCTAGTTTAATGACTAATTAATATCAAATTGTTATTAGTCCTGTGATTTGCTGTTTCTCTGTGTTTGATTGAATAAATTATTATCAAGTTTTAAAAAGAACTTCTTTTTTAATTATGACCGATCCTTCTCTTACATGCACTTTTTTAGTTTTGTTTTCGAGATACATTCTAAATTTGTTTATTTATTATTGATAATTTACATAGAAATTATAAGTTTTCTTTAAACTAAATATGATTTTTTAAAGAAACCTTCTCGAGCTTGCTTGCATAATATATCTTAAAAAATATTCAGGGAAACTACATTGAGGCAACCCTACGAAATTTGTCTAATCACCCCTCAGATGTGTCTATTGTCCCCTGATGGAAGGTAAATAGAGATCACGTATATTTTGCGTTTTTTCTTAATAACTACAAACATATCCGAAAAGAAACAAATATATTTCAATAGTCTGGCCTAAGACTCAAAAAATACATGCTTAGAAAAATGGATATCAATTCTGCAACATTACGAAAATCGTCACCAAAGTTCGAAGACCTATCTATTCACCCCGTTTTACGGTACAAGCCAAGCTTACCTTGTTATCGGGGGCATTCAACACAATCAATGCTGACCTATCGCGCATTGGCGAATGGAGTCATAATTATGGACTCAAGGTCAATCCTAAAAAGACTCGGGTATGTGTGATTGGCAATCCTGGGCTGGTCTCAAGAATCAACTGGACACAAATGCCGCAAATTGAATTCGAAGGCACTAAACTTGAGATCAGTACTAGTGTTAAAAATTTAGGAATTAGCATAGATAATAATTTAACTTGGGGCCCACATTTACAAGAAGTTAGTCGTAAGATATTTGCTTCTGCCGGGTCCATGCGAAGACTACAGAACTTCCTACCGACTGCATCTAGGGCTGCACTTGCACAAGCATTTCTCCTCTCAATTCTCGACTATGCGGATGTCAGCTATCTGAATCTCACTGAAGCCCAACTTGATAAACTTGAGCGACTTCAAAATTTCTGTATACGATTTGTATTTGGACTAAGAAAATATGATCACGTTTCTGAATTCCGTCTAAAGCTCAAGTGGCTTCCAATTCGCTCTCGCGGGAATACTCATATACTCATTTTTCTCTATAAGATCTTGTTCAATCCCAGAGCCCCCTTTTATTGTATTTATATATATGTATATGTCGGGTGTTGCATACTTTTTAGTTTTTATTTTGTATCGCCTACTTTACTTACATATGTTTCTGAACGTAAACTAGCTGTCATCAGGGAAGTTGTCAAAAAAGAAAGTGAGAAGAAAAAAGATCGTTAAAAGTGCTCCTAAGATAAAATAAAAAATATGTTTAAGTCCGCTTTGAATCATTTGTAACCATCCCCACATATATATATGTGTGTGTGTGTGTGTGTGTGTGTGTGTGTGTGTGTATATTGTATGTAAAAATTTCGTGGGTAGTTCTACAGTAAACATTGTAAATTTTTAGCTCCAAATTTAAATTTAAAATATATTACAATTTCATCACTTTGTCTAATTAAATGACATATTATAGTTATTAACACTACCTTCTGCCGGTATAAGTCTCAAATCACACCACCAACATAAGAAGCATAATGGAGTCTCTCATGAAAACTATTGCTGATATGAACATGATGTTCAACAATCGCATGGCAGAATTTGAATCAAGAGACCGTCTGCATAGTGATACCAGCACTTCACTTCACACTACAAGAGGACTTTGTAACTTTGAAGAAATTTGTTCTTCAAGCACTAAGTGATCTACAAAATCAAGTGCAAATGTTGGCTCACTCTGCTGATAGCATGGAGACAAGGAGTAGACGAAAGATGTTGCTGTTTCATGGTGTTGTCGAGGACAAGAATGAGGACACTACACTATTGGGCCACTGGAGTTATCACCGAACTACTTAAAATTAGTGATTTTACAATAGCTGATATCAAAAGAAGCCACAGGATGGGTCGGACCGCATCAGCAAGTAAGCCTAGACCTATACTTATAAAATTTAATCAGGTCACTACCCGAGACTCGGTATGGTTTGCAAAAACTAAATTGAAGGGCACCGGCTTTACCATATCTGAATTTTTAACTAAATTGCGGCATGATGTTTTTATGTCTGCACATGATAAATTCGGTGTTAACAAGTGCTGGACCCGGGAGGGCAATGTCTATGTCATGGGTCCTGGCGATAAGCGGCATCGGGTCACAACATTGGTGGAGCTCGGCGCTATTTGTGATAGTGCAGTGAAGCTGGTTGTAGCCTATAAGGCAACAGTGGCAAAATCCAGGCGCGCCGCTAGAAAATAAAAATAGTCATGCTCTTCTAAAGAGGCTTTGGTTGTATTCCTTGTTTATAATTGTCTGTGTATAAAAGCTGGTGTGCATAGACCAGTTATCATTCTTAAACGGTCACATAAAATTTATTTCCACAGCTGTTTACCCTTAGTTAACATTTTATGCCTACTAAACACATTAACTTTAGTAGATTACACTTTTTTACATTTTTTAATTTTTATGTATATAATATCACTCAATAACTCAAGAAATTTTTGTCATATGTCATTGGTAAGCTGTCACAACATAACCATAGATGATTGCGTTCCATCTCACTGTAAGTTCTTCTCCGAGTTGCGTCCAATAAGTTGTGATTTGAGTACTGGCCTTTTTAGCCATGCAGATAGTTAATCTAGTAGTTTGATAAATTATAAGAATTAAATAAATAATTGACATTATGTTCGATTTGGCTATCCATGGAAAGCGGTCTCAAATACATTTCCTTGAATGAGCTGTTTATGCATACTAGTTAATACTGTTATTTTGTGTTTCTCTTTGATTTTTGTTTTTATTTACTTTTGTGACATACAACCGGCAGACGAATAAACGATTAGAGGAGTCTTATAACAGATTTTAAATATATATTTTTTTTGTCCATTTATATTTTGTAATTATTGTCTTATATTTATTCTACATTTATATTTTAATACTTACGTTTTTATATTGCTATTTACTTTACACTAGACCTAATAGTATACATTTATTCTTCAATTATACGATACAGGAGATATATTTTTATATTCTATATGCCACCAATGACTTCATCTACCGATGACAGCGACACTGACGATTATTTCTCGGTATCTAGTGGTGACGCCAGTTACATTCCTTCAGCAGCAGCAGCATTCCTCCAGCATTCCTTCACTAGCGGATACAATCTCGGCTCAGTTTTCTGATGTACCCAGGAACTTCAATGTCGTTCACATAAATGCGCAAAGCATTCCGGCACACTTCAGTGATATGCTAACTAGCTTAAACTGTACGAACATACATATCGGAATCATCCTTATATCGGAATCTTGGCTAAAGCCATGCCTATCTACCACAACGTACACGCTGCCCGGCTTTGCCATATATATCCGAACCCACATCCCTTTCTCCATTGTTATTATGTCATCAACCACCCCCTGCAAATGCTGGCGAGCATATTTTCATGGAAGTCATACTTCAACACTCAAAGATACTTCTCGGTGTCTACTATAGCCCCTCCTTGCGAGTAGATTATTCCTCTTCACTGGAAATAATTTTAGAAAATTTGACACCTTCGTACAGTCATACCATAGTAATGGGTGACTTTAACACCTGTCTGCTTAAGAGAGATTCTCGCTCTTCCTCCCTTCGGTCTGTTTTGGAATCTAACAATCTTTCTATTCTTCCACTTAAACCCACACACAATATGCCAAACCGCAACCCTTCTCTCCTTGATCTCATCCTTGTCTCTTCAGCAGAACACGTGGCTAAGCATGGTCAGTGCTCAGCTGACTCGTTTTCCTATCACGACCTTCTCTTCCTGTCCTATAAAACTCGTACTCCTAAAGCAAAATCCAAAACACTTTTACTTCGTAATTTTCGGGGTATGAATCTTGATGATCTTCGCGGAGATGCCGATAGCATCGATTGGAGTATGCTTTTCAACTCGCGATGCATTGACGAAAAAGTTACTTTCTTCACGGAAAAATTGATTGCTTTATACGACAAACACGCACCTTTTTGTCTTATTAGGGTACGACATCGGCCAGCACCTTGGTTGACAGATGAAATCAAGGAGTTGCAGAGAAGGAAGGAGAGGGCTCATTCCAAGTACAAGCGTCACTCTAGTACCTCAAATTGGGATAAATTTGTCCTTATTAGAAATCACTTCAATAGAACCGACAACATCAGCCGTAATATGGTACTTCCTATCCTAGATGAAATTCTACCCGTGATTTGTCATATCCTTAACTATTCCTTATCCAACAGTGTTTTTTCATCTGCATGGAAAAGTTCTCAAATTTTTCCTCTCCCTAAAAAAAGTAATCCTTCTTCTCTTTCAGACTATCGTCCAATATAAATTCTTCCCTTTTTCTCTAAAGTCATCGAACGTCTTATCTACACGCAGCTTAATTCATTTCTTACAAAAAATTGTCTCCTAAATCCTCTCCAATCAGGCTTTCGGTCCGGCCACAGTACTACCTACCACAGCTCTTATTCATATTACGGAGGATATCAGGTCCAACATGGAGGAAGGAAAGTTAACGGTCCTTGCCTTGCTTGATTTCAGTAACGCTTTCAAAACCATTGATTTTGATATCTTGCTCGGAATATTGCGCTCTCTTAACATATCTCCAACAGCAATTGACTGGTTTCATAGCTACCTGTACTGTCAGCAGCGTGCTTGTATTGAAAATAATTATTCCTCTTGGTGCACAACATCTGCGGGCGTACCTCAGGGCGGCGTGCTATCCCCATTACTCTTCGCAGGTTTTATCAACTCCATCACTGATCGCTTACTTTCTTCCTACCACCTTTATGCAGATGATCTCCAAATTTACACTAAAGCTTCTCCAGCTATACTATCTGAAGCTATCAATGACATTAACAGGGATCTGATACAAATATGTAAATGGAGTAAGGAGTATGGCCTAAAAGTAAATCCATCAAAAACTTATGTAATTCTATTAGGTAGTCCTAGGATGAGCTCCACAGTAAATTGGCAACAACTGCCAGCTATCTGTTGCGATGGGTCCATTATTCCGTTTAGCGACAAAGTCAAGAACTTGGGAATCTATATGGATAAGTTCTTGTCCTGGGCCCCCCAGATTGGTGAGGTCAGTCGTAAATTATTTGCTGCAGCGGGATCTCTGCGAAGACTTCGTAACTTCCTTCCTACCGATACAAAAATCTCCCTTTTTTTTTTAACGTGTGGAAATCCCCTCGGACCGTCACCCCACCGGGGTTTGCGGCGGGGTGGTGTGTCGGACTCGGACCGGCTAAAACCACACGGTGTGCCACTCTGCGCCTGTAACAGGAGGGATCCGGGAACAGCTGTGAACAGATCGGGTCCGAGTGGAGGTTGTCCTCCCGGGCCTTCTCCGCCGCCTCCTTCTGCGAGATTACTTCCTCGCAGAAGGTTGCGACCGTGGTAAAACAACTGTCGCTACCGGCCATGGAGCGTACTACGGCCGGTAGCGAGAGATCCACTCCGATGACTGCAGTGAGGGCCCGGCGCTGCGTCGCCCATGCGGGGCGGACCGCCAGCGTGTGCTGGGCCGAGTCCTCACTGCAGTCGCAGTGGTGGCAGGCGGGACTCAGTTCCCTCCTAGCGACCGAGTGTAGCTACTTTCCGAAGCAACCGTGCCCGGAAAGCACCTGCGTCAGCCGGAAGGTAAGGGTCCCGTGCTGCCGCCCTGCCCACTCGGCGATGACCGGCTGGAGAGCCTCCACGGCGGCGAAGCCAGCGCGTGGAGTCTCCAGCCGGAACGACCAACGAGCCATCGTGGCTCGGCGAGCGGCTTCGCGCCACTCGCGCACGTCTTCGGGCGGAGGGCGAAATCCGCTCTCCGCCCGGGAGTCAGCCACTCGCCGATAAACTTCGGCGAGCACTTCCGCCGCCAAATCCCACGGGGGAGTTCCGGCAAACGCGCACGCCACCTCCGTCGACACGGTGCGGTAACCGCGTATGGCTCTGACCGCCATTACCCTCTGAGGGCGCCAGAGGCGTGCCCTATTCTGGGCGGTCAGAGCCGCCGCCCACACCGGTGCACCGTATAGTGCCATTGACCGGACAACCCCCGTGTGCAAAAATCTCCCTAGCACAATCTCTTCTTTTTCCCATCCCTGACCATGGTGATGTTAGCTATCTAGACCTCTCCGAAGACCAATCAAATGAACTTGAGCGTCTCCAAAATGTCTGCATCAGATTCATATTCGGCTTACGCAAATATGATCATATTTCTGAGTATCGAATTAAGCTCAAATGGTTACCTATACGCCTTCGCCGGAATGTACATATTCTTTCTATTCTATACAGTACTCTGTTCCTCCCACATACTCCTACTTATCTCAAAGAACGCTTTGAGTTTTTACATAATTCACATTGCAGGCCCTTGAGATCGTCAGAAAATCTGAAGTTATAAATGCCCAGGCACACCACACAATTTACTGACAAATCGTTCTCAGTGCAAGCAGTTCGACTGTGGAATAATCTACCGGAAGCAATTAGGCAAGCCAAATCACTGCAAACTAGTCACAAATCATTACTGGGCATCATAGAGGAATTTGTGTATTTATGCAACTCTGCCTATATGTATTTATACAGGGTTACAAGAAAAGTCGTGCTAGATCCGTTAAGGGCGTGGAGTACCCATCATTTCTGACATATTTCACTATGAAACACCCTACCCTTTTTTTTTTTTTTTTTTTTTTTTAACGTGTGGAAATCCCCTCGGACCGTCACCCCTCCGGGGTTTGCGGCGGGGTGGTGTGTCGGACTCGGACCGACTAAAACCACACGGTGTGCCACTCTGCGCCTGTAACAGGAGGGATCCGGGAACAGCTGTTGTTAAGACATCCGGACCCCTCCTAGCGCCAGCCCGCTCCTGGTGCGGGCTCCGTCTCAATATTTTTTCCACTCTTTAGGCGACGTCCGGCACACGCGGACGCCGCCCCCTCGCGGCTGGCTAAACTAATGCGGGTGGAGGGGAAACCCACCCCGTCCACCCGCGGCCACACTCAGGGCGGCATGAGGCGGTGATAGGCGGGCCTCAGCCGCCCGGTTCGCCGGCGGCGGATCGGGTCCGAGTGGAGGTCGTCCTCCCGGGCCCTCTCCGCCGCCTCCTTCCGCGAGATTACTACCTCGCAGAAGGTTGCGACCGCGGTAAAACAACTGTCGCTACCGGCCATGGAGCGTACTACGGCCGGTAGCGAGAGATCCACTCCGATGACTGCAGTGAGGGCCCGGCGCTGCGCCGCCCATGCGGGGCAGACCGCCAGCGTGTGCTGGGCCGAGTCCTCACTGCAGTCGCAGTGGTGGCAGGCGGGACTCAGTTCCCTCCTAGCGACCGAGTGCAGGTACTTTCCGAAGCAACCGTGCCCGGAAAGCACCTGCGTCAGCCGGAAGGAAAGGGTCCCGTGCTGCCGCCCTGCCCACTCGGCGATGACCGGCTGGAGAGCCTCCACGGCGGCGAAGCCAGCGCGTGGAGTCTCCAGCCGGAACGACCAACGAGCCATCGTGGCTCGGCGAGCGGCTTCGCGCCACTCGCGCACATCCTCGGGCGGAGGGTGAAATCCGCTCTCCGCCCGGGAGTCAGCCACTCGCCGATAAACTTCGGCGAGCACTTCCGCCTCCAAATCCCACGGGGGAGTTCCGGCCAACGCGCATGCCACCTCCGTCGAGACGGTGCGGTAACCGCGTATGGCTCTGACCGCCATTACCCTCTGAGGGCGCCAGAGGCGTACCCTATTCTGGGCGGTCAGAGCCGCCGCCCACACCGGTGCACCGTACAGTGCCATTGACCGGACAACCCCCGTGTACAGCCGTCTTGTCGCGACGCTGGGTCCACCCATATTGGGCAAAAGTCGCCCTAGGGCAGACGCAGCGCCGACCAGCTTTGGAGCAAGCTGTCGGAAGTGCTCGTCGAAGAGCCACCTCCCGTCGAGGATCAGGCCCAGATATTTCATCTGGGCCCGAACCGGTACGAGGACCGAGTTGACCACGATTGAGGCGCCAGGGGGTGGACCACGACGGGGCCCATGAAATAACAGGGCCTCCGTCTTATCTAGGGCCACCCGTAAGCCCAGCGCCTCAATGCGCCCGACCACCAGGGAGACTCCCCCTGTGGCCAGGCGCGCCGCCTCTTGGAAGTTTGCCCCCCGGGCTGTCACCAGGGTATCGTCTGCGTAACAGATTACACCCAGCTGTAAGCATCGGCGACGTAAGTGACCCTGAAAGGATTGCAAACCTTTTCAAGGATCACTTTTTTGTGAAATCGCCGTTGGGGCCTGCGCCTACAATGCTCGATGTTACACCCGGTAGTGAAGTAATTAAATTCGAGGCACAGGAAATCACCCAGACTATAAATTCCATGCGGAAAGGAAAATCGCCTGGTCACGATGGGCTCAGCATCGAGCACCTCCGACATGCGGGCTCGCACCTTCCCAGAGTACTAGCTATCCTGTAAGCCTTCTGTATGGGACATAGTTATTTGTTTGAGGCGATGATAAGAACTGTGGTAGTGCCTATTGTTAAGAACAAGACTGGTGCCATCACTGACAGGGGTAGCTATAGACCTATAAAGTGCTTGACGGCATGCTCAACACACGGTTAAATAAACATTTAAATATACATGACAACCAATTTCGGTTCCGACCAAAACTGTCGACTGAGACCGCGGTACTGTGTGTTAATTGGGACGGTACTGTTAGTGGGATGCTGTTAGGTACTGTTAGTGGGATGCTGTTAGGTACTATACTGAGCGGGGGACGCCCATTTTTGCATGTTTTCTAGACCTTTCAAAAGCCTTTGACCTGGTTTCTTATGATGTGCTATGGGATAAGTTAGAGAAAGCCAGACTATCACCGCAAAATTATTAACATCTTGAAGTTCTGGTATTTAAACCAGGTCAACGCCGTGCGATGAGCAGGGGTTCTATCCGAACCATATAGGTTAGAGTGTGGGGTGAGGCAGGGGGGATTAAGCTCGCCCACGCTCTTTGGCATGCACGTGAACGAACTGATTGAGGAACTCAGTAGCACCAGATTCATGTTGACGGGACCTGCGTCAATAACATTAGTAACGCAGACGACATGTGGCTCCTGAGTGCCTCAATCTGTGGTGTCAAAAAACTTGTACAGATATATGAAAGATATGGTAAAAAGCATGGGTTGATCTACAACGCCAAGAAATCGGAGGTCATGGTGTTTGATGCTGCTAGTAAAAAAAAACCGACAATGTACCTCCCGTGACTCTTAGCGATACGACTTTACGGAGAGTTTACAGCTTCAAATATCTTGGCCACATGTTGACCCTTGACCTCCGAGACGACTCAGATATTGAGCGAGAACGGAGGGCGTTGTCATTAAGAGCGAACATGTTGGCCCGCAGGTTCGCGCGTTGCTCACTTAATGTGAAAATCACACTGTTCCGTGCACATTCTACTACCTTCTACACCTGCAGCCTGTGGGCTAGATTCACTCAAAACTCGTACAACGCCCTCAGAGTACTATCCTCAACAATATAACAATGCGTTCAAGATGCGCATGTAGCGCATCGGGGATGTTTACGGACGCACACGTAGACTGCTTTTACGCAACGATGCGGAAGAGGTGTGCATCCCTGGTGCGCAGGGTTCGGGCCAGCACTAACAGCATCCTACTCATGATATCGAGTAGGCTGGGTTGTACGTATGTGAGTCGCTGCTGTGCTGTTTCTGCCGGGATTGCACAGCGGTAACCCACATCACCCCAAGGTTGACTGGAAGAAAATGCCTATGGCATTAAGTCCGCCTTATGCAATGTATTTGCAGAAAGTATAAATAAATAAATAAATAAATATATACAAAAGTCCGCAAACTATTTATTCCAAAAGCGATCATACAGTCTACACAAATACACGAATTTGTTGAAACCGTTTTTAATAGTGTGCTGCGATGGCCACATTTTAGATGCCTTTGGGTCATATTCAGCCATAGAATCAGATGCACAAATAATGAAAAATATGATTGACGACGAAGGAAATCCTTGGTTGGTTATGAAGCTCACTTACCGAAAACAAAAAATCGAGACGAAGATCAATTGACGACAGAACAAGCGAATAAGTTACCTCAAAACACGGTTTACTTTCTCAAATGACACACACCCCAAGCTGTTGAGATCGTCTGAGAACCTGCAACTAAAAATGCCGGGACATTCCACTAAATTCCTCGACGTCTCCTTCTCTGTTAAAGCGGTTCGGTTGTGGAACGCCCTACCGGTCGTAATAAGACGTGCACAAACACTTGATTCCTTCAAGAAACAAGTGAAAGCACATTACCTAGGAGACATAAATGTACAATAATTATTAACCGCCTTTTAAGTCAATAAGGTTACATTATTTCTTATATTTAAGTATATATATTTGTATTATTATTTGTATATTATTAATATACAGAGAGTTTCATTTCCTATCCCAAGTACTTAAGCCACATATTCTGCCCTTAATTTCTAGGCGATTTGCAAAATATGAACAAAATATATCCAGTAGTTTAGCCACAGGACTCATTTTTGTGTTTCGTAAATTGCAACATCATGTGTACATGCAGTCATAATACATTGACCTCAGGCGGCGATCAGCTGTATACGCGGCGCGGTAATCACACGTTGCCGCTTTTACTACACCCGAATCGAACGAAATATGTTGATTATTACGTCATCACGATGCAACACGCGTTTTTAATTAGTTCATCCAGTAAGGACAGTCAGTCGGCCCTTGGCCACCGGCGAGCTTATGCTATTCCGTATCCTTGTAGATGCGCTCACGACAAA
This sequence comes from Arctia plantaginis, assembly GCA_902825455.1. Taxonomy (NCBI): domain Eukaryota; kingdom Metazoa; phylum Arthropoda; class Insecta; order Lepidoptera; family Erebidae; genus Arctia; species Arctia plantaginis. The sequence goes on along the minus strand of CADEBD010000328.1, from coordinate 153,590 downwards.
TAACCGTAATAATAATATTGTTGTTGTTTATGAGATACATATTTGTTTAGAGAAGTTTTCTTGTGGTAATAATTGTTTAGTCTTATTGCTTTCGTCATAATACACGGCAATGGTGTGAACAATTAATGTTATCGTGTGCGCAAGACTTCGTAATGTAAGGAGTCCTGCTAATTTTATTTTGAAAAGTCACTATTAGGTTCTGTGTGTAGTGTAGTGTGAAACTGAGTGCATTATCAGTCTTTTAATTTTATTGGGTTATCGATATCAACATCCATAATGCCGTGAGTGACCTTCACAGCGGCGGAATATCCTGCTATGATGTTAATTTATGGAAAACTCTATCAAAACGCATCTTTTGCTTTACGGACACGTATGGAGTCAATCGTGTATGTCCTACAGACTGCCGAATTTTTGTAAGGGCGGTACAAAGATTACGAGACAACCAAGGTAACTACTTTTTCAAGGAGTGACGCGTACTGCTGGGTCGGAAGCTAGTCGAGCATTCACGAAATAAACACGTGAATAAAATCGCATTCTTTATAAATAGATTTTTAAAAGCAAGTGAAGTGATTGGTAGGTAGGTAATAAGAATGTAAAGTTCGCTCTGCGCGGCGGCGGCTGCGGCGGCGGCGCCGGCTGCGGCGGCGGCGCCGGCGGCGGCGTCGTTTTGATGTCGCCGACATTGCGACGCTGCCGTGTAGGTACAGTTCACCGACTCATGTTATCAATGGTGTTCTAATTCGGAAATTATTTTATTGTATTTAGTTTGTTCTAAATTTGCATTTCTGTATTTTCGTACTAATTTTTTATTTTTTTATTTTAACCGACGTATATTGAACCGTGTTATCTGTTATTTCATTTTTTGTGATATCTATACCGCCACAGTGTATATTATAGATATATTTAAGTATATACATTTGCGTGTATTTATAAATCACATTATTTTATTTATTTACTTGTATGCATCTAATAACACCACCAGTCTTCTTTAGCATATAGTATATGGCATATTCCTTCTAATACCTATGTCATATATTCACCTAAGTCGTATCAGAGTCCTAGACCTAGTCCTACCAGTTATTTTTTTGTTGTAATTATCACTTTTTTTTTAAATATTTATATAGATGCTACATTCATTTCCTCTTCTAATCTACTCGTATTTTCTTAGTACACCAGCCACTACCCTACACCTCCTTGCCTTTATGTTTTTCTCTCCATACCAAGGTTGCCTGTAAGAGATTGCCTCTGAGCGATAAGGCCGCCATTTGTACCTGTCTAACCTAGCTTAAGTTAATCTTTATATATTTATACCTGGTGTACAATAAAGAGATTTATTATTATTATTATTATTATTATTATTATTATTATTATTATTATTATTATTATAAGTCTAGGTTGGTTACTATGTGCCGCTGGGTTGTTGAAGTTATAAATGGTTGGTTCAAACGCGATTTTAAACTATTCCGACAAGACTTTTTCAATCGTGCTTTGCCTCATATGATGACAGATTTTAGAATAGGTGCTGCATTATTGAATGCTTGCAGAGAACCATTGTCAGATAGCGTTCACGCTGAAACATTTATAGAGGTTATAAACCAAAGAATGAACCAACCAATAACCTAGCAGAGTATGTCCAAGCCAACAACCTTAATCGTAGACGGGCTAGTTTCGATAGCATTACAGGAAACCAACCTAACATAAGTGATTTTCCTTTGCTGACTGAGGAGGATTTAACCATTTTTGCACTTGGTACATACCAAGTGAAGCTAGCCCGCAGCTTTTATGCGGAGCATGTGCGGCAAGGTCTCTATAATATAGAAACGTATAGGGATCCCGATGTTACAGGCCTAGGCAGGTACGGCATCACAGCAACAAATGTTTGGCTGCTAAGATGTCGAATACAATCTAGACATACTAGGTCAAATATATATTATTCGTACATTATAGTAGATAGAGAGAAAAGCGGCAGAGAAGCCATAGAAAACTACTATTGCAGTTGTCTAAGCGGTAAACGCACTCTTGGTTGCTGTGCCCACATTATGTGTGTAGTGTGGTATTTAGGGTGGGCGAGAAACCAAGAGGAAGAGATCCGTTTACCAGCTCATTTTTTAAACGATGTTATTGTAGACGACAATTGAATCCCATCATTTTATTTTTTTAAAGGAATACTAGCATTATATACTAGCATTATATACGAGCATTGTAAATGTGTCTGTCAATAAATCGATGTATTTAATAACCAATAAACCTTTAGTTTTATTTAATCCATCATTATCTTATACTTAGATATGCATTACGTTTTATCATTTACGTACTTTCGGTTTAATTAATTCGATTTTTTTATATGATCAACGCTTTATAACTTTATATCTAAACAAGTTGCCGAATTATTTTTTTGCAGTCTTAATATATACATAATTGTCGACTAAAAAATATATAGGACAGATGTGGCCGCCGATGGGACAAGCGCCATACATTTTCGCCCATTGTCCTTTTCGAAAAATATCCTGTAATAGCCAGGAATATGGTGTCCATGTAGTAGTGAAAGAAGATCCTCTTTTTTCTTTTCGGCTAACCCCAGTTTTCTATTGAAAGCGTTCTTTTGTTGGATATCATTAACTGACTTCTTTTATATAACCACAGACGAAATTAAGAGCATTTCGTCCGCATAAGACGTACGATAGTAGATTGCATGGGGATCATCTTTTATCATCTATATTAAATCATCTTTTTGATCTTCATCCTTGTAAATTGCAAAATTCATTTGATTGAGCACAGCCTTCCAATCATAAATGTCACTGTAACATAATTCATTTACATGTATTGGCTCTGACTTTCTTCTTGCAGCTTTGATTGCCCCAATAAATCCTTCAGGGGTAAAAACTCCACTTCTTAACTGTCTTTTTACCTGGCGTTCAATTTGGGAGTGGGCCGAGTCTCCTTCATTCTGTGGACCTAAACTTAATGAGAAACTTATGTGTAATGGAGTTTATGTTTGGAAGCTAGGCGCAGCATAGAGATACATAGCCATCATTAATCTATTCTTCTGCTGGGCAGCACAGTTGTCGGAGTATAAAACAACGTCCATGGAATTTCGTCCTTCAGAAATCTTCTTTAAGTATTGGAAAACGCAGGTGGCAATCTCATTCACACCCCTATGATCCTGGAATTCATCCCACACGTAACTTTCAATGGAGTTTGTTTTGAGATCATACATTTTCAGGTTCAATATGTTCAGTTTTAATTTATAATAAAAAATGGATGTGACTCCTTTCGGGCACTGAAACACAGCTTGCAGGTCAAAAACAGCCACAAAAATGTCCTTGTTTTTTTTATCTATCTCCTTCTTATTTTGTCTTATAGTGAAACGCACCAATTTATTTTACTCTTTATTTCTTGGTTATAATAAAGGTTTATACTTTTATTTTTAATCACTGGAAAACACTAAATTCAGTTAATACTACTGAGCGGGGGAAACCTCTTGTCAAACCTGTTTGACACTCCCTGTCATTACTTTTTTACTGACACTCTATATACCACACTCGCCCCCCTTTAAAAAGCTCTTATTTTTTTTTTTTTTTTTTTTTTTTAAAGTTAGATAATTGAATTATTAGGTAGGTACCACAAATTTATAAATTTAACCTAGTAGGAGCTTTACAGATTCTAGTAGATCTTCTCAGCTCAGTATTATTAGAATTACTTAACAAAGATTTCTGAGAAACCTGTTCTTCCACACAAACATTTTTTTCCAATGGATCAATCTGATCCTCCAGCATTGATTCTCTTTCTATATCTAAGGTATTATTTATTTCTGGTAGAACCTCCTGTCTAATTTCAATATCTTTATTTAAACTAGAGTTTGTATCTATTGGTGACAAAATAACTGGTGTATAGACAGGGGTTTCTTTACAATTATCTTCAAAATCTTGACTATTCTTATTTGTTACAACCGTACTACAATTTCTCAAATCAGAAACATGGTAATGTTTTTGAACACCATTAACACTTATTATATAACGAACAGGACTCAAACATTGAACAATGAATGCTTTGGACCATCCTTTTCCTTCTTTCAAATTTTTACACCAAACACTGTCTCCCACTTTAAACATTACTTGTGCCATTAAATTATTAGCAGACTGAACAATTCTTTTTGACAATACATTTGAAGGTTTCATTAATTCAAAACGAGTCCTTGGTTTATACTTAAATATAATTTCATTTGGAGACATACCAGTAGAATTAGGTGCATTTCTGTAAGTAAATAAAAAATTTTGTAACAGTACTTCTTTGGACAATCCCTTTTTTTGCAAAATTATTTTACTCAGTGCTTGTTTTATAGTTTGAACTGTTCTCTCTGCCATACCATTAGATTCAGGATGATATGGAGGACTTTTTAAAGGAATACATCCATTAGATTTAAGAAAATTTAGGAATTCAATAGAAGTAAATGGTGGTCCATTATCACTAACTATTTCAGCTGGTATCCCAATAATAGCAAATGTTCTACACAATTTTTCAATTACTTGGCTCGCAGAAATGCCTAGCATAATATGAACATCAAGCCATTTAGATCTTGAATCTACTATTAATAAGTAAGTAGTCGAATCCTTCATAAAAAAATCTATGTGAACCCGTTCAAAATTATTTTCACATTTTTTCCAACTTACCGGCTCAATACTTTTAGTAAAGTTTCTGGTTGACTGGCAAATATCACATTTAGAAATTTCTGTTTCTATATCATTATTATAATTAGGCCACCAACAATATCCCCTGACTAACATTTTAGTTTGAACAATCCCCTGATGTGATTCGTGAAACATTCCTAACACTTTACTTCTTAACTGCTCTGGAATGATCACTCTACCTCCCCAAAGTACACATTTTTGTTCAGTTACTAACTCAGCTCTTTTACTAAAATATGGCTTTAAACATTCATCTGACATATAATTTGGCCAGCCTGTCATCACATACTCATATACCTTACTTAATATGGGGTCCTTTTGAGTGTACTTTGCTATCTCTTGATAACTTAATGGCACTTCATTCACAAAATTAAAATAGTTTATACTACCACTAACATCTACTTTTTCAGGTAAAGGCAACCTTGACAAGGCATCCGCATTTCCTAGTAATGAACCCTTTCGATAAGTAATTTCATATATGTATCCTGACAATATTAGCGCCCATCTCTGTAATCTTGAATTTGCAGTAACTGGAATTTTTTTTTGTGGGTCAAAAATAAATTTTAATGGCTGATGATCAGTCACTAAAATAAACTTTCTCCCATACAAATACTTGTGAAATTTTTGTACAGCAAATATAATAGCTAAAGCTTCTTTCTCCACTTGTGAATAATTTTTTTGGGCATTATTTAATGTAGCTGATGCAAAACAAATAGGCTCCTTTTCTATCTTATGGCTTAATACTGCTCCTATACCATATTGACTAGCATCTGCTGTTACATACAAATCCTTCATACAATCATAATGCACCAATAAACCATGCTCCAATACTAGTTTTTTACTTAATTCAAAAGACTTATTACATGTCTCTGTCCAACGAAACGGAACATCTTTTCTTAATAGGTTATGCAACGGTGCCAAATGATCTGCTAATCTGGGTAAAAATTTTCCATAGTAATTTAGCAGCCCTAAGTATGCCTGTAACTGAGTAATTGAACCAGGTGGTGGAGCCTTAGCTATGGCTTCGATTTTATCTGGTAAAGGTCTTATACCCTGACTACTAATGATATGTCCTAAAATTTTAATTTCTTTACAGAAAAACTGACATTTTTCTAAATTTACTCTAACATTATATTGTTTAAATCTTTGTAAAACATTTTCCAAGTTTTTTTGACAATCCTGCGAACTATTTCCACTAATAATAATATCGTCAATGAATACTCTAACATTACTAACATTCTGCAGTATTTGATCCATAACACTCTGAAAAACAGATGGCCCACTTGACACACCAAATTGTAAACGAGTAGGTCTAAATAATCCTAAATGGGTATTAATAGTCATATACTCTTGTGACTTATCATCTAATAACAATTGTTGATATGCTCCACTAAGATCAAGTACACAAAAACAAGTTGCTCCAGCCAATTCAGAAAATATATCTTCTGGCAGAGGCAAGGGATAATGATCCGTGTCTAATTGTTTATTTAATGTGACTTTGTAATCTACACAAACTCTTATGTTTTTATTACTTTTTTCTACTATAACAATGGGGCTAGCCCAATCACTGTGTGTAACTTTTTTAATTATACCTGACTTGACTAAATTTAACAATTCAGCTTCAACTTCTTGCTTTTTTGAATAGGGAATTGAATATGCTTTATGAAATGTGGGTGTTGCTCCATCTTTCAATTTCAACTTGGCCTTAAAATTTAAAATATGAGATGACCTATCCTTTGAGAATACTTCTTTATATTTGACCTTTAATTGACTTACAATGTTACTTGAATCAAAATTATCACAATTTACCTGTAAATCAGACACATTATTTATTTTAAACATATTTTGCCACTTTGGGAATAGCAAAGTTAGCCAATTTCTGCCAATCAAAGGGCTAAAGTAACTATCAGTATTAATCACTATTAAAAATAAATCCTTTTTAATATTATTTGTCTTAACTCGTATTGCTCCCAATACTGATAATTGCTCACCCGACACAGACTTTAGTTTTACATTACATTTTCTTAATTGATATTCAGGAAAATATGTGTCATAGTCCTTTTTGTGTATAACAGACTTACAAGCTCCAGTATCAATTTGCATATTTAGTCTTCTTTTTCCTAGTCACAATGTCATTGATGCCATATCCTGCTCTGAAATCTTCATGATACTTCCTAGAACTACCTCCTCCTGCTCTTCATGATGGTCACTGACCTCTTTCTCTTGTTCCACATTTTTAACATTGTTTCCTTTCATTGATAATTTAAACCGGCATTTATTTGCCAAATGCCCAGGCTTCTTGCAAACAAAACATATCCATTCTTTTTTAAAACACCTAGTAGTTAAATGAGCACCCCCACAACGTCTGCATTCTAGCTTCCCTTCCAACTTGAGATTTTGTTCTAAGTGGGGCACTTGAGCTTTGGATCCTTGCCGATATTGAGGCTTCTTTACTAAATGGATATTTCCATCTGGTTGTATGTACTTAGTGTCTCTTTCTGCACTCTCAAAAGCTAAAGCCATTTGGATACCTTTCTCAAATGATAAATCATCAGGCTCCGACAGTAATTTACTTATTAAAATGTCATTTCTTAATCCAGATACAAATCTGTCCCGAAGTGCTTCTTTTAAAAAAGTTTTAAATTGACAATTTGCAGCTAACCTTTTGATTTGAACAACAAAATCATTTATGGACTGATTTTCCTTCTGTTTATATTGGTAAAACTCGTATCGCGCTGCAATTGCTGATTTCTTTTCAATATAATGCCCCTTTAAAACCTCCACTAATTTTGTGTATGATAACGAGCTCGGTACCTCTGGAGACACTAAATTTTTTAATGTTTCGTAGCTTTCCGGCCCAATCAAAGTGATAAACAAGGCAATCTTCTTTTTTTCTTCTGTAACATCATTTATAAAGAAATATTGTTCCATTCTCTCGGTGTAAGCCGAAAAATCGGTACCCACGCGATAGTTTTCTATCGACCCAATCATGATTTCTTTTTACCTCGTCGCCAATATTTTGTCTTATAGTGAAACGCACCAATTTATTTTACTCTTTATTTCTTGGTTATAATAAAGGTTTATACTTTTATTTTTAATCACTGGAAAACACTAAATTCAGTTAATACTACTGAGCGGGGGAAACCTCTTGTCAAACCTGTTTGACACTCCCTGTCATTACTTTTTTACTGACACTCTATATACCACACTTCTCAATTCGTGACGTCCGTTTTTCTTCTTGGTGAGATAAAAATTGCTCCTTTTTATTTTATTTTTCTTCATCTGTACGTAGTTTATAAGTTTCGCAAAACTCGCATGCATCTTTTTTAGGAATAAAAAAAGATATATTAAAGTCCTGAGTAAGGATGCGGTAGAACATGATGTAATTCGCATAGGGAATGTTTTGGGCCTTGCAATGTTCAACATAGTCCCGGTGAATATCGGAAATAGTTTTACTCCCATAAATGTTATGCCTCTTGGAATTGGCTGGAATGTAATTCAACTCTATTTTTATAGCTTCGATAAAAGCTTTAACTCCAGGTTTTATAGCTTCGTCAATGTAGGGATGATTTTTATCACATTCACAATTGTCTTTAATCAAAGAAATGTTTGTATTTTTATTCTTTTTTTTTTGGGTGGTTTCTATAGGTCTATTATTAATGACCAAGGTGTTTTTGAAAAAGTAAGCATTATTTTTTACGCGCTTTGGCGCTATTATTCCGTCAGAATTAATCCTGACATATCGCTGGGCTGGTTTCACCTCTTCTAAGGCCTGAATTATAAATTACCACTGTCTTTCAATTTCACCCAAATCCCAGTACTCTTTCAAAAGTTGTTGTCGTTGAAGTTCTGTTATATTTGCGTAGCATTTAAATTTACAGGTTTCTTTACAAGGATGCTTAAGTCTTCGTTCTGAAACATTCTTTAGAGTTTTTGTTGATTTATAAGGTTTCCCACTATTTTTCAATTTCTTTGCAATGTTCTTCTTATATTTTATTTGGAGGCCATTGATTTTCGGTACTCGGACTTCGGTACGGTGCGGTGTCAGTAGCATCGATTGGATTTTCATTAGAAATTAAAATTACTGAGTCGATGTCTAACCTTCCTTCTTGGTTTATCGTTTGCTGACTCGTCGCAGCTGTCGAAACATTATTGATTTCATCATTGGGTGAAAACACTGGTTGGCACTTGAATCTCTTTATAGCCGGGATTTTTTACGGAGTCATCGCTATCCTCAGAGAAAGTTGAAGAACTTGAAGAGCTGCTACACAAAGTACTTGGAGAAGATGAACTCGTTGATACACTGCGATGGAGATGAGTTTGTGTCGTTTGTTGGTCGTCAAATGTTTTATCCTAGTTACCAGTATTTGAACCCGGGTTGTTACGAGCATTTAGGTTGCTACTGGGCAAATCCTCGTTCATGTTTGTTTGTGCTAATTGCAATATTCGTTTAGATCTTGTCCCCATCTGTAAAGATAACTGGAGTTTTATATTGCTGTTTAGCGTAACAACGTGGCAAATGGACATTCCATTAAATTTAATCAATATGTATGTATTCTGCAAACATAGAATATCAACAAATGCCGCACAACATCTTTCCTGTATGAAAGAAATCAGGATCATCTACAAGAGATCATTTACAAGAACACTGTGACAAGTATGACGTGCCAAATTGTCGAATAAAAGAAAATTATTACAAGAGACTCACCTTTATCAGCTAAATCGTGGTAACCTCGTGATGTCACGTTTTTGATGAAAACCGACACTTCACACGTCGAAGCTCAAGTGACAACTGAATTGTCACTCTGTTGAAGCCAACTAGATCACCAACCGAGACAACGCTACACTGTGATATTTTGTATCTTTCTCTCATTTTCTTTGCTGTTTTTGTAGCAAAAAATATCGTGTTTTTGGAGATCATAGAACGCGAGATCGCGATTCAGAATTTCAATAAAACGAAAAATCGTATAATTCGAGATTTCACACTATGGCGATGTCAACTCTGATGTGACATGGTTTGAATTCCGTGAAATGTGTTTAAAAATTTGGAGTGAGCCTTACAACTATGTCGTAATAAATAAAAACTGATCTAAAAATGACGGATGTTCCAGAAATAATTTTGACACATTTGTAGTCTTTGAATAAGAAAACATTTATAATTAAGACCACTAGCTACGCGATGTAATTATTCTTTGAACGACTCTTAAACGATAACTATCTGTTTAATTATTATAGAAAAAACATTAAAAAGACAAATTATAGATGCTGCAGAAGCTGTAGAGAATTTATTTATTTATTTATTAATACATTTACAATAAAAAAAAATACAAAAATTTGGAATTAACAGCGGTTTCCGCACTAAGCTCGTAGCTTGTATCGCGGCAACCAAGTGATTACATATTGCTCATTGTCATTTTGTAGCGCACAGCGGTTCTAAGAGTAGTTACATGGGTTTTATAGCTTAGTTGTTGTTGTAGTTGAACGGACGATCCAAATGAGCTGGTAGATAGGTCAAAGTTATTAATTGCATCTCGAGATGCTGGTAACACAGGGCTGGACAATGAAATAATATCCATAATTGAAGAATTACATTAAAGTAAAATTATTAATAAATAAATAATACGTTATCAACTATCTACGTTTCATTTTACTTTAGAACTTTCAGTTTATTACACCTTAGGCATAAATGTGGACAAGTTCGGGTATTAAATTCATAAGAGAATGCGTTTATCGGAATTACTTGAGTTTAATAATAATGCATTGCTAAAATCGGATATCGATGATTTTGATTCGAAAACTTAGTCCGCGACTACATCACCCTTGTGATGCCGAGGGCATAAACAGTAAATCAAGTCTTTTAGGAATTTAGAAAATATTATAAAAAGGTTAACGATACCGTACCAATAACATATCATATAGAATCTATTTCTAATATGGCTTGTTTTCGTTGAGCTATATTTTAGATCAACGAAAACAAGCCAAAAAAGCACGCAATTACGATGCATAATGCAATAGGCCTACACGTGAGACCAAGCGCCTGACTGATGTTACTAACACTAGGCTAAGAATATTGTTACTAACAAATTATATGGACTTAGTCTGAAAATAAATTATTATTATTATTATAATAGGTTGGTAGCGATGATCCTGATGACACAGTAACCAATTACATGCTTCTATTTTATTTTCGCCGACATTGATCAACACGAGTTTATGAACCTTGTTGTCAAACACAGTATTATCTTCTGTATGCCGTTGCAATATGTTTGATTTTACTTTGAAGAAATTCTTATTTTTAACTTTTTATTATTAAGTCGTAACTTGTGCGATAAAGTTTGTATAGCGACAACGGCAAGGTCATTGACACTTAGTACTTTAGCTTTGCGTAAACATATGGTGTTGTAAATTACGAAACACAAAAATCAGTCCTGTGGCCAAACTACTGAATATATTTCGTTCATATTTTGCAAATCGTCTAGAAATAAAGTGCAGAATATGATGTTAAAAGCTTCGTGATAAGATAAGGGACATACTGTATAATATAAGAAATATATATATATATATATATTTTATTTATCTCTTTATTGTACACCATGGAAGTATTATATATACAGATATTAAATACATTTCGGTATAACAATAGGCGGTCTTATCGTTCACGGCGATCTCTTACAGACAACCTTTATACGGATATTGTCAACAAAATTAGGGTAGCCTGAGATGTACAATTACAACAAATTGAAAAAATAAATAAAAGATACTAATAAGAAACATAAGGTTACTAATATATACGTTTAAAGTATATTTAAATACATACAGGTATGTATACTAAGCTAAATTGTTAAATACCTAAAATCCATGATAAGGTTGTCTGGAAGAGATCGCTGTGAGCGATAAGACCGCCGATTGTTACTTTTACCTATTTGTAACTCATCTTTTGTTTTGTTTTTTTTTCTATTAGTGTATACAATAAAGATATAATAATAATAATAATAATAATAAAGTTATTACAAACAACTGAATTAGGATAACAAGCTGTTAACAGTCCAGTGGTTCGGACGTCGACTGCACTGAGATAGAAGGGAGTTCGATTCCAACCTAATTCACTTCACTGGTGACCCACGACAACTAGTATTCTTTGAGTTTATTACTATACTATAACTCGAAACTAGTAAATTAGAAACATGCCGCTTACTGGGGAAGAGGCAAACAAGGACTTCTTTATGGCCTACCGCGTCGGAGTGAAGGTACCGGTGTTCAACGCTGATGATCCGCTGCTGTGGTTCGCACAATTGGACGGACAGTTTACCCTTTCCAATATCACTACTGACTCCACGAAGTTCTACTACGTGCTGGCACAGCTAGAACCCCAACATTCAGCAGAAGTACGAGACCTTATAGTATCTCCGCCCGCAACTGATAAATATGAGAAGCTGAAGACAGAGCTGATCAAGAGGCTATCGGCATCGCAAGAGCGCAAAATAAAACAACTGCTTATGCATGAGGAGCTCGGTGACAGAAAGCCCACACAATTTCTTCGCCACCTACAACAACTAGCTGGACCAACTGTTCCTAACGATTTTATCAGGTCAATTTGGTCTAGCAGGCTTCCGGCGAATCTTCAGACCATAGTAGCCATGCAAGCCAATTCAAGCTTGGAAGATGTAGCAGAGCTAGTCGACCGTATAAACGACATCGTACCAGTCACTGGTCAAGTCGCCACTAGCATGCCAGTAACCGGACAAGTAGCAACTGCACAGTCGGCTATGAGCAGCAGAGGAGGAGCACAGGGTAACACTATTGACGCTCTAACGCAAGCTGTGACCGAACTGACTCGCAAGATGGAACGCATGAGTACCGAACTACAAAGAGTACACCGTTCTCATAGCAGAGGACCCAGAGGAGGTAGAAGTCGTTCCCGGTCACGTTCTAGACCCAGAGATCATCCTTACTGCTTCTATCACTACCGGTTTGGAGATCGAGCTCGCAAGTGCACACAACCTTGTACCTACAAAACAACAAAGTCGGTAAACTACCAAGGCAGCCATTAACGGCGGGACAAGACTGCCTAGCAATATCAAGCCGCCTGTTCATTACGGATCTCAAGACAAAAATACAATATCTTATAGATACGGGTTCGGACCTGTGCGTATTTCCGAGATCCGCTGTTCGAGAGCGTCGTACTACAACAGAGTACAAACTATTTGCAGCCAATGGGACAATAATAAACACATACGGTTTCATCTCTCTCACTCTGGACCTAGGACTTCGTCGCGCATTTTCTTGGCGATTCATCGTAGCTGACGTCACAAAACCAATTATCGGTGTCGACTTTTTAGCTTACTACAATCTATTAGTCGACTGCCGAAACCAGCGTTTAATAGATAATCTCACTACGCTAATGGTCCGTTTACCTCAACACCAATCCACTGAAGCCATATCGTCTGTACGCACTTTTATAGACGGTAGCGACTACCACCACCTTCTGAAGGAATTTCCAGACCTTACACGTCCAGCGGGTAAGCCAAGTACTCCTAAACATAATACAAAGCATCACATTCGCACTACGCCTGGCCCGCCAGTCTTCGGGCGTCCACGTCGTTTAGACCCTGCCCGGCTAAAGATAGCGAAGAAGGAGTTTGAAGAGATGTTGTTGAATGGTACTGCACGTAAATCGGAAAGTGCCTGGTCTTCACCACTTCACCTGGCGCGCAAGAAGAACGACGGTTGGCGTCCATGCGGAGACTATCGCTCACTCAACGCACGTACGATTCCCGACCGATACCCTATTCGGAATTTGCAGGACTTTACACATCAGCTGGCAGGTACTTCAGTATACTCTACCATAGACCTGGTAAAGGCGTACAATCAAATACCGGTCGCAGAAGAGGATATATCCAAGACCGCCATAACCACACCTTTTGGCTTATACGAATTCCCATTCATGACGTTTGGTCTTCGAAATGCCGCTCAAACGTTCCAGCGATTCATGGATGAAGTTCTTCGTGGGCTGGACTTCTGCTACGGGTATCTCGATGATATCTTGGTCTTCAGCAGCAGCGCCACCCTTCATCAGCAGCATCTACGACAGCTTTTCGAAAAACTATCAAAATTTGGAGTCCTACTCAACACAAACAAGTGTGTTTTTGGTCAGAAAGAGGTAAATTTCTTGGGATTTAAAGTTTCAGCTAGCGGTATTCAGCCCCTGGATACGAAAGTTCAGGCCTTACATGACTTTCCAGCTCCCAAAACCGTCAAAGAACTAAGACGATTCCTTGGAATGCTAAATTTCTACAGGCGTTTTATACCAGCTGCAGCTTCGATACAGGCGCCACTTCATAGCCTCTTGACAGGTCCGAAGATTAAAGGATTGCACCCAGTTGTCATGACTGAGGAACTACTGGTAGCTTTCGAAAGATGTAAGCATAGTTTATCCGAGGCCACACTCCTAGCACATCCTGACTCGCGAGCAGAGTTAACTGTGCAGACGGACGCCTCGGACACAGCAATTGGAGCAGTTTTGCAACAACGCAATGGTGAAGAATGGCAGCCACTCGCATTTTTTTCGAAGAAACTGAGCCCTTCACAAAGAAAGTATAGCCCTTACGACCGCGAGCTTCTGGCTATTTATGAGGCTATACGATATTTCCGGTTTATGGTTGAAGCTCGAGTTTTTTTCATTAGTACGGACCATAATCCCACTAACGTTTGCATTTGCCACTCATCGTGAAAACTGTTCCCCCCGGCAGTTTCGATACTTAGACTTCATTAGCCAATTTACGACTGATATAAGATTTGTGGCCGGTAAGGATAACATTGTGTGTCACGTGTCAGCGCGGTAAATCAAACGTTAGACTATACATCCTTGGCTAGGGAGCAGAAAACTGATGCTGAACTTCAAGATCTGCTGCAAAACGGGTCTAGTCTCAAGCTGGAAAAAGTAGTACTGCCAGACTCAAAAGAAAAAGTATATTGCGACATCACAGCGGGACAGCGACCATTCATAACTAAATCATTTCGAAGGCAGGTCTTCGATGCCCTCCACAACCTGAGTCACCCGGGATCAAAAGCAACAGTCCGCTTGGTAACCCAAAGGTTTGTCTGGCCTGGAGTAAGGCGAGACTGTCGGCGTTGGGCCAAGGAATGTCAACCATGTCAGAGAAGCAAGGTGTCCAGACACACGAAGGCACCTCTAACGTCATTCCCAGTACCATCTGCACGCTTCAGACACATACATCTAGACTTAGTAGGTCCGTTACCATTGTCTTCAGGCTTCAGGTACTGCCTTACCGTCATCGACCGAGTGACCCGATGGCCTGAAGCGTACCCTCTCGAGGACATCACGGCAGCAACCTGTGCAGTCGCCCTGACATCCGGGTGGTTTGCGCGGTTCGGCTGTCCTGAACACATAACCACCGATCGAGGCCGGCAGTTCACGTCTCAAACTTTTAAGGACCTCACTACGCTTGTCGGTGCTAAACATCATTTAACCACAGCTTACCACCCCGCAGCTAATGGTCTAGTAGAAAGGCTACACCGGCAGCTCAAAGCCGCTATTATATGCTACGCCACCTCTAGCTGGACCGAGGTTTTACCTTGGGTGCTTCTTGGCATCCGCAGCGCGTGGAAGGAGGATATTCAGGCTTCAACAGCAGAACTAATCTATGGTGAGACACTACGCTTACCTGGACAGTTCTTCAGCAGCACCACAGACGAAACTATAGACCTGAGCAGCCTGGTTAGCAGACTTCGTTCACACATGAACAAGCTAACGCCACAACCCACATCTTGGCACAGCAGTTCCAGTCGTCCATTCTACGTACCTAAAAACCTGGAGGCAGCTACTCACGTCTTTCTGCGCCAAGGTCCAGAACAAAGGCCGCTGCAAGCTCCTTACCTAGGACCGTACAAGGTTCTGCAACGTAACTCTAAATTATGACATCGAGGTGAAGGGGAAGACGCAAAGAGTTACGATAGATCGTCTCAAACCTGCATTTGTCACAAATGAGACACCGATAGTCACCACAGGCAGCGAAAAAGCAAAGGACCAACCCGTCTTGAAGAAGACCAGAAGCGGGCGCACTGTCAGATTTCCAGACTACTATCGCCCGTAGTCACGGTCTCACCGGGGGAGTGGTGTGGCGAGTAGGCGAGTAACCCCTATGCGTTAGGACGTAGCACTAGATCATACGATCTACGTCACATATGGCGTGATGTTCTCGACATGTAGGGGATAAGTACAGTAAGCCCCGCCTACAGCAAGATGACCGCCCATTTGCTATTATACTACCAGCGCGCGCGCAATATGGTCGACGCACATCTTTTGTTGTACGGCATACGCCCACGTTCAAAAAGTGCCAGGACCGAAGCTTTTCTATGTTTACTATTATTAACTATTTTTGTGTATAAATACTGTGTCGCATTGTGTGAGAAACCATTCCGACTTTTGTTATCGTCTTGGTACAAAAATAAAGAATTGTTTACGTGTTGCTCAAGTCCCTTGATTATTGATAACAAGCCGATACTAAGCAAATATCCTTCGCTTCGCTAGTATTATAAAGTTATTACAAACAACTGAATTAGGATAACAAGCTGTTAACAGTCCAGTGGTTCGGACGTCGACTGCACTGAGATAGAAGGGAGTTCGATTCCAACCTAATTCACTTCACCAGTGTATTGTGATCTTAACGGTGGTGTTCGTTTTCTGCTGTCATTAAATAATGGAAACAAATGTCTGTTAAATTTAACAAACATTGCTATTTCCAAAATATATAAGCACGGAAAAGTTAATAATTTAAAATTCTTAAAAGCAGATACACAACTGTCCGTAGTTAATAAGTGCAATCCGTGCAATTCCCCCAAAATATAATGCCGAATCTCAACACTGAGGAAACCATAACGTGATATGCTAATAGCAGTGTGTGTGTGTTTACCTTTTTTTTGCAAGATGGAAGAGTGCATAAGCAGATTTATTTAATTTCTTGCATATGTTCTCTGCCTGCGGCTTCCATGAAAGCTGACTATCAACAAGAATACCCAAAAATCTTGCTACATTTACTTCCTGTATGTCTTGCCCATTACATTTAATGCAAAATTTGTCTATCATTCTGCGTTGGAAGAAATGCATTACTGTAGTTTTCTGTAAATTTATTACCAGATTATTTGCATTCAACCAATTTACTATTTTGTGTAATGTGTTGTTAATTTCCTGTTCATATGTATCCCTATCGTCACACGTAATTATTGCAGTACTGTCATCAGCAAAAAGAACCATTGGTTGTTGAATTTGGCGTGGAAGGTCATTGATATACATAAAAAATAATAAGGGTCCCAGGACACTTCCCTGTGGTACACCATAGACTGTGCTTTTACAATCAGACCTAAACTTTACTTCACGTTTACTTTTTTCGTTTATACGAATTATCTCTGAATACTGTCTACGATCACTTAAATATGATTTTATTAAATCTAAAACATTTCCTCTAATTCCATAAGCGTTAAGTTTATCAATGAGAGTCTCATGTTTCACATAGTCAAATGCTTTAGACATATCAGTAAATATTGCACATACTGACGTCTTATTATCAACCTTGACCATTATTCTACTTAAAAGGTCATATATTGCCATGTTAACATTTCTATTTTTTCTAAATCCCATTTGTTCGTCACATAGAATGTCAAATCATGTGGACTGACGAGAGTACCTTCACACGTAATGGTATATGGAATCGCCAAAACTTGCGATATTGGGCCAGGGAAAATCCTCATGCTGTACGCGAATCTTCCCACCAGTACCGTTTTTCGTTGAATGTATGGGCAGTAATTCACGGCAATCAGATGATCGGTCCAATTTTCAGTAATGGAAAGAACAATGGCAGAAACATATTTACCTAAAACTGAAGCGTTTAAAAAATTTACTAACAGTAACCTTA
The DNA here is from genome assembly GCA_902825455.1 of Arctia plantaginis. Lineage (NCBI taxonomy): Eukaryota > Metazoa > Arthropoda > Insecta > Lepidoptera > Erebidae > Arctia > Arctia plantaginis. Next base: position 135,973 of record CADEBD010000328.1, on the reverse strand, counting down.
CTAAATATTTTTTCTATGATTTATCATTATACCGCCATGTGTTGTATAAGTCTAATAAGAGATTGGATATTTTTAAAGATTTTATTTGACCTAAGTACGTAATGTCAGAATCGCCATCACAAACTGACTAGGGATGCGTGATGACATTATTATATTATGGAACGTTTTATCGATAATTGATTGTTATAACTTTGGCTTAAATATCTATCGAAGGTTCACCTATTATGATTATGAATTTTCTTCTGCCCACGGGTTTATTCATACGCTACCGTAACTAGTACTGTAGTGACTAAATCAACCTAATTAGAAATAATTTAGAATATTTTTGACTCCTTTTAAAAGATTTTTGCTACACCAAAATAAATAGAATATGGTTACGTTATTTTCCTACAGAAAAATACTAAAACAATATACTGCTTAGTATGATGAGAAAAAGACATTGTAGGTTGATAACGGCATATAAATAGACATGCATCGATATTTTTAAAATGTCGATACGTCGTCGTCGCACTTACTATAACCCGGCAATCTCCGTCCCCGCCACCGTCTGTCACCCCGCAGGACGGTCGCGCACGACGTTGACGGACTATAGTCTTGTCGCTTGACACTTACACGCATGACTTACATACCATTTCTTACAAGGCAATTGTAGTTTATTTGGTTGTTTTACTTTTGTTTAGTATTAAACTCTCATATATATTTTTTTAATTTCATATACTCCATTATGCATGATGTGATGCCTTAAAATGTTGTGCATTAATCTCAATATAATGGATGCATGCTTTAGATTTTAGTAAATAATGTCACAACTACTGACTGTTGAATAACTAAATAATTAAATAAATGCTCCCGCCTTGTATAAATGTGTATTGAAGTACATTTATTCAAATTATTATTAATAATTTATGTATTTATGGCTAGTATTACACCTGCTATGTAAGCGAAGATTTTTTTATATTGTTTACCAATACATGCCAAGCAAATACCCTTCCTTCCTTCACCCATTTAGAGAGTCGGCTAACACTTTCTACAGCAAAATAGGGTTGCTTATAAGTAATAATAATGATGAATAATATTTTCGAACATATGACACACAACGCCATCTAGTTTCAAACAATATTTTACACATTTACAATACTTTACAGTACTTAACCTCGAAACATTCAAAATCCAATATTTTTTTCCTAGACTTCTTTCGCTAGTGATTTTTCTATGAGGATGTTCAAGAATAAATTCTCAAGGGTTATAGGCATTTTTGATATTTAAACGCTGTCATTTCACTTCAATGGACAATGGCAGGTCCCCATACAAATAAAATTATGTATGGGGACCTGCCATTGTCCTTTGACTGCTATCAGGTTTTTGGAATTGCTTGATGGCCCAGTGTCAGATTATACAGATCAATTGTCTGTAGCTCAAAGCAGGCGTTTGTGGTACCAGCTAGACGGAGCGCCTGCCCATTCAGTGGTGGCTGCCAGGGAGCGTCTTAATCATATGTTTGGTGAACAGTGGATAGGACGCTATGGGCCTACACGATGGCCACCTAGATCACCAGATCTCACGCCCTTAGACTTTTTTTTTGTGGGGATGTGTTAAAAATGAAGTGTACGCAACAGACGTCACTTCAATAGAAGACCTAAGATCGAGAATAATAAGTGCATTTAATAAACTAAAAGCTTTGGCAGCAAATGACAACTTGTGTGCTAGAATACGAGACAACATGATGCGAAGGTGTATTCGATGCATTGATGTGAACGGTAGGCACATTGAAAACCTAAAAATTTCAATTACTTTGATTACTATTGTATGTATGATGTACTAAATTGGTGTACAATAAAGTTTATTCTTATTAAATAAAATTTTAAGTAAAAATTGACCTAGTGATTAAAAACTGTTGCGAGTGGTATTCATATTTTAATAAATTGATTTAGTGATTTTAAATAAAGCGCAAGTGAAGTAACTGATTAATGATAAGAATGTAATATTCGGCTGCTCGACGCGGCGCCTCCGCCGTCGCGTCGCTAGGCTCATTTTGATGTTGGCGCCATTTCTGCATCGCTGCCGTCGCGTCGTCTACACGTGAGTGACCCGTGTTATCAATGGTGCTCCAATTCGGCATTATTTTATTGTATTTAATTTGACCAATGATAAACGATCGTTTGACTAAGCAGACGTGTTTTTTGTATTGGACATAATGTACGAGATATAAATAATAAATAATTTCTAATAAGTAATTATTTTATAGCGTAAGTACTTTTCACTAAGTGTGTCACGAGCGAGAGTGATAAGTGCCTACTGTGTCTGTTCTTAAACTGTGTATTTAGCATGGTCTAAAATAATTTTCAAACCGTGTAACTGTGTCAACATCTATGTCTAACCCAGGATCAAGCCCATTTGGCCGTAGCCAGTTAATACGGAGGAGTCCCCCACCGACGCCCACACAACAATATCAGCCGACTGCCTGCGAACCGCCTTTGCCCGAGAAAAATGATTTACCTAGCGAGGTTATACCGACGTCGGAGATCCAGAAATGGATGACAAGTATTGATGCCCTGTTAGGTGAGGTCTGCTCTATAGTGGCAGAGGGCAAAATGAACACGGATCAGAAGATGCGTGTCACAAATATTTGCCGTAAGATCGGATCTGGAACGTCTCAGATGGCCGTACTGTACCAATCTCTGAAAGCTATTCTTGCGCATACCACTATACAGGATGTAGCGAGCTCGCTCAGCCACTTTAAGAGCACTGTTGAAGAAAAGCTGAGTACGCAGGAACGGACCTCCTTTACCGATATGGTGAAAAAAGGTGCAGATAAGTTTGTCCGTCCAAACAATGTTAGTACCCTAGCTATCTACCCTAGTGACAAGACCAAAACTAGTGAAGAAACGAAGTCTCTGGTCCAAAAAATCATTTCACCGGAAGAACTGAAACTGCACGTAAGGGGCCTTAGAAAAGTGAGGAATGGAGGCGTTCTCATTAGTGCCGCAACTAGAGGAATCGGAAAACTAAAGCAGTCAGAGAAATTAGTTTCGTCTGGCCTAAAAATTGAAGAACCTACTAAACGTAATCCGAGAGTCACTGTTGTGGGTGTACCCGTAGCCCTGACTGAAAAAGAGGTACTTGAATGCATTTACGAGCAGAACTTGGCAGACAGGTTTCCTGGCGCTTCTCGCGAGTCCTGTCTCAATACCATAAAACTGAGCCACAAATCAGGTAAAAAAAGCCTTCCTACCTGTAACTATATACTCGAGGTGCCGGCTAACATTAGAAAGGCGCTTATCAATCAAGGGAGAATCTACATAAACTGGACTTCTTGTCCAGTTAGAGACTTCACGCTGGTGACTAGGTGCTTCAACTGCCAGCAGTTTGGACATGCAGCTAAATATTGCCGTGAAACCAGCCCAACCTGTAACCATTGTAGAGAGCTCGGGCATACCTTTAAGGAATGCAACAAAAAAGCTGCACCACCTACTTGTGCGACGTGTAAGCGTTTCAAAAGGACAAGTGATCACCAAACTGGTGATGGAAGTTGCCCAGCACGGAAATACGCTGAGGACAAATACATCAACTCTATAAACTATGAGGGCGCCTAAGAGCGCCGGTATTAATTGATAGTGTAAGCACTTATACCTTTTGATATTTTATTTTAATTAATAATGTCTCACCAGTTACCTCTGCTCTGTCTCTCAGCTAGCTCTGTGACCTAGATAATTTTTCTGTGTCTGAGGTTAAACATTGTGAAGTCGAAGACTGTAAACAATATGTGCCGACTACTGATAATTTACTCACAATTATTACACAAAATATTCGCAGTATTCACAAAAACATGAATGGTTTTGAGGTATTGTTACATACTCTTGATATAAACTGTGATATTATCATCTTGACAGAGTGTTGGTTGTCTAATCAGCATTCGCATTTACCATCTCTTAAGGGTTACCTACTGCATAAGAATGATATAATATTAAACCAAAACGATGGATTAGTAATATATACTAAAAATAAGTTAAATATATCTGTAGACGAACCCAATTTTCCGGGTTGTAATTCCTTAATTATACGAATAAAACCGGATACAGTAATTTTAGCCATATATAGACCACCTTCACAAAACATTTACATATTTTTAGAATCGCTTGAAATTCAATTAAAAACCGTCTCATCATATAATAATATAATCTTAACTGGTGATATCAACATTAACATTGCTTCTGGGAGCACCGACACTAACGCTCAAAACTACTTAAATATTTGTTCATTTCATGGACTTTTACCAGCACACTACTACCCCACCCACCAAAGTGGCTCTTGCTTGGATCATTTCATCATAAAAACCAATAAACCTACCCTTACATTAATAACTAATTCCACTCTTACCGACCATCAGACTGTTTTATTAACACTGCAATTATCTTTGTTTAGAAAAAAATGCATGCACAGCTATACTAAAGTCAACATTCAAAGCCTTAAAAGTGATATAAGCAGTATTTGTTTTGACCCCGTTTACAACTCGGACGATCCAAGTGATGCCTTGGATTATTTTATTAATTTATTGCAATGTACAATAATGAGTAATACTTCCGTAAAAACCATACCTAGAAAATATAAAAATATAAAGCCATGGATCACACCTGGACTCGTACGTTGCATAAGAAACCGAGACAAACTTCACCAAAAGTCTAAATTAGAGCCTGATAATATTGTACTTTCTATATCTTGTAAAAGGTACAGAAATTACTGCAACAACCTTTTAAAGAAATTAAAGAGCCAGTATGAGAGAAGTGAACTGCAGAGAGCAGGTAAAGATAGCAAGCTTGTCTGGAAATTTATTAAAAATCATACATTTCAGTCAAAATATTTGGAACCGCCTCTAGACTTGCTGCTCAGCGAGACTAGCCCGTTTGAAGCCATTGGCAAGGTCAACGAACATTTTGCAAACACAGGCAAAAACCTTGCTGATAAACTCTTTCAGAATAGTACTGCCGATCCTCCCGAATTAAATAAATTCATGCCTTCGTCTAAACTGAACTCCTTTGTTTTGCTAAGTCCTGATATTAATGAAGTATTAAACATTATATCTGGATTAAAACAAAATTGTGCAGTAGGCTGGGATAACATTTCCAATAAAATACTTAAAAGTCTTAAACATGTAATTGCCCCCCCCCTTTTTTTTTTTCTTTTTTTTTCCGTGCGGAAATCCCCTCGGATACCACCTGTCGGTGGCGCCCTTATGATCCTGATGGCCAGCACTCGCTGCGGTCATCGCAGTATCGCGACGTTGCTGGCCTTCAGGGCCCCCGCCCATACTGGGCACCCGCCCATACTGGGCACCCGTAAAGGGCCATGGACCGCACAACCCCCGAGTAGAGTCTCCTGCAGGAGTCATCGGGTCCCTTCATGTTGGGCAGCAGCCGCGCCAACGCACGCGCTGCCCCAACCAACTTGGGGACCAGACCTCGGAAATGATATCCGAAGTCCCATCGGCCATCGAGTACGAGCTCCAGATACCTGATCGAGGGCTCGATGCCGATGCGAGTGCCTCCTACCGTGAGGCTAGATCCCTCAGGCGGCTTCCTCCGAAGCCCGTGGAAGAACAGGGCCTCGGACTTGTGCAGAGCCACCTCGAGACCCAGCCGCCGGATACGCTCAACGACTCGGGCAACCCCGGCCGTGGCCCTCAGGGTTGCCTCGTGGTGCGTCTTGCCGCGCGCCGTCACGAGTGTGTCGTCCGCGTAGCACACGACGGCGACACCATCCAAGAAGGCACCACGAAGCACCCAGTCGTAGCCGATGTTCCACAAGAGTGGCCCTAACACCGACCCCTGCGGAACACCGCACGACATTTCACGCCTACCGAGACCGGTCCTACTGGGGTAGACGACGGCTCTCTCCGATAAATATGCCCCGACTATGCGGCGGAGGTAGAGAGGCACTTCGTGATATACGAGCGCCTCCCTGATGCAGCTCCAGGGCATAGTGTTGAACGCGTTGGCGATGTCCAAGGACACCGCCAACACCACTTCGCCCCGGGAGACTGCTTCCTCCGCCAGAGCCTTCACGCGCATGATCGCATCCACGGTGGAGCGCCCCTGACGTAAACCGTACTGGCTGTCCGCCAGATCCGGCCCAACCATCACGAGATGCTTGACGAGGCGCCTTGCAATCACTCTTTCAAAGAGCTTGCACACCTCGTCAAACAACACTATGGGCCGGTAGGCGGACGGTGAGTCCGAAAGGAGGGGTTTCGGATGAGGACCAGTTTCCCCGTCTTCCACAATTTCGGGAACTGGCCCCGCTCGAGGCATGCGCTGAAGAACCCTCGCAGTCGGGGCTCGAGAGCCTCGTCGACTAAGGCCAGGACCCACGCTCGGCCAGGAATGCCATCGGATTCCGGGGTGGTGTTTTTAGCTTTAAGCCGTAACACCGCCATCCTTAGTTCCACCCCAGTGACCTCAGGCACGTCGTCGTCATCCACGTTAGGCGCCTCAAGCGCCGGAGGCGGAGCCATCTGTGGCGGAGTATGCTCCACCACTCGCGTTGGGAACAGGGAGCCAACGACCCTCTCAAGCAGCTCTGGCTGAAGACACCGTGTGAGCGGCGGGGCCCATGGGCGCATCTTGCCCCTAACCATACGGTAGGGGCGTCCCCACGGATCCCGCTCCAGTGTCTCCAGCATCTCGCGGCGGGCCTCGCTCTTGCAGGGGCGTGCGCTCCTTGTAGGCAGAAATGCAGTGCTTTACTTGCTATTCACAGACATTTTAATAAAACGTTGGTACGTTTTAGATGACATTAATTAATAGTAAATAAATGAAAAAACAAAATATAATAACTTAAAAACGCGTACTATTTACAAATAGCATAGCACCACACAAACATTGTTTGCCAGGTGTTTACCGAAAAGCAAGCGCAAAGCAACTCATGCCGTCGCCTCGCGCAGGACATTTGTTCGCATGTGTGTAGTAATTTTGGTGTCCGTGCACAGTTCGCATACGCACACACCCATTTATTTTACAGCCGCAGAATACTGCAGTTGGCCTTCGGGTTCCCGCGCTAATCGTTGTCGTCAGTATTCGGGTATAATCGGCAGTGTTCCTTGCCTATAAATCCACCCAATTACAATAGTCAGAAATATAATGAATCACGTATACGGATTATGAATTTTGAATATGGTAAGATTTTATTTGTATAATTAGCAGATATGTTTCTTGTTCGCGGGGGCCATATTGATTTTTTCATGTGATAAGCATTGTTTACTATTTTCTTTCCGCCAGTATAATTATAGTTTTATTTGAAAGTGTGTACATTTAACAGTTTATTACTGAGTTCCGTTGATTTTTTTTAAATGTTATTTGATTGTGAGTTATGTGTGGATAATGTATGTCTATTAAAAATTAAAAATAACAAGTTCTCACAATTGCCATTCAGTGAAAAGATTAAAATTGTGGTTAAAGGTAGGTGTGTACCCGAGTTACAACAATTAAACCAGCAAAAAGGAAATGTAACTCGCAAGTTTCATGTTAAAAGTTATGAAACGTATAACTGGCTGTGTGGTTGTGTACACACGATTAAATTATATTGTTTTCCTTGCATATTGTTTAGTAATTCTAGTACAGTGTGGACTGATTCGGGATATTCAGATTTAAATAATTTCTATTCCGCAGCAAAGAAGCATGATGCATGGTGAGTAGTTATAATATTTTAGCCTATTATTTTACTTATTAGAATTTCTTCCGCCGCGACGATCTATCGCTGTTTTGTCTGCGTTCCCGTTGAAGATGTACATGAATAGTAGTACATCTAAGACTTGTGCTAAAAATCTATAAAAGAAAAAGTGACCGACTACTCCGCCGCATACCTAGTGTCATAATCCTGTGCACGCCGCTGCGCTCTTGGCCAGCTTTATCGCTGCCTGAAGGGTCCTCTTGGCAACCCTGTAACCCGCTAACAGCTCCGCCTCTCTCGCTGCCGCATCTTCGGGGCGGCGACGCCTCCTGCGGAACCTGGACCACTGGCGGCGCGCGGTCACGCAGGCTTGACGCAGCCGTGCGATCTCCGGCGACCACCAGTAGACCTGGCGCCTCGCAGTATTGGGCTGAGCCGCATCGCAGATCTACTGAAGCAAAGAATACTGGCTATGGTTTTCCCCAGGGCAGCGTTCTGGGCTGTACCTTGTTCCTAGTTTATATCAATGACCTCTGCAGCCTGAAGATACCAAGTGGTGTCATAATATCTTATGCGGATGACACGGCTCTATTATTTACAGCGAAATCTCGTAGTGAAGTTTTTGAGCTCGCTCAGACAGGCTTTAACATAGTGACTAACTGGCTATATAAAAATCTACTAACCCTAAATACAGATAAAACCAAATACATTATATTTTCAATGAGGGGTACAAACATACCTATAATTAGTCCAAAGATATACGCACATAGCTGCAAAGTATCTGCTGACTTTGCGTGTACCTGCCCTGCTTTAGCAAACTCCGATGAAGTGAAATATCTAGGTGTCATCCTTGACCAACATTTGAATTTCCGTAAATACGTTGACTTATTATGTACAAGGGTACGAAAATTAATATATATATTTAAGAGTCTTCGTAGTGTAGCCGATTACACATATAAAGCAAGTCTATTTATCGTTGTGTCAATCAATACTTACTTATTGCATTACTTTATGGGGTGGTGCAGCAAAGTCAATATTACTGCCCTAAGAGCGCGCTCAAAGAGCCATTCTTAAGGTGGCGACATTCCGCCCATTCATATTTCCCACACACGAGCTTTACATTGCATGTAATGTACTAACAGTCCGACAGTTATTTATATTGCACAGCATTCTAAAACAGCATACTGAACTTCCCTATAACCCCATACCATCAAATAAGAGAAGGAAGGACATAGTGTGTAGCAGGCCTCAAGCTAGTCATACATTTGTTCATAGATTTTATTTATTTTTAGGACCTTTTTTATACAATAAAATTAATAGAATACTAAATATATACAGCCTCAATAATAAAAAATGTGTGAACATGTTATCAGAATATTTAGGTAAATTTAACTATGCAGACACAGAAAATGTATTGGCAATTGTTAAATGAGTCTTAAATAGTTTTTGTATAATATTATTTTCTATTATTTGCTTTCGTACGTGTACACTTTGTAGTATTTTTTATATTTGCTAGTGATCTGTTATGTTTATCTTACATTTCTACCTAAAAAAATCCATGTCAAGCGATCGCCTGAAACACAGGTTTACCCTAGTTCAGGCAGGCAGCGACTAAAGTTTTTAAACAAAATCGTAATATCTTTATGAAATCTAATCATAAAATAACACTACTGTAGATTTACGCTAGTGTAACTTAGTCTAATTATTGTCTAAGATCTATGTTAAACTGAAATGTCCTACACTGTAATATTTATATTGGTCAAATAAAAAAATTATTATAATAAAATTATTATTAATTTGTTCTAAATTTGCAATTTTTTATTTTGTATTTTTTTGTTTTTTTTTTAATTTCAGCCGACTTATATTGAACTGTGTTATCTGTATTTTAAGTCTTTGGCATAAGTCTGATAACAGTCTGTATATATGTAGTTATTATCTCTTTTATATTCGTTAGTAATTAACCTGAAAAACTCATTTCACCATCAACTACTACTATCTCTCCCGAACATTTTGATCCATCCTAAGGTTGCCTGGAAGAGATTGCTCTTAGCAATAAAGCCGCCCTTTGTACATTGTATATCTAACACTTTCATGTAACTATCATGCTTCTTGTAAAATGGTGTACAAATAAAAAGTTCTCTCTATCTATCTACGTCTATACAAATACATCTGACGCAATTCCTTACATATTTTTTTCGCTAACAACTTGATTCCTATAATCCAATATTTTGAGCGTTATAAGAGCGATCATAAGTTGTGGACCTCCGTGCAATGTCTTCTCATGTACGTCAGCCACCAAAAGGTTAGTGAGAAATGACTCCCTTGGGACTAAAACGGAATGCACACGATCATAACCGAGTTGTGATATCTCTAATCTACCTCCAACTCTTATAATGTCTTCGGAATCAAAAAAAAAAAAAATAATAATAATAATAATACGTATATTTCACAAAAGCATACAGGGTTGCAAATTATAGATAGGCTGATATTTCTTAAGTACAAGTAAATGAAGTTAGCATCTGTTACCGAACTAGGCAAAGCCTGTATTTCGGCTATCAGCGCCAATCCTCTCGGATATAATATTGTCTAATTATCTTAGCCATTTACATAGGGGTAATAAAATTTGTATACACATTATTTTAATTTAACAGAAGTGTGTGTGTGTGTATGTATGTATGTGTGTGTGTGTGTGTGTGTGTGCTTTCAAGTGTATATGTTTCGTTATTTGGTTAGACATAAGTCATTAATGTCAGTCAATTTTTATTTACTCAGCTATATATAGGAGTAGTTCCGTTTCTTCATAATTCAGCTTTAGTAGGTATTCACATACCTGTTTCTTTAGTAGCACTTTTGTCAAGGGATATATGTTTATAGCTCTATTAATTCTATTGTATATAAAAGGGGCAATGAAATTAGCGAAACGTTTCGCAAATTTTGTTTTACAAGTTGCTAGTCGGGGACAAACTATATCTTTTCTTCGTTTTTCCAAAAGTTGTGGGTCAAAGGTCTGCTTTCTATGTTGTAGCAGACAAGCGCTTAGGATAAATAGTTGACGAACTGTCAGAACTCCAGCTATCTGGTACAGCATTGTAGTAGGGAAGAATATGGGCTGAAAGGTACAGACTTTTAATATCGCACGCTGTGCGATCTCGATCGGTTTCATTACTGTTTTTAGGGCGCCACCCCAGGTAGAGATGCAGTACGTCAAGAGCGACTGACAAAGAGAATAGTATATCTGTTTCAACAATCCGGGGTCAGCAACATGCCTGAGATTTTTAAAGACATATATCAACTTTCTTACTCTTCCACACATTACCTTTATGTGTTCTTTAAAGTTAAGATTGCTGTCCATGATAACGCCTAAATATTTTATTGCATGTACACGTTCCACTGTGGGGCATGAGCAGTTACAGCCGGATTGACATTGATGTGATACGATTTTACGATTATTAAAATTCTCCTTGACACCCTTAATACTGAAGCAGATATATTTCGTCTTATCTACGTTAAGGGTAAGGATGTTTCTATCAAGCCAGTCCCCAACAGCACCAAAACCCGCCTGTGCAGCAACAAAAACCTCATTCCAAGTGTTGGCGCTAAAGGAAAGTGCAGTATCATCCGCGAAAGATATGATTATGCCTTTGGAGAGTCTTAAGCTTGTAAGTTCGTTTATGTACACGAGGAAAAGCGTAGGGCCAAGTATGCTGCCTTGTGGAACCCCTTGCGATACCTCAAGGTTACCGCTTTTATGACTTCCTACTCGAACACATTGCAGTCTCCCAGTTAGGTAACTCCTAAAAAGTTTTAATTGCATTCCTCTAACACCTAGTCTTTCAAGTTTGTCCAACAGGATGGAAACAGAAATCGTGTCAAAGGCCTTGGCTAAATCTAGAAAAATAGTGAGGCATTTTTTACCATTATCCAAGTTTGATGTTATATAATCAGTGAGTTTATTGACGGCTAGATCAGTTGATTGATCTCTTCGAAAACCGTACTGGTTAGTTGATAACAAACTATTACCTTCCAAATACTTAACAAGCCTCACGTTTATAATACGTTCAAGTATTTTTGAAATAGAAGGCAAGATGGATATTGGCCGGTAGTTTTCGACACGATTTCTGTCGCCTGCCTTAAAGATCGGGCACACTACAGCTTTCTTTAGAGAATCAGGGAAGACGCCCAATTGAAGGCAGTCATTAAATATTTTTGTAAGCGGAGATACAAAAATATTCTTATGTGCTTTGAGAATTTTGTTACTAATAAGGTCCCAACCGCTAGCGCAATCCGTTTTTAAGGTCTCAATCAGGCGTTCTACTTCTGATTCAGACGTGTCAAGTAGGGCAAAAAACTTACAAACAGTGGTGTCTGTATGATTATTTTGGAAATTCATATTCAACGTGTGCAAGTTTTTCTGATATATATTATTTGCTAGTGAGCTTCCTACATTAATAAAATAACTATTGACTTTATTTAGCGATTCTTCGGGTGAAGTAGATAACGTTAGCAATTCTTTAGAGTCTAAATGTTTTTGTGATGTATTCGTGATGTCTTTTATTGCTCTCCATAGTTTCTTGTTGTCTTGTTTAGCATTTTGTAGTAGATTTTTTTCGTACGTTCGTTTAACCTTTTTTAGTATCGCATTGCAGAAATTTCTGTAGCGAGTGTATGTTCGTTTTAAGATTTCATTGCTCGGTATATGATTAGATTTTTTGTGTAATTTGTCTCTATTTCTGATACATCGCAGCAAACCTGGTGTCATCCAAGGTTTGATAATTTTGTGGCGTTTGGAGAGTGATACCCGTGTAGTGTTATTTATAATTGCAGTTTGAAGACTTTTAATGAAATATTCTAAAGATGAATTTGGATTACATAGATTATAGACGGGGCTAAAATCAATATTGACAAGGTCTTGACTCAAACCATAATCATTCATTTTTGTAATAGATGTTATAGCAAAATGGCGCTTTTTTTTAAGGATCATACTAAGTACAACCGGATAGTGATCCGTTAAGGTTGTTTGTAGTACGCCAGTAGTGATAGGATGTTTTGTTCTTGCCAGTGTGTGATCGAGACAAGAGTCGCTGGCGCATCGGGTAACTAAGTTGTGAGTTGGCAGGAGGCCATGAGTAGCAGTTAAGGTTAGATAACGTTCTCCATTTAAGTTAATTTTATTAGGATTTATGTCAATGTTTATATCCCCCACAACAAAGACATGTTCGAAGCCTGATAGTGATTGTAGAATTTTGTTTAGGGACGATAGGAACTCGTCAATGTTTTTATATGATAAAGAGCGATATATGGCGATTATAGCGATGCGATTTTCTATTTCAGCAACTAGGCAACAACACTCTTTTACGTTTGGCTCTGTTATGATTATATTGAGATGTTCACTGTAGTAAATTATCACGCCATCATTTTGTTTATGATTTATTTTAGTGCCCACGTGACAGTATCCAGGCAAGTTGGGTACAACTGTTGTGTGAGCAAGCCAACATTCCGTTAAAACAATTAAATCACATTTGAGATTCAACCTCGCCAGTAAGACTTCAAAGCCAGGCATGTTACAAGTCACACTGCGTATGTTCTGTGTGATGATTAATAATTGCTCGGATGTTAATGGAATTAATTTATGACACTCTTCTATATCTACAGTTTGTGAATGCGATACATTTTCTTTGTCTATATTCTTTGTTAACTTTATTATGTCATTGAATGTTGATGTAATAATTGATTTCGACAAATATTGTAGACCGGTTTTAAAAACAACTTTAGGAGAGCTTTGAAGTATATAACAAGTGTTAGGTTCCTGAGACTTATAGAGTAGTTATGGGACAATATGTAATATACAGTACGTGTGAATAGTATTATATAAATTATGTAGTGTATTAGTATGTCTGTGTTTAAAGAATTGTGTATTAAAAAATGTTCATTAATGTAGTCGCTTAGTTTAGGATAATCGTATGAGTGTAGTGTATTGAAAGTGTGATAAGTGTGTATGTATAGTGTGGTACAATATTTGAAATTATTGTAGGATACAGAAACATGCAAAAGATAAAAAGGCAGCTTAAAATTTAAAAACATAATCACACAGAAATATACATAGATTAGTCACAAAGTATTTCTTAATTTATCTATGTCGCTTTCATATTGAATGCGAAAGAGGGACGAGTTTTCATCTTTTTTAAGGTATACAATCCCATTAGCAGTCCAGCAGAAGTTATAGCCATGACTACCTTTAAACTGTCTCGCCAAAAAGTACAGCTTTTGTGTTTTTTGGGTTAATGTTTCTGCAACATAAAGTGGTTTTGAGTGATATGTGGGGTCCAAATGGTTGGCATTTAACTTTTCTCCTTTGGCTTTATTTTTATTGAAGCTCTTAACGGCCTTGAGTACCTGGTCTTTGAGCATTACCGAGGTAAAATCCACGACTACTGGGTTTGAGGCATCTTTTGATCTAAAGCGGTAAAGGTCCTTGATGTTGGTGTCGTCGATGTTAAGGTTTAATATGTTTCCTATTTTTTTTATTTGGCTACAAAGGGTTTCTTTGTTCTCTTTATCTTGTTTAGGAATATTTCTAATCTCGATACCGGTTATTCGGGATTTTCGTTCAATAATTTCTAGTTTTTCCTCTAACTCCTTAATAAGTATTTTGTCAGCTTTTCTCTCTTTCTCGAGCGAACTAATTTTTGACAAAAATTCGTCATATTTATGCGACATAACATCCATGCTCGCCTTGAGCTCTTGAAAACGTATGTCTTGCTCTTTAGAAAATGACATAAACATTTCCTTAATAAGGGCTGTAACATCAGTGTTTTCTTCGTCATATTTTCTCTTTTTACGCTCACTAATATTCACCGCGAAAGAATGTAGATCTGGTTCCGACTCACAATGTTGTAATGGTGAGCCTTCGGGTGCAGGAGTAAAAACTAAGGCAGCACCTCGTAAGTTCTTAACGGCCCCTGTAGACGGCGACGGCGATGGAGCTGCCGAGGCGGGAGGTGTACGTTTAAGAGGCATGTTTTCTTTATATACACTGTATCGAGGAACGAGTACTAGGCGCACAGTGATAACAGGGAATTGCCTATTTGCGCAAATGTGTATGTGTTGGCAGAGGTCAGAATAAATTTGCTGGTATCGACGAATACGAATATTGCTTTCCGTCCAGTTTAAGTAGATCTCTGTCTAAGAAAGCGCACCTCCTATTTGAAGTTGATAGATTTATTGCTGTCTCTTCCCCTTACGTTGAGGTAGCGTACTTAAGTTTCTGACCGAATTGCTGTCACTATCGAACAATGAGGGTTTGTGTTATTTATATAGTACGAGTGCGAGTTTGTGTGGGTTCGTACTCACTGGTTATATTGTAGATCTCTTCAGTTTTATGTGGTCCTATTTTATTACACTGATTTTTGTTTAATTTTACTTTTATAATTTTATATAAATAAGACTCGCTGCGACTATAATACACTACTACTCTTGACAGAGGTCCGGGAGGAAGGGAAAATATATTCAATGATTTCAGATTACCTTTTGTATTTTCTAAGCCCTTGCCACATTTTAACAATTTCAAGAAAAGGTGCAGGTAGCAACATTTTATTACTTGCATTGATATGCTTAAAATTGAATTACAACTGTTGTAATCAAAATTAAGCATATTGTAAGTTAATAACCCACCTACATTGGTTTGTAAAACAAGTATTTCAAGTCATTGTTGTTAATTGTATAACTTCTTGAAATAAAATGATACTTTAATTGCAGAAATATGGTATATGGGGTGTTTATAGTTATTAGAAGAGAATCACATATTTCGTCAGTCTGTTCTGACATGCAAAATTTTAAATGTATATGCATATTATAACAACAGATTGATTTAATAACAAACTACTAAGCTCATGTCAATAAACAATTTACATAATGTCAAATATATAATTGCAATGCAATGTTAATTTATTTCTAATATAGAACACAACATACAATAAAATATTATCAGGTGTTTTTGTAATTACACTGGAGCGGGATCCGTGGGGACGCCCCTACCGTATGGTTAGGGGCAAGATGCGCCCATGGGCCCCGCCACTCACCCGGTGTCTTCAGCCAGAGCTGCTTGAGAGGGTCGTTGGCTCCCTGTGTCCAACGCGAGTGGTGGAGCATACTCCGCCACAGATGGCTCCGCCTCGTGGATGACGACGACGTGCCTGAGGTCACTGGCGGAGCATCACATCTCGTGATGGTGGGGCCGGATCTGGCGGACAACCAGTACAGTTTCCGTCAGGGGCGCTCCACCGTGGATGCGATCATGCGCGTGAAGGCTCTGGCGGAGGAAGCAGTTTCCTCGGTGTTGACGGTGTCCTTAGACATCGCCAACGCGTTCAACACTCTTCTCTGGAGCTCCTTCAGGGAGGCGCTCGTGTATCACGAAGTGCCTCTCTACCTCCACCGCATAGTCGGTGCATATTTGTCGGAGAGAGCCGTCGTCTACCCCAGTAGGACCGGTCTCGGTAGGCGTGAAATGTCGTGCGGTGTTCCGCAGGGGTCGGTGTTAGGGCCACTCTTGTGGAACATCGGCTACGACTGGGTGCTTCGTGGGGCCTTCTTGGATGGTGTCGCCTTCGTGTGCTACGCGGACGACACGCTAGTGACGGCGCGCGGCAAGACGCACAACGAGGCAACCCTGAGGGCCACGGCCGGGGTTCCTCAAGTCGTTGAGCGAATCCGGCAGCTTGGTCTCGAGGTGGCTCTGCACAAGTCCGAGGCCCTGTTCTTCCACGGGCTACGGAGGAAGCCACCTGAGGGATCTAACCTCACGGTAGGAGGCACTCGTATTGGACACTGCCTCCGCCCTAGGGCGACTTTTGCCCAATTTGGGCGGGGCCAGTGTTCCCACGAGGCGGCTGTACGCGGGGGTTGTCCGGTCCATGGCGTTGTATGGTGCACCGGTGTGGCTGGCGGCTTTGACCGCCCAGAATAGGGCGTGCCTCTGGCGTCCCCAGAGGATATTGGCGGTCAGAGCCATACGCGGATACCGCACGGTGTCCAACGAGGCGACTTGCGCCTTGGCCGAAACACCCCCGTGGGATTTGGAGGCGGAAGTGCTCGCCAAAGTCTATCGGCGAGTGGCTGACTTCCGGGCGGAGAGCGAATTTCGCCCTCCGCCCGAAGACGTGCGCGAGTGGCGCGAAGCCGCTCGCCGAGCCACTATGGTCAGACGGTCGTTCCGACTGGAGACTCCACGCGCTGGCTTCGCCGCCGTGGAGGCTCTCCAGCCGGTTATCGCCGAGTGGGCAGGGCGGCAGCACGGGACCCTTTCCTTCCGGCTGACGCGGGTGCTTTCCGGGCACGGTTGCTTCAGAAAGTACCTGCACTCGGTCGCCAGGAGGGAATCGAGTCCCGCCTGCCACCACTGTGACTGCAGTGAGGACTCGGCCCAGCACACGCTGGCGGTCTACCCCGCATGGGCGACGCAGCGCCAGACCCTCACTGCAGTCATCGGAGTGGATCTCTCGCTACCGGCCGTAGTACGCCCCATGGCCGGTAGCGACAGTTGTTTTACCGCGGTCGCAACCTTCTGCGATCAAGTAATCTCCACACGTTAAAAAAAAAAAAAAAAAAAAACTAGGCACTCGCATCGGCATCGAGCCCTCGATCAGATATCTGGGGCTCGTACTCGATGGCCGATGGGACTTCGGATATCATTTCCGAGGTCTGGTCCCCAAGTTGCTTGAGGCAGCGCGTGCGTTGGCGCGACTGCTGCCCAACATGAAGGGACCCGATGACTCCTGCAGGAGACTCTACTCGGGGGTTGTGCGGTCCATGGCCCTTTACGGGTGCCCAGTATGGGCGGGTGCCCAGTATGGGCGGGGGCCCTGAAGGCCAGCAACGTCGCGATACTGCGACGACTGTGCGAGTGCTGGCCATCAGGATCATAAGGGGGTATCGCACGATCTCCTTTGGCTCAAGGAGGCGCGGGAGTTGGGTCGGTGTCCCGAGATTCGAGAAATCGATGACCGGAAATCCCAACTCCGCCAGGTCATCATAGGGGAGTGGAGGGAACGACTCGGGCAACTCGCCGTCATCGCAACGGTAAGACCCGTCATGGAGGATTGGCCCGAGAGGCGTCACGGGACCCTCTCATACCGACTGACACAGGTGATCACTGGGAATGGATGTTTCGGGGATCACCTGTATCTGATCCGCAAGGAGCCAACGCCTAAGTGCCACCACTGCGATGGCCAGACCTTGGACACGGCTCTCCACACGCTGGCAGAGTGCCCGGCGTGGGTTGAGCAGAGGCGAGACCTCGTGGCGGCCATCGGAGTGGGAGTTCTCTCGCTCGATAGCCTGATTGCGGCTATCGTGCGGAGCGAGAGTGCGTGGAACTCGGAGCGGGACCGGGAGAGGTTTAGAACTCTCCCGGTCCGCCAGGCCCGGGAACGGGCCAGGTACCGCAGGCGACTCAGGCGCCGGAGGTCGCAACGACCTCCGTCCTCCATAAGCGCAGGCCTGAGGGTGACAGATGAAGCCATCTGTCACCCTAGCAGAAGCAGGCCGGGGTGGCGGCGAGCGCATTGTGAAGCGCACTCGCTTCCAGGGAGCAGAGGGAACATGGGGTTCCCACACGGGAGGGTCGTCTACGCGTCTGTAGATGGCCCGAGGTATGTCGGGGCACCAGGGACTTCCTTACCTGGTTCCACGGCTATTAGTACCCGAGACGGCGTGCGGTTTTAGTCGGTTCGAGTCCGACATGCCACCGATAGGTGGTATCCGAGGGGATTTCCGCACGGAAAAAAAAAGGTGTTTTTGTAATTATCGCTCATTTAGGTATTCGGTTACTGAGTATATCATTTTTTCCAAAAGCTATATTTTCAATTTCCTTTTAAATTTCAGTAGGGGCAACGTCGTTATGGTTGGTGGCAAGCTATTAAATATTTTGATACACATATTATCGCTAAATAAATATCTTGATAATAACCTTGTTAGAATTTTAAAAATTAAAAGCTTGGTATTCGTTACAAATCCGTTTCAAGAAACTAATATCATTATTAATAGTAATAATAATAAATCGGCTCAAATATCCTGCCGGCAATGTAAGGGCCCGCATTACTTATGACTATTTTTATTTTATCTTTTTTGTCTATGCTCCGACCGACAGACCGACACTATTGACGTTTCCGTTTTCATTATATACTTGACAAGATGGCTAGCGAATACTAATTGTAACTCCTTTATGATAAATACAGCTCTTAAACCGAAGAAATTGGTTTACTTTGTTCCTTACCGAACAAAAACTACTTATGTCGATCGTTTGACTAAGCAGACGTGTTTTTTGTATTGGACATAATGTAGGTACGAGATATAAATAATAAATAATTTCTAAAAAGTAATTATTTTGTATCGTAAGTACTTTTCACTAAGTGTGTCACGAGCGAGAGTGATAAATGTCTACTGTGTCTGTTCTTAAACTGTGTATTTAGCATGGTCTAAAATAATTTTCAAACCGTGAAACTGTGTCAATATCAATGTCTAACCCAGGACTTGCCATTTGGCCGTAGCCAGTTAATACGGAGAAGTCACCCACCGACGCCCACACAACAATGTCAGCCGACTGCTGAAAAACCGCCTTTGCCCGAGAAAAATGATTTACCTAGCGAGGTAATACCGACGTCGGAGATCCAGAAATGGATGTCAAATATTGATGCCCTGTTAGGTGAGGTCTGCTCTATAGTGGCGGACGGCAAAATGAACACGGATCAGAAGAGGCGTGTCACAAATATTTGTCGTAAGATCGGATCTGGAACGTCTCAGCTGGCCGTACTGTATCAATCTCTGAAGCAGAAAGCTATTCTTGCGCATACCACTATACAGCACCTACAGGAAAACCAGGATGTAGCGAGCTCCCTCAGCCACTTTAAGAGCACTGTTGAAGAAAAGCTGAGTACGCAGGAACGGACCTCCTTTACCGATATGGTGAAAAAAGGTGCAGATAAGTTTGTCCGTCCAAACAATGTTAGTACCCTAGCTATCTACCCTAGTGACAAGACCAAAACTAGTGAAGAAACGAAGTCTCTGGTCCAAAAAATCATTTCACCGGAGGAACTGAAACTGCACGTAAGGGGCCTTAGAAAAGTGAAGAATGGTGGCGGCACTAATGAGAATTAGTGCCGCAACTAGAGGAATCGGAAAACTAAAGCAGTCAGAGAAATTAGTTTCGTCAGGCCTAAAAATTGAAGAACCTACTAAACGTAATCCGAGAGTCACTGTTGTGGGTGTACCCGTAGCCCTGACTGAAAAAGAGGTACTTGAATGCATTTACGAGCAGAACTTGGCAGACAGGTTTTCTGGCGCTTCTCGCGAGTCCTGTCTCAACACCATAAAACTGAGCCACAAATCAGGTAAAAAAAGCCTTCCTACCTGTAACTATATACTCGAGGTGCCGGCTAACATTAGAAAGGCGCTTATCAATCAAGGGAGAATCTACATAAACTGGACTTCTTTTCTAGTTAGAGACTTCACGCTGGTGACTAGGTGCTTCAACTGCCAGCAGTTTGGACATGCAGCTAAATATTGCCGTGAAACCAGCCCAACCTGTAACCATTGTAGAGAGCTCGGGCATACCTTTAAGGAATGCAACAAAAAAGCTGCACCACCTACTTGTGCGACGTGTAAGCGTTTCAAAAGGACAAGTGATCACCAAACTGGTGATGGAAGTTGCCCAGCACGGAAATACGCTGAGGACAAATACATCAATTCTATAAACTATGAGGGCGCCTAACAGCGCCGTTAGTAAATGATAGTGTAAGCACTTAAACCTTTTTTTATATTTTATTTTAATTAATAATGTCTAACCAGTTGCTCTGTGACCTAGATAATTTTTCTGTCTGAGGTTAAATATTGTGAAATCGCAGACTGTAAACAATATGTGCCGACTACGGATAATTTACTCACAATTATTACACAAAATATTCACAGTATACACAAAAACATGAATGGTTTTGAGGTATTGTTACATACTCTTGATATAAACTGTGATATTATCATCTCTACAGAGTGTTGGTTGTCTAATCAGCATCCGCATTAACCATCTCTTAAGGGTTACCTACTGCATAAGAATGATATAATATTGAACCAAAACGATGGATCAGTAATATATTGCACAGCATACTGAACTTCGCTATAACCCCACACCATCAAATAAGAGAAGGAAGGACATAGTGTGTAGCAGGCTTCAAGCTAGTCATTGTTCATAGATTTTATTTATTTTTAGGACCTTTTTTATACAATAAAATAATAGAATACTAAATATATACAGCCTCAATAACAAAAAAATGTGTGATCATGTTATCAGAATATTTAGGTAAATTTAACTATGCAGACACAGAAAATGTATTGTCAATTGTTAAATGAGTCTTAAATAGTTTTTGTATACTATTATTTGCTTTCGTACGTGTACACTTTGTAGAATTTTTTTATATTTTCTAGTGATTTGTTATGTTTATCGTACACTAGCTGTTGCCCGCGACTTCGTCCGCGTCAATTTCTGTTATTATGATCGCGATTAAGAAGTTTTTAAAAGAATATATTTTAAAGTACTTCTGCGTAAATGATATTTTTAGTTTTATTTTCTTGTGGCAGAAGAACATACTGATTTTCTCCGCAACCCGATCTTGACAACGCTACATATAGTTGGCCGTGTGAAAAGCAGTCTTGACGTAAATAGATTCCTACGTGTTTAAATGTTTGCCCCTGTGATTTATTAATTGTTAAGGCAAAAGATAACTTAACGGGAAATTGAATCCTTTTAAAATTAAAAGGTAAATCATTTGGAATCATTGGGATGCGAGGTATAAACACTGTTTGACCAACTGCTGGACCAGTCAAAACTATTGCAACGATCACATTGTTGCGAAGAAATTTGACTTGAAGTCGGGTCCCGTTACATAAATTTGGTGGTTTAAGATTTCTAAGTAAAATTATTGGGGCACCTATTTTTAACTTGAGGGAATGTGGGGGAAGGCAACTCGGGTTTAAAGAATTAAGAAACTCCTGTGGGTAATGGACCGCATCTTCTTGATCCATTACATTATCAATAGATGTGTAGGTAACTTTATCTCCTGGAAGTTTAGTTAAAATTAGGTCGTTAATTTCGTCAACGCTACTGTTTCTCGCCGCCAATATTGTCCTTTGACACATCCATTGATAATCTTTGTTTTCTATTTCGACGATATCAGGGTAAACTTTCGATATTAAATCCTCAATGCTAGTCACTCTTTCTCCTATATCGCGATCAATTTCAATTTTATTTTCAAAATGAGGTACTTTCCCGTCTCCTATTAAAAGTAGCTTTGAAGGAAAATTTGTACTACCTCCCCTCAAATGTGCTCTCATATTCGTAGATAGTTTTAAGGTATGAACAAACTTCCATAATGGGGAACTTTTAAGGCAAGACTTTACAATGTCTTCTCTAGTTCCCCTTACTATTACCAGTAAAGTTTGGCGAAAATCCCCAGCAAGCATAACAGTAATCCCGCCCATGATTTTATCACAGCTTCTAATATCTCTAAGAGTCCTATCTAGAGCCTCTACATGAGCTCTATGGATCATGGTACATTCGTCCCAGATTATTAAAGTGACGTCTTGCAAAACTTTTCCCAAAGGGCCATTTATACGAATAGAGCACACGCTATCTTTCTGTAAAGAAACAGTTAGAGGCAGTTTAAAAGTGGAATGAGCTGTGCGTCCACCTGCTAATAAAGTTGCAGCGATCCCTGACGACGCTACTGCTAAAGCTAGTTTTCCCTGAGACCTTACTTTTGCTAATACCAGATTAGTAATGAAAGTCTTGCCAGTTCCACCTGAAGCATCCAAAAAAAATTTTTTTCCTTCATTAAAAATAACACTATGCATAACACGATTGTACGCCGTCACCTGGGTATTAACTAATTTTGGTTCATTTTCAGTAATACACTCATTTAATTCATTTACATCATACAGCTTTCGCAACGCTACTTCTAACGGATCCAAATTATTATGTGAATTATTCCTTTTGATGCAGCAAGCCCAAAATCAGTTAATGATTTATCGCAAATCTCATTAATCTTATCTTCAATTATGATAAGTCCATCATTGTATATTTCATCACTATATGCTAATGTCATATCCTGATTTTCATTACGCATTCTGTTTAATATATCTTCACATAAATCATTTCGAAATGTATTCCATAACTCTAAGGGGTAAGATGGCTGGCAAAATATGAGAATGATGGTAAATAATTCTTTTAATTTTCTGGCTGCCTCAGACATGACAGCATCTGACATGGGCCCCAATTCCGCTATTTTAATATTGTATCAATAGAGTGTCGATGGAGTGTCGTCGAAATAGTTTGGCACTTTTCGTAATCTGCTAACTAAATAGAGACCAATGGCCTCCCGATGACTTGTCACTGATACAAAATGTTTTCGATGTCTGTTCAATAGTTTGCTAAACGGTAGTCTACAAGTGTTTGACAGAATTGACAGTTGTTTCAATGACACCACGATGGCTTCAGAGTGAATAATATTGTTGTTAAACTATCATTGATCTGCCATCAAGCAGTCACTGCTTTTTTGAGTGTTACGTGCGTATTTAGTTATTTACGTTAATTCAATAGATAAGTAATTAAAGTGATTAAACAAATGTGCTTCAACTTGCAACGGAGGCAAATATTAGAAGCTGCTTACAACGAAGATCGTTGAGTTAAAGAGGTTTGAAATCGCCGATGAGCTCGTGGTTTGTCGAGACGAAGTGGTAAATATTAGACATAATATGCGAGGACACATTTATAAAAGTGTTTAGGCTAACAAAAAGCCTTGTGGAGAAGATATCAGCATTATTCCTTCCAATGTTACTGTGAAAAATAAGGCCTCAGTGTGTTACCTAGGATTAGTTTTAGAAAGAAACTTTTCATTTATCGAACATATTAAAATAGTAAATGAAAAGTCTAAAAAGAGTTTCTGTGCATTGACAAGGATATCAACTGCGACATGGGGTCTATCATTTAATACATTAAAGATCATATACGGAGCTACTTATTTAGGTTCTATGTGCTATGGTGCACCTGTATGGGCCGATAGGGCGACCGTAGGCGCTGTCCGTCGCAAACTGTTACAAGGCCAACGACTTGCACTGATATTCTTGTGCAAGGCATATAGGACGGTTAGCACCGAGGCTTTGCCGGTGTTGGCGGGTGTGCTTCCGGTCGATCTCGAAGTGCAGAGACGTGCAGCCATGTACTATTCAAGACAACAAAACATGGAATGCGATTTTTTGGGCGCGCGGGATCGCGGTAAAATTACAAGATTGCTTCAACAGCAGTCCGATGTCTATAATGACCTCATAGACGAATGGCAACAACGCTGGGATGAATCATCCAAGGGGCGCCATCTTTACCAATTCTTTCCATCTGTTCGCGAACGGTTGTCGAGGACATGGCTTGAGGTGGATCACTGTGTCGCTCAATTTCTTACGGGTCATGGTAACTTTAAGAGCAAGCTTTATTCATTTAAATTAGTCGAGTCACCATTGTGTCAATGCTCAACACCTAACTCTCACTATGAACAGTCTGCTCATCATATCCTCTGGGAATGTAGTCTTTGGTATAATGAACGTAATATAATGCTGAATACCTTGCAGGTGACATCTGGGGCGGTATACTATGGGGATCTTGTGTCAACTAGGGTGAATTTCCGTGCGTTTAGGCGATTCTGCCATACATATTATAGAAATCAAATATAGCTCACGTAGGACCCGTAATATTTCGTGGCCGTGGTGCTTCCCTGTTTAAAAGGGTGTATGCCCATTTTATTTCATTTTGTCTCCCGCTTTGCTAAGGAGGGAAGTGGATTTACTGTATTTCCAACTCCTCCAATTTTCTTCTGATTAATTTCGTTGCGGGTTCCAAGACAGTTTAATTTCTTCCTGGGACTTCCCGAGTGTCATAACTCGGTGTGTTCGTGGGTCACTGCTGTGGATCCTGGTGTACAGGAGTTACAGTGGTGGGCATGTGGGCGGGATTAGTCCCACCAAAAAAAAAACTATTGGTAATTTATGTTTCAGTTAAATTAACTTTACAGTTTTCTGATATCTACTTTGTATTTCAGCCTCTGATATCATTTTAAATGCCAGGATCATATCAAACCAAAGTGCATTCCATAATGTTCACAAACTATTAGACAAGTGACCAAGGCATTGAATCATCCTACCATCATACAGAATCATCAAGAAAGAAATGACATAAATGCCAAGTAAGTATATACCTTTAACATTTTAATTTATCTAAGTGCATTGAGTTAAAACAACACTAGAGAAGCAAACCTCATTATCACACGTCGAAAAAAGTGTAACCACTTTTGAACTTTGACGACGTAGCTTTGATACCACGAAACATTTGAAAGTAAACATATTTATGTCTCATTTACACGCGAGACAAGAACAATACCATCGCTCGGATTAGACAAAGACATAACTTTACGATGGTGGGCCAGTGTTGACTACCGTATGAAATTTTACCCATAAACAACAACAATTTTTTTTTAAAACAATTTTGTAATAAAATAAATTAATTTAAATATTTTAAATAATATATTTCGAATTGAATGGAATAGGTATAAATAATAAAATAACTAGAAATATTTGGTTAAAAGGGTTTATATTCAGTGTAAAATCAAACTCCGCTATGAAGCATCAGTTTTGTATACAATTGTCTTTTAGACTCTTTTTTATAAGTTTGTGTGAATATTTTACTTTCATGATACAATCTTATTTTTACCTATGTATAAATAATGGCATTTAATAGTAAAAGTGAATGATCAACTTGTACTGATAATAAATAATCCCCAGGGTGTATTGCAAATTCTTTTAATATTTTAAAATACAAATAAAAAAAAAATAAAAAAAAAATTATTTTTTTTTGTTTTTTATATTTTTTTATTTATATTTGTTTACTTTTTTATTTTATATATATATATTTTTTTGTACAATTGTTATTTATATTTGATAATTAATTAAGAAAAATGAATGAATGAATTAATTAATTCTTTTATACAAAAGTCTCCAGCACTGCGAGCTTGGCAGAAGGTGAACGTTCAACGGGTCCCTAAAAAAAGTGATCGATTCAGCCCTAACAACTACCGTTCTTCCTATATTTTATTATTATTGACAAAATGTTTAAAAACAGTATAAAGCATATTATTTCATAAATTATAAATTCTCCTACTAATGTGGGAAAACAAAAATGATTTTTTAATGGTAACACTGATTCTAAATTACAATTATCAATGTTTTATTTCAATTACAGCCTTATTTACGATATTATCAATACAAAAACCATAAACTTACACGTGATAAGTAATTCCGCATGATTTATTATGGTTTTGTGACCTTGAATCGCATTCTTTCACTACGCACTTACCCATTTTGGCGATTGTTACTGTCATGTGTCGCTATGTTCAACTCGGTTGACGCCACATTGAATACTGAAATACTGAATTGACGTTTGCTACGCATATCCCTGTGGACAGATGTGCAGTGGCAACGATTTTAGGCGGTAATTACTGATCTATGTAAGTATTATATCAATGTCTAAGTGGAACAACTTACAAGACAATATCTATATATATCTTAATATTTTTTTTAAGAGACAATAAAGCCACTTATCTGTGCCACTTATCTGTGCCACTTATCTACAATATTTCACATAATGAATAAAAAACTATTATATCCCATAAAACTTTACCTAAGAGATGATTGCCTCTTGGTGAAATATGTAATGAAGGCTGAAGGGTTAGTGTTGACAATGTACACCTACCTATTAAATTAAATGTTTATTTTTACCAATTTATTTATAAGTGATCAATTTTTCAGTTTTCTTAATGTTAACAATAATTTATAGGTATGTGATTCTGATCTTAACATCATGTGTGTCCGGGCCAATATCCCTGATGCAGCCCATGACTCCGGTAATCCACAGCCAACACTTAATGGGTTTAGCTGGTCCCGGTGAAGATCATTCATTTTTAGCAGGTGAGTACATGGTACTTTATAATGGTAGTTACCTACCTAATAACTTTGACTAAAACAAAATAAATTCATTTTATTTTGGTTTAAGCTTATTACCCTATTTGTTGGAATAACATGTACTAGTCTAGAAACCATTTGTATAATATTTCAGTTTTGTATAAGTCAATTAGTAGCCAAGTAGTTTTAAAAATGTATTGATATTAATTGAATGAATTGAATATGAATATTAAAGAATTTATTACAAAGTGTTAAAATTTCTTTGTGATACACCTTGTGCAAGTGGATGATCACTCCAGCTTTAAACAACATTGAACGAACTGCAGAGCATTACTATTATAATTTGAATGTCACCCAATACTGTTGAGCGCTGTATTGGGATGTTTAAACACTACAGACACTGAGTTCACATATTGATGAAATTTACTCTATCAAATGAATCTATCATGACAAATTAACTCTATTATGTTTTTTGACATATTAATAATAATTATTATAGATTTTAAAGCAGCGGCTCAATGAATGAAATACTTATTATATTGTGTGCTATCAAAAAAGGAAAAGTAAAAGAAAACAACATAGTCATTGATTTTTTTTTATTTGAGGGACAGCTATAGGTCATGGATGTTACATTTCTGAAAAAAAGAAAATGTTACTACAACATATAATTCACAATATTTATTTTCAGGCTTGCTGCTCAAGTACTTCACTTCCAAATATGGCAAGGGAACATGCACAACATTCGGGACACCTTCTAAATGTTTCCCCAATATCTTGGTCCATAATATAATATAACCACTCTTATAGTGGTGTCAAGGTGATGAGAGTTGCTGGGCCATCTCCTGTAAACAATGAAGATCATCTTAGGAAAACAAAATACATTATACTAGTTTCACAATAAAAGTTATGTATATTTACCATTGTTATTATTTTATTTTTATAAAGTTCATCACAGATATTTGTTTTTTATTTTCTCTATGTTCTTTGCTTTTTGATTTGTATTTTTTATAAACCTCAAAATAATAAAATAAATATTAACTTTTAATAGGATATTATTAAAATAAAGAAAGCCTGTTGAAATTAGAAGACAACGTAGTGGACTATTTGCCCTAACTTATTTCGTTATTGCCTTCTCATAAAGAAAGAGATTGGTGGAGGGGTGCCTAGAAGAATAAAACAAATGTAAATTAATACTCATTACTTTCTACTCTGGCAGTCAAGAGAAACACCATATATTTGCGCACTCCGTCCATAATCGCTTCGCCAGACTGCATCCTTCCTTGAACCAGGAACATCAAACGCATCTAATTGTATCTCACTCGCCATTTCTGCAACGAATTTAGGAGTTTGAATTACAAAAATTCAAAGTAAAGACAATGATGCACTATGTAGTGTTAAACCATAATTTTATTAATATATTTGTTTGCAGAAACAGATAATACAATTTTATATAATCCATTACATCTAAAAAATTCGAAAGTAAGTACTTACTATTTCTTTTGAAAGCATTTTAAATTTGCTGGTCCGTTCCTTCAATGATAGATAAGTCAGTGACACTTTTTTCGTTTGGCAATAGCACTTACAAACAGCCAACGATAATTTTATTAATTATGGTGTATTATGTCGTTGTAGTTTATACATTTTTAACAATAAATATGATAAATTCATAACAACTTTATGGACCAAAATAAAAAAAACGTAATACATTTTCAAATTATAATTAAATGATTTATTTATTTTTCCAAACATGGCAATCTTTTTGATATCATCACTGATGAGCCACTACCATTCCATTGCCACTGTAAAGACACTGAGTTAGTGCAGACTACCGAAAATTAATACCGATGCCAATGGCCACTCGATGGCATCTCAATAGCGTGTCAGTGGTATGACAGTAGCTTTGCGTAAACATAAAATAGCAGAATTGAGGCCATCTATTTTGCCAATGTTCATCTCCCTCCAGTAAACCTAATTCCTTGCAAGCGCCTTGATAAGTTTGGAAAATAACACCATTAACGGTCCTTAGATGTTCAAACGACATTGGACCGTGAACATGTTGCAGTAACATTCTTAAATAATAACATTCAGTTTGTGTTGGATGAATGTTGTAGACACGGCCTAAAGTTGTGTCTTTTTTTACACCGGGATATCCTTCAACATCTTGCCCATGTCTCCTTCTAGAAAATGAATTTCTTCCCCATACGTAATACTGGGGTACTTCGTGATATAAAAGGGTTTTTGCAAAATTGTCTCTTTTGCAAAGATCAAAGAACGCTGTAAGTGTCGTTGGTGAAGGATTGTTGACGCGATCTTGGAGATTTTCATTATTATAAAAATAAAGTCTTTGTCCATTTTCCAAATGAACTGCTAAATGAACTACTGCCGGAAAACGTTAATGAATAGGAAATTGGAAAATTCTCCAGAGCGCTTCCGAGGAACATTTAGATATTTTTCTACTTCATTGTTATTATTTTGCAACGAAAATCTGGCTTGATCAGAACCTTTATGAATATACTTACAGATGTACTTAATAGCTTTGACCGATTGACAAAACTCTACGTTAATGTGTGTATTGAAACTTCGTGATAGCACTGGATTATAGGGAACAACCCACCTGTTATCCACGCTCATTTCTGTACCTTTGACACGAATTATTGCTGTTTTTTCCCCCATTATCTGGAGACCATTATCTAGGTTGGGTAACCGTCATCTCCAGTTTGTGTTTCAGAAATAAAATGCCAAGGGTACTTTTTAGAACAAATGTTTTCTTTTATACATGGTGACGCAGGATTGTGAAATCCGCAAGGACCATGTATCATATTTTTTATGACAATATTATGAAGAATTGGATCTTGTTGTTGGTCAGGTATTTCAGCCGATATTATTGCATCTATAGAATCTGGTTGTACTTTGATAGCCAGCCACAATAAAATGTGGGCGTGAGGTAAACCTCTTTTTTGCCATTCTACTCTGTAAACGAAGGCTTTCGATGGTACAAAGATATTTTTCTTCGTATTAACGAAGAAAAATATCTTTGTACCATCGAAAACTCAAGAAAATGATAGACCTATTAAGGTCTATCATTTTCTTGAGTTTTAAATGAAATACTCTAGAAACCAAATCATGTCTGTCGTAAGAATTTTGATCGGGTAATAACTCAATTTTTATTTCTGGCCATTCGGAGTTACATGTGAATGTAATAAAGAGATCTGGTCTTCCAAACTTCCTGACGTATGTCATGGCATCTTGACTTTTTTCATTCATGTATCTGGGGGATCCTGTAAATGACGACGGCAATATAACGTTCTGGCCAATATTAGAACCGTCTATATTGCCATCATTAACCACGGCATCTCTTAAATGAATGTACTCTTCTGCTCTCCATTTTTTTTTATTTCTTTTGATGAAGTCAAGCCTCTCAGAAATCATTTTTGCCGCCATATCAACACAATATTGGTTGAATAATCCTTTGAAATAATGTATGCTGTTAAAGTAATTTCTTCTCACCATGAATCTAAATGCATAAAACTGCATACATGATACAGTTTTAGATCTAGCAGCACTATTCTGCTGTGGAATATTTATACAGTATCCGTCATTTCCAAAGGGAAACAGTAAAAGATATAGAAGCGGGTCATAAGATCTATGAATTTCAGAAACTCGTTGAAGTCTACCATCTCTCGCATTCAACACAATATTTCGGGGACCTTTGTCTTCATCTATCAAAAGAACAGCTACTTCATCTACTATTGGCGCATTATACCGACCTCGATGCTCGTTAGGAGGTTTCACATCAGCATGAATAATAAGTTTAAAATCATTCGTTGGTCTATTTTCGAGATTGTATTTAAAACTTTAAATATACATATTATGATCGTGAAGATATGTTTGGAGAATTGAAATTAAGTAATAAGAATTAAGTAAATAAGGTAGATTTGCAAGGTTGGATTTAAATTTGAGCGCAAGGATACCTGATCTGCATGAGAAACAAAATATATTTGCAAACATTCGGGTTGTGCACCTTCAGCTGGAAGTAAATTACCGATCAAATGATAAACTTGCCCCTGGACTTTAAAAGTGGGCATAAAGTTTCCCTCACGAATTTTTTTGGCACCAAATGAAGTCATCTGAAAAATTGTATTATATTGTCTTGAGTGATTTAAGAAATGCTTTGAGGATGGATGTGAGCCTGATATCAGTTCTTTAAAAACTGATGTTGGTTCCGGAATTTTAGGTATATTTACTTTGCCACCACTACAACACATTCCAGGAGCTTCAGCCGCCCATTTTATTGCTTGGCATAAGTTGCATATTTTATCCATTCTGCCAATATCAATATCATTTAGCTCAGCATAGTCAAAGGTACAATCATAAGCGAACGCAGAATTCAATAAACAATGTTGCCTACGCGTTCTATTCCTTGCTAATCGTGCATTTTGCTGTGCTAATCGATGGGAACGTTCAGCCCTTGATTCCCGTTCGCGGTTTGCCAAAGTTCGAGAATTCTGTGAGGCCAAACGTTGAAAACGTTCAGCGCTTGATTCCCGTTGTCGGTTCGCCAAAGTTCGAGAATTCTGTGAGGCCAAACGTTGAGAACGTTCAGCGCTTGATTCACGTTGTCGGTTCGCCAAAGTTCGAGAATTCTGTGAGGCCAAACGTTGAGATAGTTCAGCGCTTGATTCCCGTTGTCGGCTCGCCAAAGTTCGCGAATTCTGTGAGGCCAAACGTTGAGATCGTTCAGCGCTTGATTCCCGTTGTCGGTTCGCCAAAGTTCGCGAATTCTGTAAGGCCAAACGTTGAGAACGTTCAGCGCTTGATTCCCGTTGTCGGTTCGCCAAAGTTCGCGAATTCTGTAAGGCCAAACGTTGAGAACGTTCAGCGCTTGATTCCCGTTGTCGGTTCGCCAAAGTTCGAGAATTCTGTGAGGCCAAAGGTTGAGATCGTTCAGCGCTTGATTCCCGTTGTCAGTTCGCCAAAGTTCGAGATCACTGATCACTCGTTGAGTAGCCAACCTATGCATATTTTCATCCGCTGTTTCATTGCTGCGCAAAAGTCGCAGCCGCTTTGCAGTAGCAGTCTGCCGAGAAAGTCGAGTTCTTTTTCTAGGCATTATAGTAACGAAAAAGATAAAAGAAAGAACGTAGGAAATTAAAACTTAACCAAACCGTATCTCGTAATCAAGAAAAACAAACGTAAGGGGAATAAATATGTACCTAATAATTTATACCTGCTTCTGGTACGTAAATCGGATAAAATATATGTCAAAGGGATACCGTAAAATGACTTCAGAAAACGCAAGAAAATCTATTTAAATAGATGAATAATGTGCAATGGAAAAAAAAGAAATATTATAAAGGTAATTTAATTATTTCGATTTTTAAACATAATAAGGTAAACTAACCGTATGCTTTAGTAAACGAAAACCTAACCTAATAAGAATAATTATGTAGATGACACCTACTTATACGACAAATGGACTATCCAACACAAAAAGATTTTTTCAATTCGATTTGGCAGTTCCTAAGATCAGTACGTTCAAACAAACAACGGAAGCCCTCAAAGATGAATAATTTTCCACATTTTCCACTGATTCTTTGCTCCTATTGGTCGCTGCGTGAGGTTATGTAGCCTAAAGCCTTCCTCGATAAATAGACTATCCAACACAAAAAGAATTTTTAAATTCGAACCAGTAGTTCCTGAGATTATCGCGTTCAAACAAACTCTTCAGCTTTATAATATTAGTATAGATTTCTATCTTAAAAATTCCATGTCAAGCGATCGCCTGAAACACAGGTTTACCCTAGTTCAGGCAGGCAGCGACTAAAGTTTTTAACAAAATAGCAATATCTTTATGTGTAGAAAAGCATAAATAACACTACTATAGATTTACGTTAGTGTAACTTAGTCTAATTATTGTCTAAGATCTATGTTAAACTGAAATGTCCTACACTGTGATATTTATATTGGTCAAATAAAAATGTTCTCAATTTTTAGCATTGTCTAACGAGGGAAGGTTGCAGCAGCTATATAATTATAAGATTTGTCGCAACTGCTTCCGACCTGGTCATTATGCTAATACTGCAAACGAAGTGGTTGCAAGTTGTATAAACGGAAGCACCACTCACTTGTTCATGTAGACCCTAATAAACTAAAGCCAGCGTCAGAGTCATTAAGTCAGAGTAACACACCGAGTCGGAACATGTCAATAGGAAAAAAAATGTTACACTGTCATGTGTTTCGGCCACTGTCACATGTGGTCCCGAAGTACTCTTGTCGACAGCATTGATCAAACTATGTATATGACAATCATAATAGACCTCATGTAGCTCAAGCTCTTCTTGCCAGTGGTAGTACATCGTGTCTCATGACTGGAAAAATGTGTAATAAATTAAACATAGCGATATATGAGGTAGACAAATCTGTGTCTAGTATTAATAATACAGTTTCGCATATCTGTAAAATGGTTCGCGTATTCATGCAATCTCTTTAATGAAAGTTATTGGAATAGTGTACTTTGTTTTGTTTTACCTTCAATAGCTAACATGATCCATAATAAACCAATAAACCTGTCATCATTAAATATACCTAGTGATGTTGAGTTAGCCGATCGGCGATCCTAATTTTCATTTGCCATCGGTCATTGATATAATTGTAGGTGCCGAATTATTTTGGGATCTATTACGGTCGCAAAAAATTAGTTTAGGAGTTCATAATCCGGTGCTTTATGAGACCGCTGTAGGTTGGTTGGTCTCGGGCCTTATATACAGCGGCTACAGATCGGATTCGCCCCGTCATGCTAATTGTAATTTTATAAACCTCAACGATTCACATGATAGCTCGGTGAATGATGATATCCATAATCAACGAAGCCGATTTTGGCAAATCGAAGAAGTAAGTCATCATATTCGGCTGAAGAAGAGAAATGTGAAACACATTTTGTGGAGACTACTGTTCGTCTAAGCAATGGTCGTTTTTGTGTGCATGTTCCACTCACTGCTTATTATCTCTAGAACGGCGTTTTAAAGAACGACCGTCATTTAAAGATTGTGATCGTGAATTTATGTTGGAATATTTAAACTTGGGTCATATGTCAGAGTGTCCGAATAAATCTGATAAAGCCTATTTCATTCCGCATCATGGAGTCCTAAAGGAAAGTAGTTCTACAACTAAGCTAAGGGTCGTTTTTAACGCTAGCTCACCTACGAGTTCTGGTGCGTCTCTTAATAGCATACAAATGGTAGGACCCACGATACAGGACGATTTACTATCGATCCTTTTAAGATTTAGGCAGCATAAATGTCTTAGCAACAGATATTGAAAATATGTACCGGCAGGTAATGGTACATCCATGATATGATAGACATCTGCAACAAGTACTTTGGCGCAACGATCCATCTTGCCCTATAAAGTCATACCAATTAAATACCGTTACATACAGGACTGCAAGCGCCCCATTTTTAGCAGCTAGGTGTCTAAAACAAATAGGTGTGGAATGTGAGGATAGCACAGCTTCTGAGATAATTCAACACGACTTTTACGTGAATGATTTATTAACTTATAGCAACACCTTAAATTAAGTAATAAGAAGTGGTGGTGCGTAAACAAACAAAGTGCTCCGTATAAAAATTCTTAAAAAAATAGTTATAGTGATTACATCTCAAATAAATAGTGTTTAACCCAAAACTTACGAGACATAAAGCAAGTAATATTGGAGTACAAGTGAAATATCTACGAATAAAGGAAAAAGCTCAAATAGTGGCAGAAAAATAACTACCGCCAAATTCAAATAATAACATTTAAAGTGCACAAACTTCTGCAGAAGTTCTACCTTTATGCAACTGACATAATAACTGGAAGTCCACCAAAAGGTACATATCTATTGAAATATTAATACTCCTACTGTATATAAAAACCTAGAAATTCTAAGTCTCCCCGCATTTTTCTGACCATAGCGCCATCTATCGCAAATTGCGACTAAAGCATTAACATCTGATACATTAATATCGAGCAATAGTACCAGTTATAACCTGAACACACTAGGGGTCACTAGTACCATACTAGTACCATATTATTGAATTCCATTAGAAAAAGTACATACAACCAAAACCAGATGACACCCATATCGTGTGCAGGATGCCACCAAAAATTACCCCCAAAAGAAATTCTGGCTTGTAAACAATGCAACTGCAAATACGATCTCGAATGCGCCGGGGTCCCTAAAGAGTATTATACCAAGACTATGACTTTAGAACACAAAAAAACATGGCAATGTCAGGCTTGAGTTTGTAAAAAACCCAAGACAGGCAATATCGACACTCCTATACGCACTCCTAGAAGTACTGAAAGCTCAATCGCGTCCATAGAACGCAACAACATTACCACGAGAAAAAGAACAATAAATTCGTATAACGATAGCGCTAGCTCTGAAGATTTGAGTTCTTTAGGAGATACGATAGAAGACACAACAAAAACACAGTTATCACTACAAAGTTTGAGTGAATTGATAAAACTTCGACTGCAAGAAAATAATAAGTATATCATACAAAAATTACAACATACAATACAAACAGAAATATGCAAGGCTATAACTGAATTGAAACAAGATATGGACCATAAAATAAAAACTTTAACCTCCCAGAACGACCAAAGAAAACAAGAACTTAACCATTTAAATATTGAAATAGATAAACTTCAAATAGAAAACGAGAATCTAAAGAAAGAGATAAAAGGACTTTCAACTCAGACATCCCAGCCAACTTACATTCCTGTAATTATAAAAAAATTGTACTTTATGGACTCGCAGAGCATTACAGAGAACCCGAAAACTTACTTTTCAACAGACTGGAAGACCTCTTTCGCGATATAGCCCAAGTCGATCTATCTGGCTATATAGAAGACACGTATAGGATGGGCAGAAATACCGACCGTTAGTTATTGAACTAATTAGTAAGAGAATGGTCAAGTACCTTCTCAAAAACAGCCAATGCTTTCAAGGAACTGGATTATTTATTGCCGAATTTCTAGACAACACTGCGAGAACGGAAAGGGCACAACTGCGAGAAGAGCTATTTGCGGCACGCAAAAAGGGCCTGCATGTAATAATAAGGAATAAGCAACTGTATATAGAAGGTAAACTAACACATCTTAATAATTTTAATAATAACACCAATAAAGACCCACACACTAATAGTCGAGAACTTTCGAGCACAATGCCAACCAACATCACCAACCCACCGTGTAATGAGATTACGTCGGATGAACAAGAAATCAATACATTTCGCAAAGAAAGACCCACCATTTAAAATCTTGTTTCAAAATTTTCAAAGCCTCAACAATAAACAGGACATACTTGAAGCCTTTATCACCCAAAATTCAACATACAAAGCAATATGCATCTCGGAAACTTGGCTAACACAAGACAAGCTGGACCTGGTTCATATTACTGGATATAAGTTTGTATCATCGTATTGTCGCAGCACCAGAACTGGCGGCGGCGTCAGCATTCTACTTCAAGACCACATAGACTTTATAGACAGAAAAGATATTACTGATATGTCGATAGAATATATTGTGGAATTATGCGCTACTGAATTACCTAAAGAAAATTTATTAATTATAACAATGTATTGGAACAGAAGAGATAAACGATCTCCCAAAAAATATATACGAACCATGTGTTTTGTTTGCAGACGACATATCAATACTCACTTCATGCGAAAATAACAATAACCGTAATGATAAGTTAAATTCTATACTTACTGCTAAAACTGACTGGATGACAGAACACAATCTAGAAATTAATTTCAACAAAACAAAAATAGTTACATTCCACCCACATCAGAAAACACCAATAAACGTAAATTAATAACATAAACATAAACTCAATAACATAAACTCAGAAGTAGTAAATAAATTCACCCATTGACGTAGACAGACATATTGATTGGAAATCACACATTCGAAGAATACAAGCCAAAATTTCAAAATTTACTTACGCCCTCCGAGAAATAAAAAAAACTACAGACCTTAAAACAGCACTTGCTACCTACTATTCATATGCCTACGCGTGGTTCACATACGGAATAATCCTGTGGGGCAATAGTACAGATGCACCTACACTATTCACTTTACAGAAAAAACTAGTTAGAATCCTAGTAAACATAGAAGACACAGACAGTTGCCAACCTCACTTTGTCGCACTTAAAATTTTAACCTTACCCAGTATCTACATATTGGAAACCTGTAAATTCGTTAGACAACACCCAGAGTTCTACAGCAAAAGAGAGGACATACAAACCAAAATGACGCTTAGACACAAAGATAGACTTAATTTACCAGCTTCCCGACTCAAAATGCACTCATACAGCCCATTTGTAATGTCCATCAAAATATACAATAAGTTACCTAAAACCATAAAACAAGAAAATAAATATAACAGTTTCACAAAAAAATTAAAACTCTTTCTTGTAAGTAAAAACTACTACAGCATAAGAGAGTATTTTGAAAATAGAATTCTAAAATAATAAAATTCATAAATTATACAACTATTATGATAAATAATAAATAAAATATTATTTCCTCTCTCCGAAACAAACCGTGCTGCGCCCGTCAGGGTCCATAATTGTTACTATATTTAAATTGATATCACCTATGTATTTACATTAAATACATACATTTATCACATTACTATGGAACAAAATATTAAACGAGGAGGTCGTGCCAAGTCTGTGGACGGAATCTGAAATAATCCTACTCTATAAAAAAGGCGACCCAGCAGACATAGGAAACTATCGTCCCATAAGCCTCATGTCGTGTCTCTATAAATTATTTGCCGCCAGTATACTTGAAAGAATTTCACCAGATATTGATCTGCACCAACCGATCGAACAAGCTGGATTCAGAGGCGGTTTCAGCACAGTGGATCATATTCAGGTAGTCGACCAAGTTATAGAAAAATTCTTGGAATTTCGTAGACCATTATATGTAGCTTTTATTGACTACAAAAAAGCCTTTGACAGTATATCACATGAAAGTATTTGGGAAGCATTAAAAGATCAAGATATAAATCAAAAATATATAAACATCTTAAGAAATATTTATTACAATAGCTCAAGTAGAGTCAAGTTAGATAGAACAGGCACAAAAATCAAAATCGAGAAAGGAGTGAGACAAGGTGACCCAATTTCACCAAAACTGTTCATAGCGGTCTTGCAACATATAATGGCAGCTTTACCGTGGTCTAAACAAGGCATCAACGTAGACGGACAGTTTCTAAGCCACTTGAGATTCGCCGACGATATCATCCTTTTCGCAACTCATCCACAACAACTAAACATCATGATAAACGATTTACACGAAGCCAGTATCAATGTCGGTCTAGAAATGAACCTAGACAAAACGAAAGTTATGTCTAATCACATTATAACACCCATCTTGGTAAATAATATCCCTCTTGAATATGTAAGTAACTATATATATCTAGGAAAACAAATCTCATTCAGCAAAGAAAGAAATACTAAAGAAGTGGACAGAAGAATAGCGATCACCTGGAAAAAATACTGGAGTCACAAGGAAATTTTCAAATCGCAGCTGCCATTACCAACAAAAAAAATAGTCATGGTTTCTGAAATACTGCCATGTCTAACATATGGCTGCCAAACTTGGATTCTTGATCGCAAAACCAGAAATAAAATCCGGACGACTCAAACAAGAATGGAGAGAAGTTACCTAGGTATAAAGTTGAGAGATAAAATCAGGAACACAGAAATACGCAAGAGGACGAAAATAACTGACGCTCTCTCCTTTTCGCTAGTCAGGAAATGGAAGTGGGCAGGGCACGTGGCCAGGTACACAGACGGCAGATGGACAAAGAGAGTGACGAAATGGTCTGGGCCAAGAGGCACTAGAAATAGAGGCAGACCTAGCGCGAGATGGGTGGACGAAGTCGTGGAGACGGCGGGTCGTGATTGGTTCACAGTAGCTCACAACAAAGAAAAATGGCATGCCTTGGAGGAGGCTTTTACCCACAGGGGGTCCGCACAAATCTCTTAAATAAATATTTATACTTTTCAAACTTTTTTACCTTGTAATTTGTACGGAATCAAATAAAGCTTTTTTATTATTTATTATTATTATTATGTATTTACATTGTGGAAGCAATAAAGTATTGAGTATTGAGTATTGAGTAAGAATTAGAGATAAAGTAACTGCTGCCTTAGATTCCGCATGTATGAATTTATTATTTATTTATTTATACTCGTACATCATGCACTTTTGGTGCATTGGCGGACTTAATGCCTAAGGCATTCTCTACCAGTCAACCTTTGGGTGATGCAGAGAGAACAGGAAGTAGGTGCATTTTAGTTAAAGTTTGATATTAGTTATAATATCAAATACGCGTACATAAACCTATCATACACTAGAACCCATACACATACGAGCCTTTTAAGTTTTGTCGTTTGACGAAAAAAACAGTTACAGTACTTTTTATTGTTTTTCAAAGTATTCACCACGTAGCTTAATACACTTTTCCATTCGCTCAAACCAGCAACCACTGTGCCGCGGCCCAGGATCTCTTTCTGCAAACCATGGCACAGTGGTCGATAGGTGTTGCCGTAGTCGCGGAGCCCTATTTTGTCCCTCCCCGCCCAAACTGGATGGGTGACTGGGACGGCTCCGTTGCAGTCGTCGGTTCCACGGCGGCTCATTCCCCGCCCTTGTCGCTAAGAGACAAGGTCGCTGGATATGTTGCCGCCGAGTGGGGGGGGATCACCATATATGGTGTTTATTTCTCCCCCAACCGGAGTTTGAGCGACTTCGAGGTCTTCCTAACCAGCTTGGAGACCTCGATACGGCGACTAGCGTCTGGGCACGTCCTTGTGCTGGGGGACTTCAACGCAAAGTTCATTGCGTGGGGTTCCCCCAGGACGGACGCAAGGGGCGAGGCCGTAGAGGAGTAGGCGGCCTCGGTGGGCCTCTGTCTTCTCAACAGAGGCTCCACCAACACTTGCGTGCGACAGCAGGGGGGGTCGATAGTGGACCTTTCGTTCGCTACCCCTGCCCTCGCCGCACGAGTAAGGAACTGGCGTGTCCTGGAAGAGGTTGAGACGCTCTCGGATCATCTGTATATCCGATTTGAGCTCTCCCGGACCCAGGACTCCAGTAGGGGTCACGTGGCGCGGCGCTTATCCCGCTTTCCGCGGTGGGCTGTTGCCAGACTGAACCGGGACCTACTAGAGGAGGCAGCCATAATTCACTCGTGGCTGTCTCCTCAGGCTCCGACCGAGGAGGTCGACGTGGGGGCTGGTCGCTTTCGCGATGCGATTACGCATATCTGCAATGCGGCCATGCCCCGCATTCGAGGTCGTCGGCCTCCAAGGAAGGAGGTCTACTGGTGGTCCCAGGAGCTGGCGGACCTCCGTGCTGCCTGTACACGTGCCCGGAGGTTCTACACGCGCAGTCGGCGGCGTCACCGTGGAGACGGTGAGGAGGACCGGCTTCATGAGGAGTACCGACAGGCGCGGAAAACTCTGAAGCTGGCCATTAGCCGCGCCAAAGAAGAAAACAGAGAGGAGATGCTGGAGGGTCTTAATCGTGACCCCTGGGGTCGCCCTTACCGCGCGGCGCGACAAAAGCTCCGCGCGTCGGCCCCCCCCCCCCTTACGGAGACTCTCCAGCCCAGCTTCCTGCGAGAAGTGGTTGAGGGCCTTTTCCCGCAACGGGCGGAACACACTCCCCCGGCGATAGCCTCCTTGGCCGGAGACGACGGGGAGCACGGGGAGGATAATGTTCCGCCCGTCCGGGATTCGGAGGTAGGGGCGGCTGTTCTACGGATCCGTTCCAAGATCACCGCACCCTGGGCCAGACGAGTTACCGGCCGAGTGCTGGCCCTAGCCCTCAACCACATGGCAGACCGCCTCGGGGAGGTGTTCGACGCTAGCTAGGCGTCGGGACGCTTCCCTGAGTGCTGGAAGAGCGGGAAGCTGGTCCTATTAAGGAAGCCGGGACGGCCTGCCGATTCGGTCGCGGCCTACAGGCCCATCGTGCTGCTGGACGAGGCGGGTAAATTGTTTGAGAGGGTTCTCTCTGCCCGCATCGTCCGGCACCTCTACGAGGTGGGCCTCGATCTGTCGGACGCCTAATTTGGTTTTCGGGCGGGGCGTTCGACAGTCGACGCTGTGTTGCGCCTGAGGGCCGTGACCGAAGAGGCCGTGAGCTGTGGCGGCGTGCTGTTGGCGGTGTCACTGGACATCGCCAACGCATTCAATAGTCTGCCATTCAGCTGCATCAGGGAAGCACTCCACTATCATGGGGTGCCAAAGTACCTGAGGCGGCTAGTGGCAGACTATTTAGAGGAGCGTACCGTCGTGTACGAGGACCGAGAGGGTAATTTGAGGTGTCGGCCCATGTCGTGCGGTGTTCCACAGGGGTCTGTTCTTGGACCCCTCTTGTGGAACATAGGGTACGACTGGGCCCTTCGAGCCGATTTCCTCCCCGGGCTGGGTGTAATTTGTTACGCAGATGACACTCTGGTGACAGCCCGGGGGGCGAACTTCCAAGAGGCGGCGCGCCTGGCCACAAGGGGAGTCTCCCTGGTGGTCGGGCGCATTGAGGCGCTGGGCTTACGGGTGGCCCTAGACGGAGGCCCTATTATTTTATGGGCCCCGTCGTGGTCCAACCCCTGGCGCCTCAATCGTGGTCAACTCCAGGTGAAATATCTGGGCCTGATCCTCGACGGCAGGTGGTTCTTCGACGAGCACTTCCGACAGCTTGCTCCAAAACTGGTCGGCGCTGCGTCTGCCCTAGGGCGACTTTTGCCTAATTTGGGTGGACCCAGCGTCGCGACAAGACGGCTGTACACGGGGGTTGTCCGGTCAATGGCACTATACGGTGCATCGGTGTGGGCGGCGGCTCTGACCGCCCAGAATAGGGCACGCCTCTGGCGCCCTCAGAGGGTAATGGCGGTCAGAGCCATACGCGGTTACCGCACCGTTTCGACGGAGGTGGCGTGCGCGTTGGCCGGAACTCCCCCGTGGGATTTGGAGGCGGAAGTGCTCGCCGAAGTTTATCGGCGAGTGGCTGACTCCCGGGCGGAGAGCGGATTTCGCCCTCCGCCCGAGGATGT
The DNA here is from genome assembly GCA_902825455.1 of Arctia plantaginis. Classification (NCBI taxonomy): domain Eukaryota; kingdom Metazoa; phylum Arthropoda; class Insecta; order Lepidoptera; family Erebidae; genus Arctia; species Arctia plantaginis. The sequence goes on along the minus strand of CADEBD010000328.1, from coordinate 94,140 downwards.
GCGCGAGTGGCGTGAAGCCGCTCGCCGAGCCACGATGGCTCGTTGGTCGTTCCGTATGGAGACTCCACGCGCCGGCTTCGCCGCCGTGGAGGCTCTCCAGCCGGTCATCGCCGAGTGGGCAGGGCGGCAGCACGGGACGCTTACCTTCCGGCTGACGCAGGTGCTTTCCGGGCACGGTTGCTTCGGAAAGTACCTGCACTCGGTCGCTAGGAGGGAACTGAGTCCCGCCTGACACCACTGCGACTGCAGTGAGGACTCGGACCAGCACACGCTGGCGGTCTGCCCCGCATGGGCGACGCAGCGCCGGGCCCTCACTGCAGTCATCGGAGTGGATCTCTCGCTGCCGGCCGTAGTACGCTCCATGGCCGGTAGCGACAGTTGTTTTACCGCGGTCGCAACCTTCTGCGAGGAAGTAATCTCGCAGAAGGAGGCGGCGGAGAAGGCCCGGGAGGACGACCTCCACTCGGACCCGATCCGCCGCCGGCGAACCGGGCGGCGGAGGCGCGCGTATCACCGCCTCATGCCGCCCTGAGTGTGGCCGCGGGTGGAAGGGGTGGGTTTCCCCTCCACCCGCATTAGTTTGGCCAGCCGCGAGGGGGCGGCGTCCGCGTGTGCCAGACGTCGCCTAAAGAGAGGAAAATTTTGAGACGGGCCCGCAACAGGAGCGGGCCGGCGCTAGGAGGGGTCCGGATGTCTTAATAACAGCTGTTCCCGGATCCCTCCTAATACAGGCGCAGAGTGGCACACCGTGTGGTTTTAGTCGGTCCGAGTCCGACACACCACCCCGCCGCAAACCCCGGTGGGGTGACGGTCCGAGGGGATTTCCACACGTTAAAAAAAAAAAAAAAAAGGACTGTATATAGTATGAAGAATTTCTACTTTTTCCTGCTTCAAATACTCAATGTGCGTGGTGCAGGATGATGCGTCGCTTTAAGTTAGATTTTCGAAGTTCGGCGATGACTTGTGGTAAACAAATTGTGGTATACCACTCTGCGTTAACCGTTCTACGATCTTCAAGTGCAATAGTCGTAACATAGCCTGTTTTTCCAACGAACGTGGCCACCATCTTCTTTGAAGTGCTTCGAGAACGAACAACTTTAGTCGGCTTTGGCTCGTCTTGAAAGACCCAGATTGTAGATTGTTGTTTGGAATCAGGATCGTAGGTCCAAGATTTGTCACCACTGATGATGTCGTAGACGTGATTTGACTCTCCTCGGTTGAACCTTTGCAGAGTTTTCTTACACCATCTGACGCGGGCCGCCTTGTGATCGTCGGAAAGCAGATGCGGTATCTAACGGCAAACTAGCTTTCTCACACTAAGCATGCAAGATCTTCTGAATGGTTGTCCCTGAGATGCCTAATAGAGCCTCTATCTCTCGATACATCACATGACGATATTCGAGAATTAGTTGTCTCACAGCAATGATGTTATCTTCAGTGAAGGCGGATTTTCGCGTCCTTCGCGAGATTGGTCACTAGTATGTCCACGCTGGAATTCTAAATACCAGCGTTCGACAGTCCGCAGGCATGGGGCTTCATCACTGAACACAGATGTTAGCTCTTCAAAACACCGAAGCCGTGTCAGGCCTCTTCAGCTTCTAAAGTTGTAGACAATATTGCACGAACATTTTCCTTAGAAACATTCATTTTCGTACGTAACCTGACAGATTCCAATCGACGCTGTGACTAAACAATAGCATTAATCCTAATACTTTCAACTGTTTTAAGATTCAAAATTTAAACACATTCGAATATAGAACAGTTCCAAATTCAAAATTGGCAGCAAATATGGAAACGACAGAACTTTAAAGGCATGCCCAGTAATACATACATATACTTATATATACATATAAACTTACATAAATACATACATACCTAAATAAATACCATTAATAATAAATAAAATAAAATAGCCTTTATTCTACTTCCAATAATCGATAAATACACAAATTATTTTTATCATGCTCTTAATATACGTAAAAAGTATCGGGAATATGTCAATAAAAAGACCCGCGTAAAAGAGGTCGTTCTAATTTTTTTACTGCATGTTGGTAGCACTGTACTGATTAAGCGCGCAAAATTTGAGCGGGATCTGTCATTTAATTTGTTTTAAACTACAATTTTGTTTGAGTCCTCGGCGATTTTTACAATGGAAAATATTGTTGAACAAAGAGTGTGCTTTAAATATTGTGTTTCGAATGATATTTCTTGTGGTGAATCACTAAAAATGTTGCGAAATACCTACGGCGAATCTTGTATATCGAAAACAAGGGCTTATGAATGGTATAAGGCTTTTAAAGAAGGCCGAGAAGTAGTAGTAGACTTGCCTCGTTCTGGTAGACCTTCAACCGCTACGACCAAAGAAAACATCGACAGAATCAAGAAGCTAGTGCTCGAAAATCGACGTATGAGTCTGAGAGAGTTGGCTAGTGAGGTGAACATATCTTTTAAGTCCGTCCACAACATTCTTATTGACAATTTAGGCATGAAACGCGTCGCCGCTCGACTAGTTCCAAAAGAGCTTAATTTTGTTCAAAAAGCGCTGTCGCTGAAGACATGGTTTCCCGAGCTTCTACGGATCCGACCTTTATGAAACGTATAATAACTGGCGACGAGACATGGGTTTATGAGTACGACATGCAAACAAGCCAACAGTCTTCAGAATGGCGTCTCGAAAACGAGCCGAAACCAAAAAAACCGCGGCAAAGTCGCTCCAAAATCAAGGTGATGCCGACAGTTTTTTTTGACTACCGTGGTGTGGTTCACTCCGAATTCCTTCCAGAGGGAGAAACAGTGAATAAAGAATATTATTTAGGCGTCATTTGCGTGAGAGTATCCGCCGAAAACGTCCAGATTTGTGGCAACACAACTCATGGATGCTGCACCATGATAATGCACCATCACACACAGCCATTATAGTGAAAGAGTTTTTAGCGAAAAATTCAACAAAAGTTCTCGACCAAGCACCGTATTCACCTGATATGGCTCCGTCTGACTTTTTTCCCAAGTTCCCAAGTTAAAATTACCACTTCGAGGAAAACGTTTTGAGTCGATAGAAGCCATAAAAGAAAATTCGCTGAATGAGCTAAAGGCCATACCGCAAATAGCCTATGAAGAATGTATGGAAGACTGGGTGAAGCGGTGGAGATGTTGTATTGCAAGCGATGGGGCCTACTTTGAAGGCGATAAAATAAATTTAGATGAATAATTTGTATTTTTTGTTTTATTGACAAATTCCCGATACTTAGTACACAGAATGTATCTACAACCAATTTACTATAATTATTATACTATTAAGAACTTCTATAAATTATCAATAAGCAATAATAATTACACATTTCAATATTTACAATAATAAAAACATTTTAAAAAATTGGAATTTCATAATTTATATATTTTATTTGATTTTTTATTTAACATTTTGATTTGTTATCCTTTTTTATTTATTATTGTGTTAAAACTGTTACGTTCAAATATTTAGGTAATAGTCGCCTCTTTGGCATAGGCCTCCCCCAATACTTTCCATTGCTTTCTGTCTCTAGCCGTTCTCATCCATTCCGATCCAACACTTTGTGTGAAGATGTCTATCCATCTTGTTCTTTGTCGTCCTCTCCTCTTCGTTTCCTCTCTGGGTAACCACTCCATTACTTTTTTTTGTCCATCTATTGTTTTTCATTCTACATACGTGACCAGCCCAGTTCCAGTTTTAATAACCGGATTCTTTCTCGTATGTCCTGAATTTTCGTTATTGCCCTAATTTTTTTGTTACTGATTTGGTCTTTTAATTTGATGCCAAGCATACTCCTTTCCATTTTTCTTTGACAAATTGCTAGTTTATCTTCCTCTTTTTTTTCAGAGACCAAAGAAATTAGAAATTAAGAAAAAAAAAGATTTATGAAGTAGTGATCCTGCCAAGTATAACCTACGGATGCCAAACCATTAATAATAGTAGATGACAATCATACGTCAGTTGATTCTGCCAGTTGTTTTGCAAAATACTGCTTCACTTTATTTTTGAATGAGAAAGTGTTGGTCGCCATCCTGACCTCGAGAGGAAGGAAGGAAGGGGAATTTACACAAGTGGAAGTCTAATGCACCTCAATTAATGACGTGGTGATGGTGCGTGTCTATATCTTAGAAGTTACAATGCAAATGACGTATTGGTTCGTTTACTATGTAGTAAAAGTAGAGTCGCTCCTGTTAAGCCATCTACGATCCCCAGACTCGAGCTTTATGGAGCACTGGTAGGTGCTCGTCTGTACGACAAAGTTAGGAACTCGTTGCGTCTTGATGTCCGACAAATAACATTCTGGACTGATTCAACGATAGTCCTGGGGTGGCTTAAAATTATGCCGAACAAATTGCAGCCATTTGTTCGAAATCGCATAGGGGAGATTCTGGAAACAACTGGTCTTGCACATGGAGGCATCTTCCCACCGACCAAAATCCAGCTGATCTCATTTCAAGGGGTCTTGATCCTAGTTTAATGAAATCATCAGATTTGTGGTGGTCTGGTCCCCAAGTTTTGCTGGAGGATTCGTCCAAGTGGCCTTCCAATCCAGTTGCCTCACAGAAACTTCCAGAAACAAAGTCTGAGATTACTTTACTGGTGATAATTAAAATGGAAAGTCAAATTATTGATTTCAATAGAGTTTCTAGTTTCGTGAGACTTAAGAGATGCATGGCATGTAAACGACAACGTGTGAAACCGTCTACTCTTTGTAATGAGGAACTCTTAGATGCCTTAAATCTTATTGTTAAGTTAGTTCCAACGGAATCTTTTACTGAATATGAATTATTATTGAATAAAAAATCTTTACCTCGGAAGAATCACTTACTAAAATTTAACGTCTTTTTAGATAAGTACAATTTAATTCGCGTAGGCGGTCGTTTAGTTAATTCCTATTATTCTTATGATAAAAAACACCCAATACTTTTACAGTCCACTCACCCATTCACAAAAATGCTTTTTAACTATGAACATAAAAAACACATGCATGCTGGGCTGCAATTGTTATTGGCTATAAAATAATGTTATTGGCCTATTGGCGGTTGAAATTTATCTAAATCATGTTAACGTAGTTGCATTCTGTGTAATCGTTTTAAAGGCAGGACAACTGCCACCATCATGGGTAACCTTCCACAGCAGCGTGTCGTACCAAGCTTTCCTTTTGAGAATGTAGGTATCGATTACGCGGGACCTATCTTAGCAGCTAGTCGTCAAGGGAGAGGATGTAAGCTAATTAAGGTCTATATTGCAATTTTTGTTTGCTTTGCAACTTAAGCTATTTATATAGAACTGGTTGGTTATTTATCCAGTAGTAACTTAAAGCAATTCATGTCACGACGTGGTAAGCCAAAAAACATATACTCCGACAATGGCACGTCATTTGTTGGTGCGTACAATGACATCGGTAAATTTTTGAAATCTCATTAACTGAGACTATTGCTAATAATGGGATCGCTTTATACTTTACTCCACTGTATAGTCATAATTTCGGTGATCTTTGGGAGGCTGGAGTCAAGTCAATTAAATTCCATTTAAAGCGAATACTGGGAAATTGTCATCTTACATCCGAAGAAATAAATACGATTCTAGTGCAAATTGAGGCAATATTAAATTCACGTCCTCTACGTGCCTTATCAAGTGATCCAAATGATTTGACACCGATCACTCCTGAGCATTTTCTAATTGGGCGTTCACTACTTTCCTTGCCTTCTAAAAGTTACGACGATTGCGCAACCTCTAGCCTGAATAAATTTCAGAGGATCGAACAATTGAGACAACATTTTTGGAAGCGTTGGAGCAAGGGATATATCTGCGAGTTACAGAAATGCGTTAAATGGACGACTGGTTCCGACACATTGAAACTCAATACAATCGTGGTTCTAAAGGAGAACAATTTACCAACCCTGAAGTGGAAGTTGGGTAGCATCGTAGCAGTTCATCCTGGGCTTTACTTGATCAATCGTGTTGCTGACGTCAAAACTGCAACTGGTGTCGTTCGACGATCTTTTTCAAAAATATGTTGCCTCCTGGAAGATGATGGTTGAAACCCAACCTTCTAACGCTCGGGGGCATGTTCAGATCCCGCCATAATACTCACGCACCGACTACGTCATGTACTCAAATTATTTTCATCTATCTTCTAGTGTGTCGTTTTTTTTTAATTTTTGTATGCATTGTCATTCAATATTTCAATACATTTTGTAACAGTTATTTATCCAATATATTTGTATTGCATACGGAGTTGTCAACAGTGACACCTGCCGCCCCGCGTCGCACTTATTGATTTATCCGAAGTAGATTGTAACTATAGTATTGATGTCTCTTCGTCCGCCATCGGACCACTAGATGGCGTGTTTTTTCGGTATGTCGTAGTAATAATTTATCCTGTCAAATTGGATTGGTGTTAAATGTGTCCTGATATGGTATTAAGTGGTTACCTTTGAATTGAGTTAAGTTAACCTCAATAATAATTTGAATTCGATTGAGCTCCCATTCATGACTAAATAAAGAAGGGATTCTTTCTAGAAGTTTCACAAACGGAGCATATATAAGTCCGGCTTCCAGCCGCAGGGGACACTCTGGTGATTCTAGTCTTCCGATCTGAAGTAGCATTTTGATTGTCTGTTAATACATTTTTAGTAAATTCTGTGTCCTAAGTACCCACTCCAGTTTTAATTTAATCTTATTTTTCTTGTAGTCATTTGTTTCTGCAATCTGAACGATTATATGAGTCTTAATCCATTCGTAGGGCTCCAGATTTCGGGTCAAGAGATACGTCTCAGACGGCGTGCTCTTTTGTTTGTGGCCTTCTTGTGCGTAAATGAGCTCCTAAGTACCATCCGATATACTGGCAGTCACGCGGCTCACAAGCAAGCGGTCAGCCTCATTCCAGGGTCACGTAATTTTGTTAATTTAACTAATATAAATACCTAACCTACCTACCTACCTAATAAAAATAGCCGACTCGGGCTGGTGTGGAAATAACTTGCAGGATTGCTGACGAAGAGGCTCCTTGCAACATCTGCTCGGCCTTGACGCGCGCCGCTGGGGGATGTTTTTTTGAAATACCTACTATATATATATATATATATATATTCAATTTTAAGTTTATAACTCTGTATTTGGAATGAAATATACATGTATGTATGACTGAGGTGTAAGTGGTGTTTCTCTGAAGAGTCCCTTAGGTTGCCCACACGCACACACATCTGTACCCCTCTGATTGTCGACAAGGCGCCCTGAGGTAACCCAAATCTCGTGAATATCTCCGCTGGGTAAGCCGGTGAGTAGACCGCCTGATAGGTTCAGCGGTTACAATTTTTCAACCTCATTACGAAAACAGCATTTTTATTTTAATACCTGGGATTACGTCTATACAAATACATCTGACGCCATTCCTTACATATTTTTTTCACTAACAACTTGATTCCTATTATCCAATATTTTGAGCGATCATAAGAGCGATCATAAGTTGTGGACCTCCGTGCAATGTCTTCTCATGTACGTCAGCCATCAAAAGGTTAGTGAGAAATGACTCCCTTGGGACGAAAATGGGATGCACACGGTCATAACCGAGCTACCTACAACTCTTATAATGTCTTCGGAATCAAGAAATATATTCAATGATTTCAGATTACCTTTTGTATTTTCTAAGCCCTTGTCAGATTTTAACAATTTCAACTCGTCTGCCAACCCTTCTTCTTGGCTTTGTTTAATACAAATTTGTAGTGCTGCTGCAAGTTCTTCTTTAACTAAATATTTTGTTCGTTGTCCAGCTGATTGTTTCTTTAAAATCTTAAAGAACCTTCGACAGTAAGCTATTACTCGTACCAGCCTAGACAACGAAGAAAACCTATTTGAAAATCCCACTTATACGGTAGATGTATACACCTTCACTTCTTCCAAGTACGTACTATTATTTATTGACTTTCTATATATAATCACCTGTTGTCGCAAGAATTGCGGTCCACCATAAAGATATTGATGCAAGTTTAGCCAGGGATATGCCACGAGATGCACAGTCCGCAGGATTTTGCTTGGATGGTACATGACACCAATGTTGCGATTCGGTACGCGTTAGAATATCATCACATCACATCAACAGCCTCTAACAGTCCACTGCTATACATAGGCCTCTCCTTAGAAAGGAGGTTTTGGCCTACTATGCCACGCTGGCCAGACGGGTTGGTATAGGGTTTGTTTCAAGTTTTCCTTCTCTTTGCAGTGCTGTTGTCCTGCGTAGTTTGCGCCCTTAGTCGGTTCTTACGACACCCACGGGATGAATAGAGGTGGTGACAATCCGTATTCTTACTCCGTCACCACACGGAGGTTACCACACGTTAGGATATGTGAGACTCTATTACCTATAAACGTTTTCCAGCGGCTCGGGTGGCTATTGAGCCAAGCGAGAACAACCTCACTATCGGTCCACATGTGCCAGTGCATGTGATGGATGTACCAATGGTGGTAAATCCATCTCACCTTTGTAACCCCTGAACCTGTCAGGCGGTCTACTTACCGGCTTACCCCGCGGAGATATGCACAAGATTAAATTGGGTTACCTCAGGGCGCCTTGTCGAGAAACAGGCAAGCCAAAAGGACAAAGAAACGGTGGGAAGGAAGGAGAGGGAAGGTCAAGGACGAAGAGAGGTGAAGTGGATCTGGCGTCCGCTGAGGGTGAGGTGGTGTCGGGAACGCCTATCTCGGTGGGGCTCCCAGTAGTCAGACTGGAGCGTCTTCGCTCCAGGTCGGTTGCTTCAGCAGACGGTGGCTCCAGTGTGACGATTGACGCACTGGACGCTATGGAGGCTGAACTCCGTGACACTGGGAGCCGCAAGCGTGGACGCTCTGGAGAGGAGGGTGTTGACCCCTCGCAGGACATGCTGCCACCTAAGGTGGCCGGCAGCCAGCGAGGACGGTCACGGACGCCGATCGTGAGGTCGCGTGCCCCTGTCCCCGTCCCGTCGGGCTCCGCCTTCTCTGGGGCGGAGTCATACAGGCGGGTCCGAGCGGAAGGAGAAGTCGTAGCGGAGGAGGAGATCGCAGATCTCCTGCTTAGGATTCGGAACCCGGTGGAGGGAGATGCCTTCCGGGCTCCCGTGTCTGTACAGGAGAGGGCAAGAGCGGCGGTGGACATAATTAAAAAGGTGGCCACCAAGTCCGTGAACCTTAAGGGCTCCTTTGTGAGGGCCCTTAAGGACTCCTCCTCCGCTGTGTCGGAGGTCGTGGAGGACCTGACAGGCGAGATGTCTCGCCTGCAGGTCGCCAACGAGAGGCTGACGGAGCGGGTGAACGAGCTGAGCGCTCAGTTCGCCCGCTTCCAGACGAACCTCCCCGAGCGGGAGGCCCCGTCCACGTCCCAGCCTGCCCCTACCACCAACGAAGGGGTACCTGACGCCCAACTGCGTAAAATTCTTGACGCAGTTGGACGTATGCTGGACGGTCGTCTGGCCGGCCTGGAGGCGAGACTGCCCCCTGCGCCGGTCGTGCGCCCCCGCTCGCGTCCCCGTAGTGGGAGGCCGCGTGTCCTACGCGGCGGCGGCGTCGGCCCCGACTCCACCGGCTCCCCAGGGGCCGAGGAGAGGGGCCAAGGTACCGGCCCAGGCGCCAGTCAAGGCGCCGGCTCAGGCACCGGCCAAGGCGCCGGCCCAGGTGCCGGCCAAGACGAGGCCTAAAGCGGCGCCGAGGAGTGGAGTGGCTTTCCCTCCGCTCCCCACTCCGACATCCCTGCCGGGCCCCTCCGCACTTGCTCCCTCCAACGAGGGTTGGCAAGAGGCGAGGGGCTCAAAGAAGTCCCGAAGGCGTGCTAGAAGGGCTGCCCAAAAAGCGGCCCAAAAAAACTCGGACCGTCACCCCGCCGGGGCTCTCGTTCGGCTGGGCGGTGTGTCGGACTCAAAAAGACTAAAACCACACGGTGTGCCCTCTTTGCGCTTCCAGTCTAGGAGGGGTCCAGGTAGCTATCTCCTTCTGGACCCCTCCCAGCGCCGGCCCGCTCCTGGTGCGGGCTCCGTCTCAAATTGACCTCTCTTTAGGCGGCGTCCGGCACACGCGGACGCCGCCCCCTCGCGGCTGGCCAAACTAATGCGGGTGGAGGGGAGAACCCATCCCGTCCACCGCAGTGGTGGCAGGCGGGACTCGATTCCCTCCTAGCGACCGAGTACAGGTACTTTCCGAAGCAACCGTGCCCGGAAAGCACCTGCGTCAGCCGGAAGGAAAGGGTCTCGTGCTGCCGCCCTGCCCACTCGGCGGTGACCGGCTGGAGAGCCTCCACGGCGGCGAAGCCAGCGCGTGGAGTCTCTAGCCGGAACGACCAACGAGCCATCGTGGCTCGGCGAGCGGCTTCGCGCCACTCGCGCACGTCTTCGGGCAGAGGACGAAATCCGCTCTCCGCCCGGTAGTCAGCCACTCGCCGATAAACTTCGGCGAGCACTTCCGCCTCCAAATTCCACGGGGGTGTTCCGGCCAAGGCGCAAGCCGCCTCGGTGGACACCGTGCGGTATCCGCGTATGGCTCTGACCGCCAATATCCTCTGGGGGCGCCAGAGGCGCGCCTTATTCGGGGCAGTCAGAGCCGCCACCCACACCGGTGCACCATAAAGCGCCATGGACCGGACAACCCCCGCGTACAGCCGGCTCGTGGGAACACTGGCCCCGCCCAAATTGGGCAAAAGTCGCCCTAGGGCGGAGGCAGTGTCCACCATCTTCGGACCAAACTGTCGGAAGTGCTCGCCGAAGAGCCATCTAGGACCAGACCATGGTACCTCATCTGGGCCCGGACCGGTACGAGGACCGAGCCGACCTCGATTGAGGCGCCGGCGGGTAGACCACGACGGGGCCCATGAAATAATAGGGCCTCCGTCTTATCGAGGGCCACCCGTAATCCCAACGCCTCAATGCGCCCGACCACCTGGGAAACACCTGGAAGTTAGCCCCCCGGGCCGTGAGTAAAGTGTCATCCGCGTAGCAGATTACACCCAGCCCGGGGGGGGAGACGCCCTCGTAGGGCCCAGTCATACCCGATGTTCCACAGGAGAGGTCCTAGGACAGACCCTTGCGGGACACCGCACGACATGGCCCTGCGTCTCAAGACGCCATCTCGGTCCTCGTACATGACAGTTCGCTCCTCAAGATAGTCTGCCACCAGCCGCCTCAGGTACTCCGGCACTCCGTGGTAGCGGAGCGCTTCCCTGATGCAGCTGAATGGCAGACTATTGAAGGCGTTGGCGATGTCCAAAAAAAGTTTAACCGAATCGTCCAGCAACACGATAGGCCTATAGGCTGCGACCGAATCGGCAGGCCGTCCCGGCTTCTGTAGCAGGACCAGCTTCCCGCACTTCCAGCGCTCAGGGAAGCGTCCGGACGCCAGGCTAGCAGCCGCCCAAAACCGCGGCTGTAGTAGTCACGCTGTCGCCGGAGGCGGCCAGTGGCGGGCTCACATACGCGGCCTTCTTTAAAGGGGCCCGTCCCGTTCTCGCCACTGAATTCGGGACGGCAGGGATGAGGTTGCGCCGCGCCCAGACGGGAGCTCGAATATTCGAGTTCCCTGGGGCTGACGGTGCGAAGACGGCCGAGAAGTTGCGGGAAAGGTTTGCCGACACGGACGGTGTTAAGATCGCCAGGCCCACCAAATGCGCGGAACTGCGCATCTCGGGCCTGGACGACTATAACGTCGGAGGATGTCCGCAATGCAGTCATGGAGAAGACTGGGTGCACCGCGGACACCATCAGAGTCGGCACCGTCCGTCCGGTCCCGGGAGGCCTCGGTGCGGTGTGGGTGAGCTGTCCCGTGGCGTATTGTATATAAGTATTGGGCGACGCCGGAAGCATTCTCGTCGGCTTCGTAAATGCCAGAATCACGGTTCTGGCCGCGAGGCCGATGAGGTGCTTCAAGTGCCTAGCCGCGGGACACACTCGCACCAAATGCGAGAGTTGTTTTGACTGCAGCGGTCTGTGCTTCCGCTGCGGTCAACCCGGGCACAAGGCGGCAGACTGCTCTGCCGCCCCTCACTGCCCCGTGTGTGCGGCGGCTAAAAAGCCCGCCCATAACATGATGGGGCGGGGGGGCTGCAGGCCTCCCCGCGCTTCTCGGCAAACGCCGGGGGCTAGCCTGCCGAGCCAGGCTGCCTCCGACGTCAATCATGCGTCGACGCCGACGCCCATGGAGGAGGTTGTAGAGACGATCCAGTAATGGATCAAGTCTCCAACCTCCTGGTCCAGACGAATCTCAACCACTGTGCCGCGGCGCAGGATCTCTTCCTGCAAACCATGGCACAGTGGTCGATAGGTGTTGCCGTAGTCGCGGAGCCCGATTTTGTCCCTCCCCGTCCAAACTGGATGGGTGACCGGGACGGCTCCGTGGCAGTCGTCGGCTCCACGGCGGCTCATTCCCCGCCCTTGTCGCTAAGAGACAAGGGTACTGGATATGGATGGACAGTTGTTTTACCGCGGTCGCAACCTTCTGCGAGGAGGTAATCTCGCAGAAGGAGGCGGCGGAGAAGGCCCAGGAGGACGACCTCCAATGGCGGCCTGACGGCCAATGGCGGTCCCTACATGTAGGTACTGATTAGGTATTTATATTAATGAAATCAACAAGATTACGTGACCATAGAATGAGGCTGACAGCTTGCTTGTGAACCGCGTGACTGGTTGCCAGTGTATCGGATGGTACTTAGGAGCTCAATTACAGAAGGCCACAAACAAAAGAGCACGCCGTCTGAGAAGTATCTCTTGACCCGAAATCTGGAGCCCTACGAATGGATTAACATTCTTATACTCGTTCAGATTGCAGAAACAAATGACTACAAAAAAGTAAGATTAACTTACCACTGAAGTGGGTACTTAGGACACAGAATTTACTGAAAATGGATAAACAGACAGTCAAAATGCTACTTCAGATCGGAAGACTAGCATCACCAGAGTGTCCCTTGCGGCTGGAAGCCGGACTTATATAAGCTCGGTTTGTGAAACTTCCAGAAAGAAACACTACTTTGTTTAGTCATGAATGGGAACTAAATCAAATTCACATTATCATTGAGGTTAACTCGACTCAATTGAATGGTACCCGCTTCCTACCAAATCAGGACACATATAACACCAATACATTTTGACAGGATAAATTATTACTACGACATACCGAAAAAACACGCCATCTAGTGGTCCGATGGTGGACGAAGAGACATCAATACTATAGTTATAATCTACGTCGGATAAGCCAACCGTAACCTGCAGCGAAATAAGTGCGACGCTGGGGCGACAGGTGTCACTATTGATAACTCCGTACGCAATACAAATACGTTGGATAAATAACTGTTACACCACCCCCTCCCTCAAAGTATTCCCTGCGTAGCATGCGCAGGGAATAACATCAACAGGGCCAACCTGAGAAATGCTAAATAAATTATATAGCTCGCGATGAAGTCCAAACAAAACAATAACTACCCTTTCAAAAAAACAAACAAAGGCAAAAGACCATACCCAATACCACAGAAGTGTCACTCTATTAACTACCCGAATCACGTGTGTGGTAAAAAGAGACCGCGCGACGCGAAGTGGGCAATCTCACAATCGGCCGAGCGACATAGAGACGGAACCGACATAGGGAGGAGAAGGATCAGAAGGTTTTTCCTTTTCACTATACTTCAAGATGTCCTTAATGTGATATACTCCCAGATCCTCACCATCCAAATCCGACAGTTCATAACCTAAAGAGAGCGTTTGGCGGTAACAATGCATTTCATAAATTTAGGCGCCAACTTCGCCGTAAAGTTCTTAGCCTTGTTAGGTAGATAGAATGTTCTTTTGTAAACAATCTGTCCCACTTTCAATTCCACATGCCTTTTTCTGAGGTTGTAGTACTCGTATTTTTCATTACGCCGAAGAGCAATATCTAAGTATTTTCTCACCTGGTCGTATATACGATGCAGTTCCTTCAATCTCTCGCCAAAGGACACTGGACTGTCAATGGAGACAGAATTAGGATGGGAAGGAATCTCTTCCTGTCTATAAAGAACATCCTATGAATTCCCGACCGTGAACAAGAAAATACGGGCTGAAACGAGTGGCTTCGCTTACAGCCGTGTTTAGGGCACACTGGAGTTCCACGAGTTTCTCGTCCCATTTCTTGTGATGTGACTTCACACAGCAGGAAATTCCCTAAACCACGTTGCGAATAGCTCGCTCTGCCTGATTAGTCTGCGCGTGATATCTGGGATTATAATAAATGTTAGGCACATTGTACTTAACTAATAAGTTCTAAAACGGTTTGCTGACAAACTGTGGGCCATTATCCATATAAATGGTTTTACAAACCCCGTGGATTAGGAAAACATTCCTTTCTATGAATCTCGCGACAGCAACGCCTGTACCTATCCTTATAGGACACAACATGACATATTTACTAAAATAGTCCGAGACTACAATTAAATGAACGTTTCCCTTGCTGGAAGTAGGGAATGGACCCAGCAGGTCACAAAAGATGGCCTCAAAAGGTCTAGACACCCGTTTCGGATTCCCCATTAGGCCGGGACAAGTAGTGTTCACAGGTTTGTACTGCTTACAAGTCTCGCACTTGCCTACATATTCCTTGACACTCTCGTACATCTTAGACCAGTAATAGTGGAGGGCCAGGCGTTTATGGGTTTTTCAAACGCCCCCATGGGCACTTATGACGTCGTCATGGTACTTGGTGAGCAGGGATAACCTGTCTTCCAGCGGCACCACCAGCTTCCAATCAAAATCAGAGGTCAGAGTATTCATTTTTTGATAGCCTGTATAAACAGTTATTACGTATATCAAAGTTAGGGAAATGCTGAGGGTTCTTCTTCACACTGTCTAGAGTGTGGAGATACCAAGAGTCCCTAGTAACGCTGGTGCCTATTGTGTCAATTTGAATTCGTGACAGAGCATCGGGTACCACATGGTCTTTACCTTTTCGATGCTCTATATCTACGTCAAACTGGCTCAACCTCATGCTTCAGCGCGCTAGGCGACCTGTCGGATTCTTAAGCTTGCAAAACCACAGTAGCGAGGCGTGGTCCGTAACTACGGTGCATTTCTGGCCTTCCAAGTACTGCCTGGACTGTTCCAGAGCAAAGATCACCGCTAGGAGTTCTCGCTCAGTGGTGCTGTAGTTTACTTCGTTTTTGTTGAGAGAACGACTACAATACGCGATAGGGTGTTCCACTCCCTCATGTGTCTGCGTGAGTACAGCAGCCAGAGAAGGAGGACGCGTCACTGAGAATCCTAAAAGGTAAAGAGTAGTCAGGCATTTTCAAAATAGGAGCGGTGACCAAAGCGGCTTTCAACAGGTTGAAAGACTTCAGCTTCACGCGTCCACTCAAATGGTATATTCTTAGAAGTTAATTTACATAAGGGTATACTAATCTTAGAAAAAATCTTAGAAAAAAAAGAAACCATGCCCAGGAATCTTTTCACTTCCTTAGCATTGGAAGGTGTAGGATAGTTGAGAATGACATCAACTTTACCTGGGTCTGTCCGCAGGCCATGCTTGTCAACATAGTACCCGAGGTATTTCAGTCCGCTACGACAAAAATGCGATTTTTGCATGTTGATCGTGAGGCCCGCATCTTTAAGGCGCTGATAGACTCTATATAAGAGGTTCACATGCTCCTCAAAGGTGCTGGTCACAACGATTATGTCGTCCTGAAACGCAAATACCCTATTGTCGAACTCGGGACCAAACAGGCGGTCCATGAGGCGTTGCATCGAAGCTGAAGCTCCGATGAGACCAAAACACAACGTTGTACTGAAAGAGACCCCTTCGTGGGACGGTAAAGGCGGTCTTCTCGGCGTATTGAGGCGAGTCATAAGGAATCTGCCAATACGCCGCACTTAAGTCAATAGAAGTCAAATATTTTGCCTTATTGAGATGGTCTAGGATTTGGTTGATATAAGGTAATGGATACGCATCGCTCTTAAACACAGAATTGAGCTTTCAAGAATCAAGGCACAATCTTAGGTCACCGTTCACTTTCTCCACCATCACCACTGGTGAGTTCCACGCGGACCGAGATGGGGTCACTACTCCCATCTCCAACATCCGGTCCAGTTCCTCTTCCCGGGCTTTCTGTTTCAGGGGAGAGAGCGGATAGTACCGTTGCTTGATTGGCTTACTGTCGCCTGTATCTATGACATGATGCACCAGAGATGTTCGACCTAAACCTACCTTGTCCGTGTTGATCGTATCAAACTTCTCAATGATGCTGTTAATTACCCGCTTCTGATCGGCGGTCAAATTGTTGTAATCCTCTAGACCACTGTTGAGAGACAGAGCCTCCACAGGATTACAGTCGCTAAAGCTGGAAAGATTGATATTCTGAGAGATCAGTCTATCCCCCAATTGAAACTTTTGCCAGAAATCTACACTAAATATCGTGGCAGTAGTAATCTCCGGAACAACATTTTTATTTTATTTATTTATTTAGGTACATTCACAATATTTTACAGGAATATACTGCCAAGGCAATATTGCAAGCTTATAACTACTACTACTATAACTGCTTATAACGACAAACTAAACTGGAAACCCCATATCGATAAGGTATGTGATAAGCTAAGATGTTTTCTGGCAAACGTTAAGATCTTAAATCGTCGTATTACTTATCGTGTTAAATTGTTACTCTATAACTCCCTAGCCGAGCCTTATATTCAGTATGGACTCACCAGCTATGGGCGAACTTACAAGACCTACATAAATATTATATACAGATTGCAACTAAAAATATTAAAGACAATAACATCTCCACAGATTAATTTACAATACAATAACAATGAGCTGGGTCTTTTTAAACATTGTAAAGTTCTACCCATTCACATAAAAATAAAATATAGTTTGTCGAAAGAAAAGTATTTTAAATACAATTTGGGTGATAAAGTAGAACATTCTGTATGTACACGAGCAGTCTCACTAAACAGT
This sequence comes from Arctia plantaginis, assembly GCA_902825455.1. Taxonomy (NCBI): domain Eukaryota; kingdom Metazoa; phylum Arthropoda; class Insecta; order Lepidoptera; family Erebidae; genus Arctia; species Arctia plantaginis. Next base: position 77,198 of record CADEBD010000328.1, on the reverse strand, counting down.
GTTAACGTGTTTGGTGAGAGAATAACACGATACATAGTACCGCGATTAATTAATGAACTACCCTCCGATATAAATAAATGCCTAAACGAAAAAATATCAAACATAATTTGAAGGAATTCTTTTTGGAAAACATGGCCTATTTGTCTTTGTAAGTAATCTCTCTTCCTCTCCTTGCCTGACTCGGAGTTCACTTCACCGTTCTGCGCCCGTACGCTTAGATTTTATAATTATTTTAAAAGTACCTACATAATGACGCATGTATTTTACTGTATGGTGTTAATTTTTATCAACCTCGCTTGATGTAGCATCTGTTACATTTTTTACAAATCTCAGTTTTTTCAAATGCACTATTATAATCAGTAGTTGTAAATTGCTTTGTAATATGCAAAATAAATAAAAAAAACTGATTGTCTAAGAATCTAAATTGCATAATTTTATAAATGATTTTAAACAAATTAATATAATAATAATAATAATATATCACTTTATTGTACACCAGATATAAATATACATAATTATCTAAAACTAGTTCAGTACAAGTGGCGGCCTTATCGCCCAGAGGCAAACTCTTACAGGCAACCGTGGATATATAGATAGAAATAATGAATTTAAATTATTTATATGTCAGAAATAACGCAAGTTTCTGCTACTTCTGTGAATTTTGACAGGCTACAGTTATAGATGTCTATATTTGCCGCAATAACATTAATAATACGTATAGCGCGCAACAAGGGGGCAAATTTGAGCATGTTGGTTCTCGCCACCGGCACGCTGAGTGCTGCTAAGCGGCGACGCGCGCCTACGCATCTGTTGGAACATAGAACATAATAACTCTGACAGGAGAATTATATTCAATAGGCAAATAAATACAGCCCAGACATGGCAGATATGAGCCGTCTGCTGTAGTTAGACTAAATTTAGGGCGGATGCTTTAAGCTCAAACCCTAATTGCAAAAAAATGTGGTGCCCTTACTTACCCAACACAGAGCAAGCTGCACTCGAATCAAGTAAACCTAGAACATTTAAGTCCAGGATCTTAACCACTAAATACGGTCTTATATATTGCTACTTTATTGATTCAAACAAGCACCTAGTTTGTGACTACTCAATGTTTTCCAGACCTAGTGGTAAGATAAATAACTTCGGCATCTACACAATATTCCACGACATTAAAGAGTATATAGAAGGTATAGTACATAACGACGCATTTAGCTCAGCCGGGTTTTTAGGATGAGTGACGTCAGCAGTGTTGACGTCACCACAATTACTATTTACACTCATAGCAAATGATAAAAACACCTTTAGTACAAAACACAATATAATTTATTGGTGACACAGGTTAACAATCTAAATAACAGTAATAGTACTTACAAGAGCTCTTGCTTCCTCCAAGTCCAATACGAGAATGATCTTATACGCGGGTTGTTGCGTTTTAAATAGAATCTGAATACACTTTTTCTGTATACCGTCATAATTACAAAATGTTTGAACTAAAGTAAATATTAAACAAAATAACCAAACAAACCTTTGGTTGTTTGTCATAAATCGAGATATGAAATAAGAGTACGCTTATCTATTAAATCTATAAACAGTTACAAGTAATGGAAACAGTAACAAAGAACTACCCTCGACTCGTAACAAATCAATCAACTGCTAGTTTGACCTAAAAGTATGCAAACACTATCTGTAATCTGAACATCTTAATTTACTAGTTAAATTAATTGCGTGCTCTGCATCACTCACGGTTCTGAAAGTTAAGGTAGTTTCTCTGAGCTAGGTATCCATTCAATGGTGACACTAGCTAGAAGCTTGGCTAGTGTATAAATAAGGATTCTTTGATTGTTAGTTCAGTAACATAACTGAAACTTAACATTCTAACAAAATTAATATTGAGATATTCAACGATAACCGTTTTCAGTAACCCGGCTATTGACTCTTGTAACAATTTCATGGTATCTCATGAAAGCGATAATTTTAAAATTACACAAACAGTAAAAACAAAAAGATAGATAAAGGAAGTGAGCGTAATTTTTAATTGTGCTAAATACTCCACGTATTTATGCACGTGTTATTAGTAAAATCCGTACAAATGCTCCACGCATTAATGCACGTATTATTTGTAAAGACAATGCAAATGCTCCACGCATACTTGCATTATTTTATTCTCGTAAGTACTGGAATGATGCTGTGGTACTGAGCGGTCTTTTACGCCTTGGTCCACAGAGGCTCTAAAGGAAAAGAGAACTAGGTCGATGCTGGGGCCTAGGCCTGACCGTTATGACCGTGGTCCCCAGAGGCTCTGAAAATATACTTGCCATATAGGGCTTGTACTAGGGTATGATGCTGTGGTGCTGAGCGGTATCGTACGCCGTGGTCCACAGAGGCTCTATAGGAATGGGGAAGGACGATGCTGGGGCCTAGGCCTTATTTTTATGACCGTGGTCCCCAGTGGCTCTGAAAAAGTTATTACACTGTTGTTGTACTAATGAAGCTCACATGGATTTGATGCTGTGGTGCTGAGCGGTTTTGTACGCCGTGGTCCACAGGGGCTCTAAGGATTACGGAAGGACGATGCTGGGGCCTAGGCCTTATTTTTATGACCGTGGTCCCCAGAGGCTCTGAAAATTGTTTAGAAATAGGATAGGGATTATAGGATGCAAAAACGTCAGTTTCTATTCGTTAAACCATATCAACAGTAAAGTAACGAATTACAAAATTTTGGTAATGAAATATGAGACCAAAACTAGTTGACAAGTTAATCAGTTTCTTGTCAAAATATCTGGTTATAACAGAAACATATAAAATAAACATAGATAAAAAGTAAACAATATAACTAATCACTTTGTTGAGGATTGCCCAATACCTTGAGATGTGGAGGGTCTTGGTTCACCAGACACATCAAAAATCGATGGTTCACTGACCCGACAGGTGGGTGCATCCTCTACCAGTGATGTCTGCTGTCGGGTTTCATTATCGGGATCCGTCGACACGGTTTCCTGGTCGCCTGGCTGTGGTGCTCGGCGTAGCTGGTCATGAGCTACCTTACGTGGACGCCCTCTGCCAGTAACTCGTCTCACTATGTAGCGATCATTATCCAATACCCTGTATATCTCGTATGGTTCACTATATTTGAGATCTAAGGAAGTCTGATTTCGTGGGTTGTTCTTAATAAGAACGTAGTCTCCTCTCTGGAGTAGCCGCACCTTGGCTTTTGTTTTATCAAAACGCTGTTTATCATATTGAGCTGCAGCAGTCATTTTCTGCTGCACATGCTGTTCTAACGAGTCAAAGTCTATGGATTCTTCGTCAATCGTAGGTAACCAATCGTAGGAGATCTGGTGGTACACAATGTTGACGGCGAGTTAAGAGCGTGAGGGGCGCAACTCCCGTTATTCTATGGGGAGTGCAGTTAAAAGCGAGCTGTAAAGCTTCTAATGCAGTCTGCCAATCCTCAGTGTCATAATTCCTAATCATGGTTAATGCATTTTTTAGCGTGCTCATGACCCTCTCGACTTGACCGTTCGCTCGGCTTACTCCTGGCGCTATTGAATGTAGATCGATACCGAACCGATCACAGTATTGCTTGAATTCTCCGAGAAATTCTCGCCCCCCATCGACTATTACCTGCACACGAGTTCCAAATAGGTGCACAACACGTTTTAGTGCTGCAAGACTGCTACTTGGAATTTTATCGTTAGAATATTCAAGTAGAATGTACTTACTGAAGGCATCAATAGTTACAATGACATATTCTTCAAGTCCTTGATTTCTCGTTCCAAGTTTACCTGTAATATCCATGTGAATTACCTGAAACACTGCAGCAGGTTTCTGGATTGGATGGAGTTGTGCTTGGGTCGCACCCGAAGGTCCTTTTGAGGTTCTGCATACTATGCAATTGTCGACGAACCTTCTGACTGTAGTATTCATTTTATCAAACCAGTAGGACTGTTTCAACTTCTGCAAGGTTTTCTCCCAACCAGGATGTTTTAGTGCGTTGTGAAATGAGTTTATCAAACTCCATTGGAAAGATCTAGCGACTACTGTTAACTTAAGCATTCCAAGTACGGATTCGGTTTGTATTCTCTTAAGAATGCCTTCCTCAAGAATGTAGTCAGCAGGTGGGTTATCACTGGACATACTCTCTATCACAGGGCGAAGAGAGTCGTCACGCCTTTGCTCGATTTGTAACCACTCTAAGTCTCGAGTCATAAAGTTGATGGACATCTCGTTTGATGGGTTTCGGCTGAAAAAGTCTGCGTGTTGCAGGCGCTCACCTTTTCGATATTCGATGTCAAAATTGTTATTCTGGAGGAAAGCCCACCATCGATGGATCCGAGGCAGTAAGTCCTTCTTATTCTTAGATGCTTTCAGGGCATTACAGTCAGTTATTACCTTGAATTTTCGACCGTAAAGATAATGTCGGAAATGTTTCACAGCTCTAACCACTGCTAGTGTTTCGAGCTCGTAAGAGTGATAACGGCTCTCGGCGTCAGTGGTGCGCTGGCTCATGTACGCGACTGGATGTTGGCGGTTTCCAAGGGTCTGTATCAACACCGCCCCATAGCCGATACTACTCGCATCCGTGTAGAACTCAATGGGAGCGTTTTCCTGAAATAGCAAAAGGGCAGGCGCAGTAGACAAGTGTTGAATAATGCGGTTTCGGGCCTCGTCGTGTCTGTCATTCCATTCCCATTTCACATTATTCTTTGTAAGTTCATATAGTGGTAGCATCACACGATAGAAATCGGTAATAAAGCGCCTGAAGTATCCGGCAAGGCCATTAGACTGCCTAACTTGTTTGACAGTTTTTGGGATTGGTGCCTTCGTTAAAGCCTCCACTTTCCTTGGGCTAGGACTGACTTGAGGGGTGCTGGGCTAGAAAACCTCCTCGTGGTGCACCCTGGAAACGCTGGCGATGGTACTGTTTCCTCCTTGTCCTCTTGGAGGAGAGGATTATCGCCAGCGGCCAATATTCTAGCAGAAGAGGCAGCCGTTCATCGGCTCTCGGGCAAGGCCTGGTCCAGCAGGGTGGGCGTGTCTGCCGGTTGCCCTGCTGGCTCTTCGCTCTTCGGAGCATGGAGGAGGAAACCTCGGTAAAAAACCTGATGGCGGGGCCCTGTAGGGGCCACAGTTTCTCCGCTGACAGCGGTGGAGAAAGGAGGACGGGCTCGGCGTGTACTCACACTACCACCGAGCAGGCAGGGGGACGTAGTCTCCCTGTCAACCGTCGGCATATCGCAATCCCGAGAAGAGCGCTGTGGTTAAGTCTCGCGGCTCTGATCGGGGGCGAGGGTCTTGGCTTAACCGCCCGGACCGCGAGGAAGATAACCTCTCTAAAAAATTCCCCGAATCCCGTGTTCTGGTGCGTGGCCAGGGGATGCATGGCTGATGGGAAGTTCAGTCGCGAGCGCACTCCAAGCCGAGGTACCTGCGGACCCCTCGGTTGGGTTAAAAACTTACGCTTGCCCGGGTAATGGGGGATCTCTGCCCGGGTGGACCTTTAGTTCTCCCCCACTCGTGGGATTATTATGGAAAAACTTAATTTAACCAAAAGCAAAACGATCGGAAAAAAAAACACAACAGACCAAGGCAAGCCTAACGGACAAGGAGACGAAGAGGAGGAATAGTGGAGTGGATGGGTCATCCACGGAGGGTGAGATAGCGTCGGGAACGCCTATCTCGATGGGGCTCCCAGAAGTCAGTCTGACGCTGGTCTCTGGGAGCCGAAGAGCATCGGATCGTATTCGTTCCGGATCCGCCGTCTCCTCGGATGGCGCGGAGGCCATGGAGGCGGAGCGAAGCGACAGCCGAAAACGCGGACGCTCAGGGGACGTGGAAACCGACACGTCCGGCGAAATGATGCCACCAAAGGTGGCAAGCAGTCGCCGAGGGAGGGCGCGTAAACCGGCCTCGGTCTCGACCCCGTCAGGCTCCGCGTTCTCAAACGCGGAGTCCTACAGGAGCGTGCGAGTGGACGGCGAGGCCGTAGCGGAGGAGGAGATCGCGGATCTCCTGCTCAAGGTTCGGGAGCCGGTGGGGGGAAATGCCCCCCAGGCTCCCGTGTCCGTGCAGGAGAGGGCGAAAGCGGCGGTGGCCGTCATCGACAAGGTGGCCACCAAATCCGTGAACCTTAAGGGCTCGTTTGTGAGGGCCCTTAAGGACTCCTCCTCCGCTTTGTCGGAGGTCGTGGAGGGCCTAGCGGGCGACGTCTCTCGCCTGCAGGTGGCCAACGAGAAGCTGACGGAGCGGGTGAACGAGCTGAGCGCTCAGTTCGCCCGCTTCCAGGCGAACCTCCCCGAGCGGGAAGCCCCGTCCGCGTCCCAGCCTGCCCCTACCACCAACTCAGGGGCATTTGACTCCCAACTGCGAGAAATCCTCATCGCAGTTGGGAATATGCTGGACGGACGCCTGGCTGGCCTGGAGGCGAGATTGCCTCCTGCGCCGATTATGCGCCCCCCGCTCGCGTCGGCACAGCGGCCTAAGGCCGCCGCTCCGACCGCGCTCCCCGTTGTGGGAGGCCGCGTTTCTTACGCGGCGGCGGCGTCTGCCCCTACTCCATCGGCTCCACAAAAGCTGACGAGGAGGGGGGCCAAGGCACCGGCCCAGGCGCCGGCCAAGGCACCGGCTAAGGCGCCGGCCAAGGCACATCCCCAGGCGCCGGCCAAGACGGGGCCTAAAACGGCGCCGAGGAGCGGAGTGGCATTCCCTCCGCTCCCCACTCCGACACCCCTGCCGGGCCCCTCCGCACCTGCCCCCTCCAACGAGGGTTGGCAGGAGGCGAGGGGCTCCAAGAAGTTCCGAAGGCGGGCCAGAAAGGCTGCCCAAAAAGCAGTCCAAGCCCAGCCTTCGCCACCGGTGGCAACGGCCTCTGCAAAGAGGCCGCGGAAGCTGCAGCCGCCCAAAACCGCGGCTGTAGTTGTGACCGTGTCCCCGGAGGCGGCTGACGGCGGGCTGTCCTATGCGGCCGTCTTCAAGAAGGCCCGGGACAGCCTCGCCAACGAGTTTGGGACGGTGGGGGTCAGGATGCGCCTCGCCCAGACGGGAGCTCGAGTTCTCGAGTTCCCTGGGGCCGAAGGCGCAAAGACGGCGGACTCCTTCGCTGAGAAGCTGCGGGGAATATTTGCAGCCACAGATGGTGTCAGGGTCGCCAGGCCTACCAAGTGCGCGGAACTGCGCATCTCGGGCCTGGACGACTCAGTGACGGCCGAAGATGTCCGCGCTGTAATCCGGGAGAAGACGGGGTGCAGCGCGGACAACGTCAGGGTCGGCACCATCCGCCCCGGTCCAGGAGGGCTTGGCGCCGTGTGGGTCAGCTGTCCCGTAGCGTCGGCCAAAGTATTGGCCGACGCCGGCAGGCTGCTCATCGGTTTCGTGAGCGCCAGGATCACAGTCCTGGCGGCGAGACCGATGAGATGCTACAAATGCCTAGCATCGGGACACACGCGCGTCAAGTGCGACAGTTGTTTTGACTGCGGCGGACTGTGTTTCCGCTGCGGTCAACCGGGGCATAAGGCGGCAGAATGCTCTGCCGCCCCTCACTGCCCAGTGTGTGCGGCGGGCAATAAGCCCGCCAATCACCAGATGGGGCAGAGAGGCTGCAAGCCTCCCCGCAGTTCTCGGCAGACGTCGGGGGTTAGCCAGTCGACCCAGGCTGCCTCCGATGTAGTTCGTGCGTCGACGTCGTCGCCCATGGAGGAGGTTGTAGAGACGATCCAGTAATGGATCAAGTCTCCAACCTCCTGGTCCAGACGAACCTGAACCACTGTGCCGCGGCGCAGGATCTCTTCCTGCAAACCATGGCACAGTGGTCGATAGGTGTTGCCGTAGTCGCGGAGCCCTATTCTGTCCCTCCCCGTCCAAACTGGATGGGTGACTGGGACGGCTCCGTGGCAGTCGTCGGTTCCACGACGGCTCATTCCCCGCCCTTGTCGCTAAGAGACAAGGGCACTGGATATGTTGCCGTCGAGTGGGGGGGGATCACCATATATGGTGTCTATTTCTCCCCCAACCGGAGTTTGAAAGACTTCGAGGTTTTCCTAACCAGCTTGGAGACCTCGATACGGCGACTAGCGTCTGGGCACGTCCTTGTGCTGGGGGACTTCAACGCAAAGTCCATTGCGTGGGGTTCCCCCAGGACGGACGCCAGGGGCGAGGCCGTAGAGGAGTGGGCGGCCTCGGTGGGCCTCTGTCTTCTAAACAGAGGCTCCACCAACACGTGCGTGCGACAGCAGGGGGGGTCGATAGTGGACCTTTCGTTCGCTACCCCTGCCCTCGCCGCACGAGTAAGGAACTGGTGTGTCCTGGAAGAGGTTGAGACGCTCTCGGATCACCTGTATATCCGATTTGAGCTCTCCCGGACCCAGGACTCCAGTAGGGGTCACGTGGCGCGGCGTTTATCCCGCTTTCCGCGGTGGGCTGTTGCCAGGCTGAACCGGGACCTACTAGAGGAGGCAGCCATAATTCACTCGTGGCTGTCTCCTCAGGCTCCGACCGAGGAGGTCGACGTGGGGGCTGGCCGCTTTCGCGATGCGATTACGCATGTATGCGATGAGGCCATGCCCCGCGTTCGAGGTCGTCGGCCTCCAAGGAAGGAGGTCTACTGGTGGTCCCAGGAGCTGGCGGACCTCCGTGCGGCCTGTACACGTGCCCGGAGGTCCTACACGCGCAGTCGGCGGCGTCACCGTGGAGACGGTGAGGAGGACCGGCTTCATGAGGAGTACCGACGGGCGCGGAAAACTCTGAAGCTGGCCATTAGCCGCGCCAAAGAAGAAAAAAGACAGGAGATGCTGGAGGGTCTTAATCGTGACCCCTGGGGTCGCCCTTACCGCGCGGTGCGACAAAAAGCTCCGCGCGTCGGGCCCCCCCCCTTACGGAGACTCTCCAGCCCAGCTTCCTGCGAGAAGTGGTTGAGGGCCTTTTCCCGCAACGAGCGGAACACACTCCCCCGGCGATGGCCTCCTTGGCCGGAGACGACGGGGAGCACGGGGAGGAAAATGTTCCGCCCGTCCGGGATTCGGAGGTAGGGGCGGCTGTTCTACGGATCCGTTCCAAGAACACCGCCCCTGGGCCAGACGGGGGACCGGCCCGAGTGCTGGCCCTGGCCCTCAACCACTTGGCAGACCGCCTCGGGGAGGTGTTCGACGCTAGCTTGGCGTCGGGACGCTTCCCTGAGTGCTGGAAGAGCGGGAAGCTGGTCCTATTGAGGAAGCCGGGACGGCCTGCCGATTCGGTCGCGGCCTATAGGCCCATCGTGCTGCTGGACGAGGCGGGCAAATTGTTTGAGAGGGTTCTTTCTGCCCGCATCGTCCGGCACCTCTGCGAGGTGGGCCCCGATCTGTCGGACGCCCAATTTGGTTTTCGGGCGGGGCGTTCGACAGTCGACGCTGTGTTGCGCCTGAGGGCCGTGACCGAAGAGGCCGTGAGCTGTGGCGGCGTGCTGTTGGCGGTGTCATTGGACATCGCCAACGCATTCAATAGTCTGCCATTCAGCTGCATCAGGGAAGCACTCCACTATCATGGGGTGCCAAAGTACCTGAGGCGGCTGGTGGCAGACTATTTAGAGGAGCGTACCGTCGTGTACGAGGACCGAGAAGGTAATTTGAGGAGTCGGCCCATGTCGTGCGGTGTTCCACAGGGGTCTGTTCTTGGACCCCTCTTGTGGAACATAGGGTACGACTGGGCCCTTCGCGCCGATTTCCCCCCCGGGCTGGGTGTAATCTGTTACGCAGACGATACCCTCGTGACAGCCCGGGGGGCAAACTTCCAAGAGGCGGCGCGCCTGGCCACAGGGGGAGTCTCCCTGGTGGTCGGGCGCATTGAGGCGCTGGGCTTACGGGTGGCCCTAGATAAGACGGAGGCCCTGTTATTTCATGGGCCCCGTCGTGGTCCACCCCCTGGCGCCTCAATCGTGGTCAACTCGGTCCTCGTACCGGTTCGGGCCCAGATGAAATATCTGGGCCTGATCCTCGACGGGAGGTGGCTCTTCGACGAGCACTTCCGACAGCTTGCTCCAAAGCTGGTCGGCGCTGCGTCTGCCCTAGGGCGACTTTTGCCCAATATGGGTGGACCCAGCGTCGCGACAAGACGGCTGTACACGGGGGTTGTCCGGTCAATGGCACTGTACGGTGCACCGGTGTGGGCGGCGGCTCTGACCGCCCAGAATAGGGTACGCCTCTGGCGCCCTCAGAGGGTAATGGCGGTCAGAGCCATACGCGGTTACCGCACCGTTTCGACGGAGGTGGCGTGCGCGTTGGCCGGAACTCCCCTGTGGGATTTGGAGGCGGAAGTGCTCGCCGAGGTTTATCGGCGAGTGGCTGACTACCGGGCGGAGAGCGGATTTCGCCCTCCGCCCGAGGATGTGCGCGAGTGGCGCGAAGCCGCTCGCCGAGCCACGATGGCTCGTTGGTCGTTCCGGCTGGAGACTCCACGCGCTGGCTTCGCCGCCGTGGAGGCTCTCCAGCCGGTCATCGCCGAGTGGGCAGGGCGGCAGCACGGGACCCTTTCCTTCCGGCTGACGCAGGTGCTTTCCGGGCACGGTTGCTTCGGGAAGTACCTGCACTCGGTCGCTAGGAGGGAACTGAGTCCCGCCTGCCACCACTGCGACTGCAGTGAGGACTCGGCCCAGCACACGCTGGCGGTCTGCCCCGCATGGGCGGCGCAGCGCCGGGCCCTCACTGCAGTCATCGGAGTGGATCTCTCGCTACCGGCCGTAGTACGCTCCATGGCCGGTAGCGACAGTTGTTTTACCGCGGTCGCAACCTTCTGCGAGGTAGTAATCTCGCGGAAGGAGGCGGCGGAGAGGGCCCGGGAGGACGACCTCCACTCGGACCCGATCCGCCGCCGGCGAACCGGGCGGCGGAGGCCCGCCTATCACAGCCTCATGCCGCCCTGAGTGTGGCCGCGGGTGGACGGGGTGGGTTTCCCCTCCACCCGCATTAGTTGGCCAGCCGCGAGGGGGCGGCGTCCGCGTGTGCCGGACGTCGCCTAAAGAGAGGAAAATGTATTGAGACGGAGCCCGCACCAGGAGCGGGCTGGCGCTAGGAGGGGTCCGGATGTCTTAACAACAGCTGTTCCCGGATCCCTCCTGTTACAGGCGCAGAGTGGCACACCGTGTGGTTTTAGTCGGTCCGAGTCCGACACACCACCCCGCCGCAAACCCCGGAGGGGTGACGGTCCGAGGGGATTTCCACACGTTAAAAAAAAAAAAAAAGGACTGACTTGACCATCAGATATTATATTACCCAAGTATTCAATGGAGCGTTTAAAGAAGGCAGTTTTGTCCACATTTATTGAAAATCCTGAATCCCGAAGTGCCAGCAATATACGTTCAATGTGGGAGAGTCCCTCCTCGAACCCCTTACATTTCGAAAGTACGTCATCGACATATACCTGGCATACAGGCTCCAGCGATGACAATAGAGGAGCTAAAGCCTTACTTATACACCTTTGATATACCGATACCGCATTTGAAAGCCCAAATGGCATAGTCAAATAGTGGTATAGCCCATCTGGCGTTACAAAGGCGGTTTTCTCGATAGAACCCTCTGCTATTGGAATTTGGTGGAATCCTGCCGCCATATCAAACGTGGTGAAGTAAACACCCCCCGCCAGTTGATCTATTTGGTCGGATATAATTGGCAACGGAAAATGATCTCTCAAAGTATTTCTATTTAGCTCACGATAGTCGACACACATACGATCCTCACCATTTTTCTTTTTGACCAAAATTATTGGACTTGAAAATGGGGATTTGCTTTCGCATATAATATTGTGCTTTAGTAGCTCTGCCACAATTTGACGAACCTTTTCTCGTTCAACAGGACTCCAACGGTATGGTCTGCGTTCGACACATTTACTCTCATCTTTCAGATGTATTTCTAACTCACCCGTGTTTACACGAGAGTGAGGGTAGCCACGGATGAATAAATGTTCGAACTTATTTAGCAAGAGTTTAAGTTCATTGATTTGATCTTCATTATCTAAATCGCAATCTAATTTGTCAAATTTTTCACACTGTGATTGCATGTGATAGACCACCGATTGACATATCAATGTAGCCCCCTGAGAGCCCACCAACACGTTTATGTTTGAATTTTGAACGAGATTAATTTCTATAAGAATATCTGAACATATTTCGTAGTCTGGAACCACATGAAACTCGAGCTCTACCCTCATATTATCGATTAAACAGACTGTTGTCAATGTCGATAGAGATACTATTGTAAACTGACCAAGTCCCTTCAAGTATTTTACTATATCCATCCTCTTACCGGGTAATTTATTGGCAACGGATTCTCGTATTAACGAGCATTCGGGTCCGCTATCAAAAATTGCGAATATTTTGATATCACCAACAATCACTAGCATTGAATTTAATTGTGTTTTACCCACACAGTTAACATTGGAAATCACTGCGTTTTCACGTTTAAAACATGTTTCAAAAGTATGCCCTACCCTCGAACAGAACGTACAAACAGGCTTACTTTGTACTGGCTTATTACTTTGGGAAACATTCGCATGATCCAGTGGACGTGATTGAGGCTCATTAAACTTGTTACGGAAACGGCAATCGCGTATCTCATGACCCGACTTTTTACAAAACTGACAAAAGAGCGAAGACTTTTCGGGAAACCGAGGTCGCTTGGCAGTGCTCCCATGTTGCGTACCCAAAGTACTAGGATAAGAGCGCTTAACGCTTCGTATAGAAGAAGCTACCGAAATCAACTCGGGTACCGAAGCAGCCCTAGCATTCATCAATTCAATTCGCAGTCGTTCATCTCCAACACAACCAATGACGGCTTCGACCGCGTCATCATTTGATAATTTATCCTTGGTTATACGTTGCCAAAGCACCCAAGCTTGTGACAAAAACTGCGCTATGTCTTTAGAGTTGTCATAGCAATGTTCCCTAAAGCGAACTATGTCACGCAAGTATCTACTTTCGGGCTCAAATGTGGTAACCAACAGCTCACGCAATTCTGACCATGTGGTGGTAGAAACTAGCCAATTGTCAACCCATAACCTTGCGCGTCCTTTAAGCTACCAGCCTTCATTCTGACATCGTAGTCGCTCAGGTTATAGGTTTCCATTGCAGTACTTACATGTTGACACCACTCTCGTATCCCTATGTTAGTGTCGGGATCGTACGACGGTAAAAACACATCACTAATTTTCACTTTTTCAGATTGCGTTGAGACACGATCTGACATATGTTTCATCACTTGCAACATCTGCGAAAAAAACTCGGCTGGCACCCCGCTCACAGAAGCATTACTGTATTCATTATTTATGCCAGATGACGGAGCAGAAGTAGGTTCTGTATATCCTACTTCTGATAACGACGCATTTAGCTCAGCCGGGTTTTTAGGATGAGTGACGTCAGCAGTGCTGACGTCACCACAATTACTATTTATACTCATAGCAAATGATAAAAACACCTTTAGTACAAAACACAATATAAATTATTGGTGACAAAGGTTAACAATCTAACTAACAAGTAATAGTACTCACAAGAGCTCTTGCTTCCTCCAAGTCCAATACGAGAATGATCTTATACGCGGGTTGTTCCGTTTTAAATAGAATCTGAATACACTTTTTCTGTATACCGTCATAATTACAAAATGTTTGAACTAAAGTAAATATTAAACAAAATAACCAAACAAACCTTTGGTTGTTTGTCATAAATCGAGATATGAAATAAGAGTACGTTTATCTATTAAATCTACAAACAGTTACAAGTAATGGAAACAGTAACAAAGAACTACCCTTGACTCGTAACAAATCAATCAACTGCTAGTTTGACCTAAAAGTATGCAAACACTATCTGTAATCTTAACATCTTAATTTACTAGTTAAATTAATTGATTAAAATTCATTGATAATCAAATCGAGATTATTGCGCGTCGACATACACTATAACAGTAAAATAGAATAAGAATAATAAAAAAAATTAATGTACATTATTGTAAAAAAGCGTGGGGTGCATAGTGTCAATAGTTATAAACATTTATTGTCAGATGAGTAGAAAAATCATCACTTTGATAATATCATAAAAAGGACTTCAGATGCACCCCACGCTTTTTTACTGTAATGTACATTCATTTTTTTTTACACTGTACTTAATCAAACTTAATCAAATTTACACTATTCTTAATCCAAATTTATTAAACTTTATTTTCTGTTTTTTAGTTGGATTTTCTATAAAAGCGTGTTTTTAATTTTAGTTTTTTTAAACTATTATTTATTTTTCATTTTTTAGTTAAATTTTTTGGTTTTTTTCTGTAAATCACGGTTATAAATATATTATGGATATTATAAAATGACAATAGAATGCGTATTAGATTTGTCGGGACATATATGTAAGTATAAGGAACAAGACGCAACTACCATATTAGTTTTTATAAGGTTGTGCTGAACTGAGTGCCCGAAAGAGCAAGTCTGGAACTGCACGCATGCGTAGTTCGCGCACTAGCTCTGTCTCTCTTACTCGCATGCAAAGGATGCGGAAAGAAATTAATTAATCCTGGCGAATCTAATTAGGATAATCGGATATTTTGATCGGATTATTGCATTGTCATCGACCTTGACAGGTGTGCAAAGTTTGAATCAAATCTGATCGTTCAAAGTAGGGCAAAATCGAGCTCAAAGGAGTCGGTTACATACAAACAAACAAACAAACATACAGCTGAAGCTAATAAAAGCGTGTTAAAAAGACTCCGTTCATTTAAACAAACATAACTTCAAAAGTGACAATGACGAGAAAAGTCCAGAAACTACCTTTTTTATACAATAAATGTTTGCATATAATGCATCAAAATATAGCTGGACTGTTGAATAAATCAGATTCTCTTACAGTATGCCTTAAAGAGCTTAAAACATCAAAAATTGAAATAGACGTGCTTTGTATTAGTGAACATTTTATGACAATATCATGTCAGCAATTTTTAACTATTCAGAACTACACTACTGCGGCATGTTATAGTAGGAATGACTGCAAAAGGGGAGGTACTTGTATCTTGATTAAAAAGGGACCTAATTGGAAAGAAATTCACGAAATTAAAAAAAAACAATAGAAAATAATTTTGAATGTTGTGCAATAGAGCTAACTTCTTATGACACAGTGATAGTATGCTTGTATAGAGTGCCTAAACTAAATAACTTAAATATCTTCTTTAGACAACTAGAGGCATTGTTAAAATTTTTGAACAAAGTACCTAAAAATCATATTGTAATTGCAGGTGACTTTAACATAGATAGACTTAAACGTAATAATTTTACTCTTGAGATGGAATGTCTATTGTCAAACTACAATTTATCACTTGAACTAAATCAGCCAACTAGATCGGCGAGCCTAACCTGCATAGATAATTTCAACATTTCAACATAACTTACACAAAAAATGTACGTGTATAGTTACTGAACTGGCTCTATCTGACCACACCGCTCAAATACTAAACTTCCCAGTAAAAACTGTATGTCTCATAAACCGTTGGCGCATAAAGAGGCGGGACTATTCCCAAGAGAACCTGGCAAAGTTCAAATAATGCTTAGAATATATGTCATTCTTAGAAATGTACACCTGTGATGAACCTAATGCCGCGTACAGGTCGTTTATTGAAACATTTACCTTTTTCTATAAATTATGCTTTCCATTAAAAGAAAACTCGATAACTACAAATATCAGACCGCAGTGGGTATCTCGTGGAATAAAAATCTGCAGCAAACGAAAAAGGTACTTGTTATGGAAATATAGATTACAACCAAATGATAATAATAAAAAACAATTTAAACATTATTCTACTATCATCAAAAACGTAATGAAGCTCACTCAACGGGCACAAAACAGTTACAAAATAAAAACATCCGTAAATAAATCTGAGGCAATTTGGTCCATAATCAGTAGCACTAAACAACGACTACCTAAAGATACAATTTCTAAAATAAATCTAGGCAATAAAACAACTCATAATGCAAGGAATTTAAAGCTATCATCAATTGAAATGAGAAATGTACCAATAGACAAGCCGGAATCCAAGTCTGCTCTGGGCAGAATAGTTCAAGATACCTGCAAAATTCTCCAAGTAGATATTAAACCAAACGATATCCGAGGTGTATATCGCTTGAATAGTAAAGCAGGCAAGAGCACAATTATTGCAGATTTAACAACCGTCATTACGAAAAATGTTGTTATAGATGCAGCCAAGAAATACAATAAGCAACATACTAGCCAGCTACTTACATCGGCAACTATTGGACTACAAGGACCAGAAAGTCCCATCTATGTATCTGAAGCCCTGAAAAGTAAAGGCCGCAGGTTATTTTTCTTGGAAAGAGATTTAGCCAAGACACACGGATACAAGTTCTGCTGGTCAACCCGAGGCAAAATATTCTTACGGAAACGGCTGAATTACCCCACATCGAGGTCAAGTCTGAAGCGCAGCTGACAGCTTTAAGAAATCAGAAATAATTAGGTCTACAATCTTACAGTTCCTATGGCTTTCTTAAAAATAATTACCTTGGTTTTTTTGTTGATGGTGTTTTGTATGAATGTCTGTTGTTTACACGCAAACTCTTTACATCGATGCAAGTATTTGTTTATTTCATATATTGTCACGAAAATATTTTTGTCTCGTAGGGGACATTTGGAAGTTTAAAATTGTAAACCTCGGTTTTTTGATGTAAAAAACTTTTTATTTCTTGTGCTAATGTACAGTACAAAAAAGTCTGTGTTGGATTGCCTTGACATTCTTAACAATATATTAAAAGTAGAAAATAGTGGGTAGTCAGTAATACGACTATGATGCGTTCCATTATAGACAAAGTCTATGCGCTTAGACATCCTCCCCCTCGTTGAGAATCCATTTTCAACTTAGCAATCTTCGTCGACTGTTGGCAAGGGGCAGATGCGGGTAAGTGGTCTTCTAAAACAGCCTCGGGTCGTCTCGATGTCTGCGACTCGCGAGATGCCATCAGCTCCAGGAAATAAACGGCTAACTCGTCCCATGCGCCAACATAGTGGTGGAACATTGTCTTCCTGTAAGAGAACCAAATCTCCAACGCATAATTTCGTGGAATTAGAGCGCCATTTGGAACGCTGCTGCAACTCTCCAATATTTTCCTTTTGCCAACGTTGCCAAAAGTGTTGGCGGATTTGCTCCAATCTCTTATAGCGATCAAGACTTGTTGCATTCTGATTTCCAATTGAAGGCGTAGGTAATGAATTTAGAGGGCGTCCTATCAGAAAATGCCCGGGTGTTAGGAAAAGATAATCGTTAGGAGATGAGGAAAGAGGACATAAAGGCCGACTGTTCAGAATAGCTTCTACCTGCGCGAAAAGAGTAGATATTTCTTCAAATGTTAGATGGGTGTTACCCATCACACGTTTTATATGGTATTTAGCGGATTTTACGCCGGCCTCCCAGATACCCCCAAAGTGAGGAGCAAAACAAGGCGAAAAAATGAATTTTATACCCTCATTATGAGCAAATTCTGTGAGAGAAGATTCATTGGCCCTTAAAAAATCTCCTATTTCTCTGGCAGCTGCTACAAAGTTGCGACCATTGTCAGAGAATATTTCCGCTGGCTTGCCTCGTCTGGATATGAATCTACGTAACGTAAGTATATATGACTCTTTAGACTAATCGCTTACTGCCTCAAGGTGCACGCACTTGTACCGAAAGCAAACGAATACACACAAGTAAGTTTTGGTTACCCGAGCACCTCGACCTCTCTTATTAATGGTATAAAATGGTCCAGCGAAGTCTACACCAACGGTGCGAAAGGGAAAGTCAGCTGTAATCCTTTGTGCAGGTAAGTTTCCCATCATGGGAGTCATTGTGTTGCCCTGCATGCGCCTACATGTGACACAACTATGAACCGTGCGACGGGCCAGATGTCGACCATTGATCGGCCATACAACATCTCTGACACAAGCCAGTAATAGTTGGGGTCCAGCGTGCATGTTATTTAGATGCTGGTATTTAAAATAAATCTTGGTTAAGTGATGAGAGGAATGCAAGAGAATAGGATGTTTTTTATTGTAATCGTAGTTGGAAGCATCTATTCTACCACCAACTCTGATAACTTTATTGTCATCTAAAAAAGGCGTTAGAGATAAAATATTGCATTTAGGGCTAAGGGACTTATTCCTTGACATTAAATTATACTCATGAGCGAATGACTCTTGCTGAGATATTTTACATAACGTTGCAAATGATGACTCTAATTCATTCACGGTTAGTATGCCGGTAATCTTGTCTTTGGGAGAACGTGCATTATGAATGAAACGTTTAATATAGGCAAATATACGTCTCAATTTAATAAAACTAGAGTATTTGATTATAACCTGTTCTAATGATTTCTCCTTGCAATTATCACTTAATAAAATAGAATTTGATTTTAGTTCTGGAATCTCTGAATCATCCAATGATCCATGTAAACTTGGCCACAATTATTCTTGACACTTAAGAAAATGTGGACCAGACCACCAGATATCCATTGCTTCGAGCTGGTCAGGGTTAACTCCTCTTGATATCAAATCTGCTGGATTTTGATCAGTTGGAACATAGCGCCATGCTGAGCATTCGGTCAGTTCTATAATTTTAGAAACCCTGTTGGCTACAAAGGTTTTCAATTTTTTATTGCTTTGAAGCCAATTAAGCACGACACTTGAGTCGCACCAGTGGAATGAAAGGTCTAATTTGTATCGAAGTGAATCTACAACTGATTTATATAATTCGGCTGCCAACAAGGCGGCACACAACTCAAGGCGTGGTATAGTAGTAGCCTTAAGAGGAGATACCTTTGATTTAGCACATAATAGTTTTACTGTGACGTCACCATATGCATTAGTGGAGCGCATGTAAATACAGGCGCCATAGGCTAATTGAGAAGCATCACTAAAGGTGTGAATTTCTCGACTGACTGGCGAGTCACATAGGACTAACCTAGGAATTTGTAAGTTTGATAGAAAGTGTAAATTGCCAACAAAGTTAATCCAAGATTTTTGTACTTTGTCACCGACTGGCTCGTCCCAGTCAGTTTTCGCAAGCCAAAGAGACTGTAGTAATATTTTAGGCTGAATAATGCATGGACTTAAAAGCCCTAGAGGGTCGAAAATTTTAAAAGATGTGGACAGTATGGTTCGTTTTGTAATTGCTTGGTCTTCTTGGGGAACTTTAATAGAAATATTTAGAGTATCCTTGTATGGATTCCATCCCAAACTAAGGGTGCTTGTAGAGTCGCTAAAACTTATAGTGTTGTTTTGATTAGTGCCTGATGATTTTGAAATTGATGGTAAATTAGATTTGAATTTACGAAGATTGAAACCACCGCATTTCAAAGTACTAGATAGCTTATCCAGTAAATATAGCAAATGCGACTCATTGTCTGAACCGGTGATGACGTCATCGACATAGAAATCGTGTTTAATTATAGTACCTATGTGCTCGTCATTGCACTCATCCCCCAATTGCCACAAACACCTTGTGCTCAAATATGCTGAGCTTGCAAGGCCGTAAGTCACAGTATTTAACTGCAAGGTTTGTATAGGCTTCGACTCATCTTCTCTCCATAATATTAGTAACAAGTTGCGGTCGCGCTCGTCTACTTCAACTTGTCGGTACATCTTCTCAATATCACCATTCAGAATGTATTTATATTGACGGGCGCGGATTAAAATGGAGAAAAGAGAGTCTTGTATTTGTGGGCCTATCATAAGTATGTCGTTCAGTAAAAATCCGGAGGAGGTACATGCCGACCCATCGAAAACTACACGCGTTTTAGTAGTATCACTATTAGGCTTAAAAACTGCGTGATGACATAAGTAGTATGATGGGTATGGTTTGCTGGTAGGGCATTTTCGTAGATGGCCTAATTCGTCATACTCCCTTATAAACTTAGTATAATCATTTTTTAGCTGGGCGTTCCTTCTAAATCGTTTCTCTAATGTAAGGAACCGCTTTCTGGCCATGGGATAGGAGTCACCTAGACAATCCGGTGTCTCTATGAGAGGTAACCTGACACAAAATTTACCGGATTGTAAACGATAAGTATTAGCTAGATATTCTCTTTCACAGGCCCTTTCTACTTCAGTATGTAGTGGTCTATCGGGGACTTGCTCTAGATCCCAAAAGATTTTTAGTTGTCTTTGAATATCCTGTATAGTATCACTATCGCGACTAATAGTCGAAGTATTACATTTAAATGTTTTTATTTGTGGTGCTATAAAATTAGTAGTTATAGAACCGGCAATCAGCCAGCCTAATTTAGAATATTGTAATTTGGGCATATTTGGCCCTAATGAACGCTGATCACAACTCAATAGGTCCCAAAATAAGTCAGCACCTATTAAGATGTCTATAGTGGAAGGCTCGTAAAACTTAGGGTCTGCGAGTCTTATATCGTTGGGTATTTTGTGAAGTAATGTATGTATGAAAACATTTGGCATATTTGTGATTTGCTTTAGTACATAGAACGATTTAATTAATGTATATTTGCTATTTAATGACTGTAGTTCAACAATGCAACTTTGATTTATCTTCTCTGATAAATGATTTCCAATACCCATAATATTGATAGTTTTCATCTTGCACGATTTGAGTGAGAGTTTGTCCATGAGTGACTGACTAACAAATGAGGCCTGACTTCCGCAGTCTAGAAGGGCCCTAACCTCCATAGATTTATTTGTGCAAGGATTTATTAACCTTACAATAGCAGTACATAGGAGGACTTGAGTCCTCTCGGCTTCATGGGTAATCGAGGTATTGACCGAGATGTTTGCGCTCGAGGTCGCATCGCTACTCTTTACATTAGCTAAGTGTAGAAGTGTGTTATGTTTACGTTTGCATTCTCGGCAAGGACCTAGCTTGCAGTCTTTTACACTATGACCTAACCGAAGGCAGTTTAGACATAACTGAAGCTTAGAGGCTTCGGCCTTTCGCTCAGGAATACTTTTTCCTAGGAATATGGGACAATCATAAATCCTGTGATCTTGCTTGCAGATTACACAGGAAACCTTATATACTTGCGAAGTGGAGGCCAAAGTTTTTATAACGTGTGAAGAGTTACGATTGGTAGAAAGCGTTGGCACCGATTTAGTCTTATCACACTTGCTTGGAAATATTTTATCTAAAACATTAGCCCGATCAGTCAGAAATTTATGAAATTGTTTTAAAGAGGGATCTTTTGTTTTAAAGAACATCTTGAAGTTCGTTGCGATATTCCTCCCACTTTACAGTAGTGCGTTTATCAAGCTTAGAGGAAATTAGGTGAATTACAAGTGTGTCCCAATGTTCAACGGGTTCGCCCAAACTAGATAACGCTCTTAAATTTTTTGTTACATTATCAACTAGGGAACGTAGTGAATTATTAGACTCCCGAATAATACTTATGTTGCATAGGGCGTCAAGGTGATGATCTATGAGCGCACGCTTGTTGTCGTAACGCTCGCACAAAAGCTTCCAAGCGGTTTCGTAATTGCTTTCAGATTTACCCAAATTAGATATAATTTGAGCCGCCTCACTTTCCAAATAACTTTCTAAATAATGAAATTTGTGAATAGGTTTAACACGTTCGTTATTATGAATTAAGGATAAAAAAGTATCACGAAACTCAAGCCAGCGGAAATAGGCTCCATCAAATTTTGTTATCTGTATTTGTGGAAGCTTGAATTCTGAATGATTACAATGGAATGAATGATCGTGCTGAGACTGAGACGAGTCAAGCGAGCTGGTATTGTTTATGTGCTCATTCGATTTATCTAAAAACTCCTGCGCAGTGGCAAGATGAAAGGTAAATATCTGCTCGATATCATCACGCTCATCAATCTCATTGCTCATATTTTCACAGTTTAAAACCTCAATTTGTTCTTGTAATTCATCGAATCTATCTCGCATAGCCCGTAGTTTCTCAATATTTATTTCTAATTCTTTAATTTGAAGTTTTGTTAAAGTTAATGGAGATACTAAATCTAAATATTTTTTAAACTTTGTGAGCCGACCTTTAACGGAACTACGTTTAGCTAAAAGCTCCTTCAGTTGCTTGGTACTGACATCCTCACTCACAGACATATTGCAAAGATAAAATTAAATTCTTGGTAATAGTTGTGATTAAATAACAATAAGGCAAAGTGAGGTTCAATTATAAGTTACGTTATGCGCTAACACAATGAAGGAATAAAACTATAATTAATTGATACGCCTTATCTGATACTCCTGTCTCCGGGCCACGGGGACGCCGGCGTCTGGTCTGCCGCTCGAGGCCTGGAGCGCCCGCTGCAGCGCTGCAACGCAGCAGGCCGCGGCGACTGAGTAGCTATTCAGCGCGGCGCTGGAAATAGTCGGCATAAAACGATTTGAATTATTCTGTTTCCAACAATAACAACACTTTAGAACTAATTGATGGATGTATTATGTTGTTGTAGTTAGATTAGGAAACCGTAAAACGTTATTTATTGCTTAATTAAGATTGTTGAATTACCTAACATATGAAAAAAAGGGACAAGTGATTATACTTGAATTTCGTACGGTACTTGTGAATTTATTTTAATTTTATAATCTTAGGCGATTATACTATATTATTGAGCTTTACGTGTTATTGTGTTAATTGTTGTAATATAACATGAAACAATTGCGTAGTTAAGGCTATATAAATAAGTAACCTGTTTAGACGGAAGGGGTAAATAGGTAAAGGTCAAAAGGTCAAAAGGAGGGCACTTAACTGATAGACGTGATGATTCCAGGCGCTGCTGCTACAGCTGCAGAGACCTCTGTCACCTGTTTGTCGTGTTCACGTTCCTCTCTTGTAAAGGATGACCTCTGCCTTCACTGGAAGTGACTTGTAAAATTGTTTGTAGAATGTGGACGTTGAATCTTGACGAATCCAAGGCTGGGCGCGGCGCTGGGTTTGCTGACCGACCTGGCTAGCTTGGTCGTAGTTTCTTGTCCTTTAGTTACTATGTTTGAAAATCTTGAGTAGCAATTTTTCTTAGGTATTATTGTACGATGATTTGATTGTTGATTGATGTGATTGTCCTGTCACGGTCGCCAATTAATGTCTCGTAGGGGACATTTGGAAGTTTAAAATTGTAAACCTCGGTTTTTTGATGTAAAAAACTTTTTATTTCTTGTGCTAATGTACAGTACAAAAAAGTCTGTGTTGGATTGCCTTGACATTCTTAACAATATATTAAAAGTAGAAAATAGTGGGTAGTCAGTAATACGACTATGATGCGTTCCATTATAGACAAAGTCTATGCGCTTAGACAATTTTAATTTCAAAGTATTTGGATAATGCCGCTATTTTGGAGTGTCTTAAATTGTTTGTGCCCCTAATTAAAAGAAAACATTTACATAGGTCACGGATAAAATTCAAATTCGATAGATTTAATAATAATATCTTAAGTAGCAACATTGGTAATATCAAAGCTGGCCACATTTGTCCACACTAGAGTCCAATGAAACTTATTTTAAAATTCTAACACAAAATATTCGAAGCATAAACAGAAATTTCAATGATTTCGAGGTCCTCTTAACTAGATTAGATATTGAGTGTAAAATTTACATACTCACAGAGTCTTGGAACTCTAAAGTTTCAAATTACCCTTTCCTAAAAGATTATGAATCTCACTACACAAAAAACAATCAAAACCAGAATGACGGAATTGTTGCTTACACAAAGTTGGGCCTAAAATGTTCAGTTCAAGAGGTTTACGTGGATGATGCGTCTTGTTTAGTTATAAAGATTGACAGAAAAACGGTCGTGATCGGCGTCTATAGATCACCATCTCATAAGAATATCAATGAATTTTTGATATCATTTGACAAATTACTAATTTCATTAAAAAAAATTGAAAATATTATCTTAATGGGTGACTTAAATATAGATGTAAAACCAAATAGTGAAGATCGAAATTCATATGAATACTTAAACATGTTGGTAAGTCATGGTCTACTACCAGGACATGAAATTCCAACTCGTGAAGATAACTGTATAGATCATGCTATGATTAAGACAAACTTCTCAACTATGACCATGGTTTTGTCAACTCCGTTAATGGATCACAGTGCTGTGCTTATTTATCTAAAATGAAATCATTCAACTAATGCCCCAACATATTCAAATAAAATAAGAAAAATTAACTATGATGCTGTTGTTGAGGAACTTAAGACTATAAATTTTGACTGTATTACGAACTCTCAGGATCCGAACTGGTCGGCTGAACAATTATTATCCATTATGAATAAATATTCAAAGTAATACTTTTATAGTTATTACACCCAGGCAGTCACGATGTATTAAACCATGGATTACTCCAGGACTTGTCCGCTGTATAAGAAATCGTGATCGTATGCATATGAAATGTAAAAAAGAGCCTACAAATGAAATAATAAAAATTACATATGGTAGATACAAGAATTTTTGCAATGACTTGTTAAAACGATTAAAAAGAAATTATGACAAAAACGAATTAGGAAAATATGCTAAAGACCCGAATATGAAATGGAAGATAATTGATTCTATAACAAACCGAAAAAATAAAAACAAATCAACTGATAATCTCCTTAAAATAGCCAACACACCTGAGGTAGCAGTGGAAAAAGTAAATGACTTCTTTTCTAACATTGGAACCGCTCTGACAAACGAAATAATATCTAAAAGAGTTAAAAACAATTTATTCAGGGTTAAATCACAATATTCACCAGTTAATTCATTGGTACTATTAAAAGCAACGGAACTAGAAATTGAGTCTATAATTAGGAACTTAAAGAGTGAAAGCGCCATGGGTTGGGATGGCATACCCACTAAATTGTTAAAAATGGCTAAAACTATAATTACACCTATTATGACCCATATTGTTAATCTTTGTATAACAACTGGTGTTTTTCCTCAAGTTTTTAAAACATCCATCATCCATCCTGTTTACAAGGCGGGGGCCAGAGATTGTGTCAACAACTATCGACCGATCTCGGTACTGCCTGCTTTGTCGAAAATTATAGAAAAAGTTATGAACAAGAGACTGATGTCGTATCTGGAAGAAGGAAATATATTATCAGATAACCAGTTCGGGTTCCGAGCTGTTAGATCGACAAAGCAGGCGGTCACCGAGCTCGTGGACTGTGTAGCTTCCCATATAGACAAGAAAAGAAAATGTATTGGAGTGTTTCTAGACCTCGCAAAAGCTTTTGACACGGTCTCTGTTCCGGGTCTGCTAGACAGGATGGAAAAAGTAGGTATTCGAGGTAAAACGCTGGAGCTCTTTGCTAGTTATCTTAAAAATCGAACCCAAAGGGTTACGATCGATGGCCTCATTAGTAGTGATAATTGTACTCATTATGGCGTTCCCCAGGGCAGCGTTTTGGGCCCAACTTTGTTCCTGATCTACATCAATAATGTATGTAATCTGAATTTAAAAAAATTGCAATTTATTCGCATTTGCAGATGATACTGCACTTATATTCTACGGGAACACGTGGGGGGGAGGCAAAAATGCAGGCTGAAGTCTGACTTAATATTGTTTCAGAATGGCTTAGTTCAAACCTACTGACACTAAATGTTGCTAAAACAAAATATATTCTTTTTATAAACACAGAGCGTACTTTACCACCGAGTTTTGCCCTGCAAATTCATGATAACTCTTGCTTTAATATGCCTACAATTGAAAACAGCTGCACTTGTGCCTTCCTCGATAGAGTTCCAACCATAAAATACTTGGGAGTATTGTTGGATGAGAGACTGACATGGTGTCCACAGATAAACCAACTCGTAGATAGAACTAGGAAATTAATTTATATTTTCAAAAAACTCCGACACGTTGCTAATTACGATCTAATAAAAACAATTTACCTTGCTCTTGCTCAATCTGTTCTGAGTTACGGCGGTGCACTTAAAACGCACATGATTAAACTTGAAAGAGCCCAAAGAGTATTACTGAAGGTAATGACCTTCAAACCCTTAAGATATCCTACAACCGACCTTTACGTTGAGTGTGAAGTACTTACAGTTAGAAAATTGTTCATTTTAGACTTAATATTAACCCAACACCAAAAATTATCGTATGATCCTTGCGGCGGATCGATCCGGCAGGGTGGTGTGTCGGACTCGGACCGACTTAAACCACACGGTGTGAGAATCTGCGCCTGTAATAGGAGGGATCCGGGAACAGCTGTTATTAAGACATCCGGACCCCTCCTAGCGCCGGCCTCAAAATTTTTTTTCCTCTCTTTAGGCGACGTCCGGCACACGCGGACGCCGCCCCCCGCGGCTGGCCAAACTAATGCGGGTGGAGGGGAAACCCACCCCGTCCACCCGCGGCCAAACTCAGGGCGGCATGAGGCGCAGGTGAGCGTGATCGGGTCCGAGTGGAGGTCGTCCTCCCGGGCCTTCTCCGCCGCCTCCTTCTGCGAGATTACTTCCTCGCAGAAGGTTGCGACCGCGGTAAAACAACTGTCGCTACCGGCCATGGAGCGTACTACGGCCGGTAGCGAGAGATCCACTCCGATGACTGCAGTGAGGGCCCGGCGCTGCGTCGCCCATGCGGGGCAGACCGCCAGCGTGTGCTGGGCCGAGTCCTCACTGCAGTCGCAGTGGTGGCAGGCGGGACTCAGTTCCCTCCTAGCGACCGAGTGCAGGTACTTTCCGAAGCAACCGTGCCCGGAAAGCACCTGCGTCAGCCGGAAGGTAAGGGTCCCGTGCTGCCGCCCTGCCCACTCGGCGATGACCGGCTGGAGAGCCTCCACGTCGGCGAAGCCAGCGCGTGGAGTCTCCAGCCGGAACGACCAAAGAGCCATCGTGGCTCGGCGAGCGGCTTCGCGCCATTCGCGCACGTCTTCTAGCTATCAGTGAATGTGTCGATTCTGAATTGTGATGTTGTGTCTTGTCTTGTCTTGTCATTGTTGACTAGTTTGAGTGTCGAAATGCGTTGTAATAATTTTTAAATAGTAATTTTGTATTTGACTAAACTTATGTTATTTACATTATTTGCGAATATATAGAAAAAGCAATGGCCTGTCTTTAGGAAAAATATTTATTATGTATTAGCGACTGTAAACAAACCAAATGGTTAACCGTATTAATTGCATAACGTTACTTTTGTATAGCAACTGAAAATGAGCATAATTATTGTACAGAGCTAAATAAATTATCGTGTCAGATATCATAGTTCTAAAGATACCTTAATTATTTTATTTCTTTTGTATGTATGTAGGTATTAAATGTCTAGATCTCTTTTTGAATTTAGATATTTGATAAGTTGAACTTTTATAACAATTTTTTTATTATTCTAAATTCATACATAGCAAGTACATACTTACACAGTATTTTGGATTATATGTAATTATATTTTTTAAATTTGATAGGCTATGATAGGAGTGGAGATAAAGCGATGCTCACGCAGCTAACCAAGATTGTGCCATAAGTATGATTTATGTAAGTGCGCCTTTTCACGATTCACTTAATAGAACTTTCGAAATAATGCGTTAAAACTATTCTATACATTCAAAAATTAGAGTTGACGCTTTCATTGTTGGCTAACTAATTACTAAATAACATATGAATGATGGTTTTTGGGTAATGAAATACTACACGATTGAAAAGGTGCACTACAGACACATTTGGACACCAATATAGATCTACACTTTCTGGGTTGCTTGTGTGGCTTACTGGGGGTGGCGTTGTGCAAACTGGTTGATCGCGCCATGTGTAATGTTTGAATTACTTACTTTTCACTTAGCCTTTTCGATGAATGCATATTAATTTACATGTCTACATATTCTGTAAAAATATATAGACTGTGCTACTCTGAAAATATGAAACTTTGTAGTAGTTTTTGTTTTATTGTTTTTTATATTCAATTTTTTTTTTTTTTTAATTCTGTAACTTGGCAATCTGTGTTAACACAATAAGCCATTCAGATGAGGTATCTTGATCTATGTATTTTAGCAGAAGGTATTCATAAGAGTACGTTTCATCTGGTGTCACCAAATCTCACGGTTAGTGTAGGGACACTATGCCGTTTCAATCGGGAATATACAATACTCTCTTTGCCTTCTAGTTTGGATGCTAATTCGTTGACGTGAGTTGATATTCTCGTCTGATAGCTTTCACTATATCTAGCGATCTCTTGTTTGACGGTAGTGATCTTTAGGTCCTCGTGTATATATTTGTTGCTCACATAGTAGGGTATATCCAGCATGGCTCTCAAAGTCTTGCTTTGAAATCTTTCAAGAATCTCTATGTTGCTATTGCTAGCAGTACCCCACAGCTGGATCCCGTAAGTCCAGATTGGTTTAAGGATGGTCTTGTAAATAGCTATCTTGCTTTCATGTGAGAGGCTTGATTTGCGTCCTATCAGCCAGTACATGGATCTGACTTTCGTATCCAGCTGTTTACGCTTGGTCCAGATATGCTTTCTCCAGATGAGTCTTCGATCCAGATGCATACCCAAATATCTGGCATCTTCAGCTTGAGGAATTTCTTCATTATAAAGCCTTTTTGGGGGACAAGTCTGCCTTCTCAAGGTGAAAGTCACATGGACAGATTTTTCTTGATTAACCCTAATACGCCATTTATCAAGCCACTTTTCCACTTCATGGCTGTGGGTTTGTATGTTGGCTGATGCTATAGCGGGATCCACGTGTACCGACAAAAGGGCTGTATCATCCGCATACGTGGCAGTCACAGTATCAACGTGCCTTCTTTGATTTACTTTGTCCTTTATTAGTTTGGGGTAGTGAGCAATTTGTGTCGTTTTCGGTCTTAGATAAGACGTAGATTCTTTCGCCGCTAAGTGAATAAGCTTACTGAGAGTTTCGATAGCTGTTTCAACGCTATCTACATTATTAAGTGGCAAGTTCAAGTTAATGGATTCTGAGATTTTAGTTCTGTGTCTGTCCCAGTCTGTTGTCTGGTTATACAGTCTTTGTTGATACTCAACTATAATAGCCTTACAGTGAACGTTGACAATTACTGGTGTATGGTCTGACGACAGGTCAGTACATTCTTCTACGTTCATTTATCTGAGCGGGATATTTTTGGTTATGAAAAAGTCCAATAGGTCTGGTACCTTTTGTGGGTCCGCTTGGACCTTTGACTTTGGTGGGTGTGGTGTGGACTTTGGTGGGTCGATCGTAGCCACATAGAGTTGTCGTCCCCGTGGCGAGGTTAGTCTCGAGCCCCAGAAAGCGTGTTTTGCGTTCCAATCGCCACCGCAAATAAATCTGTTTCCTAGTGTGTTGAAGTAGGTCTTGAACTCATCTCTTGTAATGACATGCCTAGATGGGCAGTAAATTGCAGACACTGTTGTTTCTGTTTTATTATCCTGAATCCTCACCGAAGTTGCTTGTATCTTTTCGGTTTTGGTTTCCCCAGAAAGATAATGTTTGATGTTTTCTTTTATTATGATTGCGGTTCCTCCATGTGAATTACCAGAAGGGTGGTTTGTCGTATACACCATGTAATTTTTAAGTTGGAAATGAGTTTTTGGTGTGAACCTTGTTTCTGAGATTAAAGCCACGTCCACTCTTTCAAGTTTCAAGAAGAGTTCAAGTTCCTGGCGACGTTCTGTCAGCCCGTTGGCATTCCAGGTGATTATTCTAAGGTTTAGGGGTGCTTTATAAGGCTTGTGAATAATTGGATCATACGATCCATCATGTTGTCTAACAAAATATTTATTATGTTTTGAAATTTGTTGAACATGGCGTCTAGAACTTCCCCGAAATTATTTGGGTTCTTGATATCGGTTATTGATCCCGTTGTGTTTTCTTGTTTTGTCACTTGTGCATATGTGATATTTGGTTTCCAGTGATTGAAGAGATTGTAGTTCTTAGTTTGGTGGTTTTCTTGTACAGTTTGTGTCGGGTTTTTGCGGTATTGATTTTGCGTTATGTTGTTTGTGTTCCCATTACTTTCTTTGCCCTTTCCTGTCTTGTTTTTCGAAAGTAAGTCTTTGTATTGTTTGTACTTTATGCAGCCTTTGTAACTAACTGGATGTTTTTCTTGGCAGTTGGCACAATTTGCCTCGGTGTCCGGTCTTTTTAAACAGCTTGTTGTTGAGTGTTCTTCCCCGCATTTTACACATCTGAATGGTCTGTTGCACTGGTTTTTTGCATGTCCAAATCTTTGACATCTTTTACATTGCAAAATGTCTAGCTTTTTGTATGGTGCTTCAAATGAGACTTTTACGTAATTCACTCTGTTGATTTTAAAAATTTCCTTGTTGTTGTGTTTAGGCTCAAGATCTACATAGAATAAGGGTAGTGGTTGTTTTGTGTTTTTGTGTTGTACATTTGTGATGTGCCGTACTTCATGCCCAAGTTCGAAGAGCTCTTTTTTAATTAGTTCTGTGTCTTCTGATGAGTGAAGACCACGTAATACTACTCTGTAGGCTCTTTCGCTTTTAAGTTTGTATGTGTAATGGCTAACGTTATTATCTATAAAGTTAGCTCTTATGGTTTTGTACGTCACCAGGCATTATTTTAACTATGTGTCCTGACCTCAGAGTTGTCATAGTATATTTGTCGGTATTTACAATTGAGGAGAAGAGTTTCTTTAATGTCGTTATGTCTATAACTCCCGTGACAAATATGGGTTCTGGCTTTGGCGGTTTAGGCTCCTTAGGTTGTTGACTGAGTTCGTCGTGTCTTGCTGACTCTAAGATTTGGAATCTGTTTTCTGTTGTTACTGCATATGTTGTCTTATTTACTTTAGTATTTTTCTTTGTCCGTTCAGGACTAGATTCCGCTTTCCTTTTCATAGGCACCTGATCGTTTTGCCAGGGTTGATTTTTTTTAGCTTGTGCATCATTCGTATCAGATGTATTCGATTCCTCTTGCACCTTATCATTTGGAATTGTTTGTTTTGGTGTTTCAATTGGTAGAGTTCCAAGTGAGGGGCTCCTTACACGTGCAAACATGCTTTTTTGGAGTACTTGTTGTGTCATCTTTGGCTTGTTTTGGTTTTCTTTTTCATTATTGATGCTCATTTTGTTCCCACGAGTAGGGTCGATATAAAAGGTCACTTGAAGGGTGACGCCCATTCCTCCAAGAAGGCGATCTTCAACGACGTTTGCCATGGCCGACGAGGTTGGCGCTCGATACTGATCTCCCACCAGTCATGCATTCCATTGGCACGTGTCCCACCGTGGAATTGGGGTGATTGTTTTATAAAGGTTTTCTTCCTCTCAGCCCGGGCAATTAAGCCAAGACTCCCGATCGCTGAGTAGCGGTTGTGGGCGTGAGTATTCATTTCCTAACACCCACTGTTGTCTGACTGGTTAGGCCAGTATTGTCGGGTTATTTAACCGCCGCCCGAGACCCGGCGTTGAGGTTCGTTTAGCACCACCCGGGGGGCACGTGTAGGGTTTTGTTCAGGTATGCTTCCTAAGGACGCGAACCAGTCCACCCCCCTTTATATTCAATAAATGATTTTTTATTTTTTTATTTTTAATGTTGACAATAAAAAGGCTATCTGTGCAATATTTTGCGATATATCACAGGCGTTTGACTACATAGACCACAACATATTACAAAAAAAATTTGAGGTTTACGGTATACGTAGAAATGCACTCCAATTGATAAAATCATATCTGGAAAATAGACTACAATATACCTAAATCACTAAAATAGACAGAATTAAAAACAGGAAGTTACATACTCATCAGAATATCGCTCTCCTATGTTTGGAGGGCCACAGGGGAGCGTGTTAGGTCCTTTATTGTTTCTGCTATATATAAATGACTCGCCACGAGCAACTAAATATCCTATGACACTTTTTGCTGACGACAGTACTGTTATTGTAAATTGTAAAAATGAACACACTTACGAGAGCGACATTAATGAGACTATTACGTGTATCATAAATTACCTAAACAGTAATAACCTAAAAATAAATATTAAAAAAACTAAAGTAATGTTCTTCAGTCAACGTACTCTAATGCCATATGTTAATGTACACCATGAAAACAACACATTGAGCAGTGTAGATACAGCTAAATTCCTAGGGCACACAATAGATAAACGCTTAAATTGGAAAGTTCATACGGAAGAACTCTCCAAGCGAATCAGTTCTGCGTCATATGCCTTATTCAAACTGGCTCCAGTTTTAAATAAACATGCGCTACTAACAGCGTATCACGGTATGGTAGGATCAATCTTAAGATTTGGCATTATATTTTAGGGTAACTCAACGAATAGAGAACTCGTCTTTAAATCTCAAAAAAGAGTAATAAGAGCAATTTTGGGACTACAAACACTTGACAGCTGTAGACCAGACACCAACTAAGACTTGGTCATCATTCTGTGTCGAAGGCGCTTACAATGGGATGTCCTCAGGGATCGGTGCTAGGTCCATACTTGTAGAATATCGGCTTCGACGATTTTCTTGCGATACCAATACCATCCGGATGTACTCTGAACGCGTATGCTAATGACGGCTTATTACTGGTGGAATCTGATACTAGGGCGGGGCTTGAGAGATTAGCCAATAGATGTTTGAACTTGATATCTCAATGGGGTGAACGTAATCGCTTAACTTTTGCACCCAACAAAACCTTCCAGCTACTTTTAAAAGGTAACCTCAAATCACCGCCGAGCATTAGATTTGACAATGTTACTGTAAAAAATAAAACTACAGTATGTTATCTAGGATTAGTTTTAGAAAGAAACTTTTCATTTATCGAACATATTAAAATAGTTAATGAAAAGTCTAAAAAGAGTTTCTGTGCATTGACAAGGATATCAACTGCGACATGGGGTCTATCATTTAATACATTAAAGATCATATACGGAGCTACTTATTTAGGTTCTATGTGCTATGGTGCACCTGTATGGGCCGATAGGGCGACCGTAGGCGCTGTCCGTCGCAAACTGTTACAAGGCCAACGACTTGCACTGATATTCTTGTGTAAGGCATATAGGACGGTTAGCACTGAGGCATTGCCGGTGTTGGCGGGTGTGCTTCCGGTCGA
Source organism: Arctia plantaginis (assembly GCA_902825455.1). Taxonomy (NCBI): domain Eukaryota; kingdom Metazoa; phylum Arthropoda; class Insecta; order Lepidoptera; family Erebidae; genus Arctia; species Arctia plantaginis. The sequence continues at coordinate 44,239 of CADEBD010000328.1, read as the reverse complement.
TCTCGAGGTGCAGAGACGTGCAGCCATGTACTATTCAAGACAACAAAACATGGAATGCGATTTTTTGGGCGCGCGGGATCGCGGTAAAATTACAAGATTGCTTCAACAGCAGCCCGATGTCTATAATGACCTCATAGACGAATGGCAACAACGCTGGGATGAATCATCCAAGGGGCGCCATCTTTACTAATTCTTTCCATCTGTTCGCGAACGATTGTCGAGGATATGGCTTGAGGTGGATGACTGTGTCGCTCAATTTCTTACTTGTCATGGTAACTTTAAGAGCAAGCTTTATTCATTTAAATTAGTCGAGTCACCATTGTGTCAATGCTCAACACCTAACTCTCACTATGAACAGTCTGCTCATCATATCCTCTGGGAATGTAGTCTTTGGTATAATGAACGTAATATAATGCTGAATAGCTTGCAGGTGACATCTGGGGCGGTATACTATGGGGATCTTGTGTCAACTAGGGTGAATTTCCGTGCGTTTAGGCGATTCTGCCATACATATTATAGAAATCAAACATAGCTCACGTAGGACCCGTAATATTTGTGGCCGTGGTGCTTCCCTGTTTAAAAGGGTGTATGCCCATTTTACTTCATTTTGTCTCCCGCTTTGCTAAGGAGGGAAGTGGATTTACTGTATTTCCAACTCCTCCAATTTTCTTCTGATTAATTTCGTTGCGGGTTCCAAGACAGTTTAATTTCTTCCTGGGACTTCCCGAGTGTCATAACTCGGTGTGTTCGTGGGTCACTGCTGTGGATCCTGGTGTACAGGAGTTACAGTGGTGGGCGTGTGGGTGGGATTAGTCCCATTAAAAAAAAAAAAAAAAGACAATTTTTTAAAGATAACAGTATCTTGACTGTTCCGGCACTTTATATATTTGAAACAGCAGTCTTCTTCTTCAGCAATCCTAATATATTTAAACGTCTTCAAGACAAAACGATACGGAACAGACGAGATAATGATAGGTTATGCATGCGAAATGCTCAAACTGCACTAATGAGCAAGAGTATTTTTTGCATGGCACCTAGACTTTACAACAGAATACCTGGGGCCATAAGAGAACTCCACCTACATTTATTTAAACTTCACTTTAAAAAATATCTCATTAATAAATGTTTTTACACGATTGATGAGTTTTTTAAATGACCGTGATACTAGTGTACTTTGACGGTGACATTTCTATATTATCAATAATTTAACTTAACACCTTTCTTTGACCACTTAATTATTGTTATTATAATTGCCTGATATTTGACGAATAAAACTGATTGTCATTAATTTATGTATTGCATGTTATGTAGGTATCAGTTTCTGACGAAAAGTTTTGCACGCCTACCCGGCAGGATATGATGAAATTTTGTTAGTTAAATTGTCCAACCCTGTACTCATATTCATGCAAATAAATGATTATTATTATTATTATTATATCATTATCCCGTTTCGTAAACAGGACCCTATCAGAGTGGTCATCAGACAGAGAAGCTCGCTCTGAACCGAATGGTGATCTCTTAACAAGGCCCTGACTTACTCGTTTTTTGGCTTGGCATTACATTTTGGACACTCAGGTGCTTTGACTCCCTTTTGTCCACACCGGAAACACACCACATCTTTCGACTGTGTACAGCCTCAAGCAGTGTGGCCGCCTACACCACAGCGGAAGCATTTACGTGTGCTCGAGGTCGAAGGACGGGCCACTGCAGTTGAGAAGTTTTTGAACACATTTATTTTTTACATGGTGTAAATCCGAGGTGATCCCAAACTTATCCTAAGCTGGTTCATGAAATGCCTCAACCCTAGCACGCGCAAGGTCTAGGCGCTTCCCCAATCGCTTCAGATGGACTATTGATTTTACGTCATGAAGGGCCAATTCCTTCATGTAATCGGGCCTAATATTGTGCATCAAAATGTCCAGTTGTTCCTCACTGGGCATCTTGCACGAGAGTCTAGAGAACATGGCCTGCATTGTAGAGATATAGTTGCCCAATGTTTCTGATCGGGCCTGTATACGCTGCCTGATTTCATTATGGAGGCGATAATCGTAGTCCGGGAGGTCGAAAGTCTCTCTCAGCTCCTCTAACAGCCCTCATATAAGGTGAAGTTCTCATTGTTGGTGCGGAACCACGACAAGGCCGGACCGTCCAATAGGTCAGAGAAGGCTGTGAGGATCTTATTCTTGGTGACTTCCCGAGCACATCTAAGCTCCTCCAGTTTCTCAATGAAGACTCGTACACAAGAAGAGCCATCAAATTTTATACTAAAAGAATGTAAGTTAACGGGTCTATCCCTTACTACTGTTTTCGAAATAGGGTCGGAACTGGGTGCGTTAGTCGCATCGAGCGGTCCCCCCTCACCACAGGTGAGGTGTAGCCTATGTGATCACGATGAGTAGGATCGGTCTCCTTCTCCGAATCCTCAGAGTCCGAGTCGGTATCTGATTCAGACACAGACAAGATTTTGACTAAACGGTCACGGATACCTACTAGTTCTGGACAGTAAAAACTGCACCTGGCTAACCTAGCGAGAAGATAATTAGCCCTCAAAGCAACTCTAGTACGACAATTTTTATTTGAAACAAAGTCACCTGAAGAAAGTACCTGTTCCAGTTCAAGGACCTTAGGCTCGCAGACAGACAACTCAGAGACGGCAACAGCAGGAACAGCGGCGATGGCCTTAATGCTGCCACGCCGGATAAGCCGCAACGCAGTACGCAGCTCACTTCGCAGGCCGACAACCGTGTCATCCGAAATCGCTGAAATCCCCATGGCAGACAGTTTATTAACAAGTTCATCCTTTTTAAGGTAATTAATGCAATTAAGTAACTGGACCATGGTGGTCCACTATTTAAGTTCAATTATACAACAAATTAGCCTTTGTGGAAAGTTCAACCCTCAACAAGTTTACAAATTAATAATGTAGACTAAATGATTTTTACAGCTCCCAAAAGCAACTAATAAAAAAATGCTACTGAGTATACTTCTTCTCGATTAGATGACTTTCACAGTTAACAAAGTCCACTAATCTCAAAAAAAATTATATAAGCCACTAGGTATACTTCTTCTCGATTACAGTTACTTTGTGAGGTATCTACAAAAAAATTCTAATATTCTAGAATAAAGACACAATATTAACTAATAAAATTTCTTGGTCCAAGGAATAGGACACCTGGTATACTTAATTACTATTAACAGACTGTGAGGTAGTTTCAAATGAATTTTAATATTTTAAAAATTGAGAAACAAATTCAACTACAAAATTCTTGGTCCAAAATTTAAGCCACCAGGTATATATTCCTTAAGTCTGTGGCAACATTGCTGCACATCACTATGAATGAAATACGTAGTATCATGACAGTGCAACACTATTGGCTGTCAGTTTCTCGTGTCTATGACATTCATTCTTTTAGCTTGCTACAAAATGGATACTGTAACAATCGGTGATTGTATATAAAGTTAAAATATAAATCTTATTTCTGTGAGACACATACGGCAGTTTTATTGACAACAACACGTAAATAAACTGGTGAACTGGCCACCGTGATTTCGGGCCTTACGACACTAAAAGTCCACCAATTGTGAGGAATTTACAACACAAATTAACATTTTAAAAAATTGTTTTTTTTTGGGCAAGCTAGAGAGAATTACACAGATAAATATCTTCAGATTATTGCCACAGTAATCCAATGAATTGACATAGTTTACAATTATAAAAGTTTTCTTGACATAAATTGAAAGTAGGGTATGTATTCAACAAAACTATTGTATTATAATTTTCTGCCAGTAGGTTACAAAAATGGAAGGTACATAAAACTTTAAAAGGTTAATTACACCAGAATTACTGGGATAAAGGAACACACTAAATATACATGTATGCACGACTTCACCACGGTATAATTATAATACAGTATTGTAACTCGGCCGCATGATAGAAATAAATGCCTACAGCCGCGAGGTACGTAAACATGCGTTAGGGCTGCCCGTTGCCAGTATTTTAATTATATTTGCCTACTTTCTGTTTCTATTTAGATTTGTGATTGTAAATATCCTTTTTATATAAATAAATGAAATACTTTGTATATTGAATAGGAAGTGTTCAATAAAAATGCGTGTTGTTTTTTGATTGGTAGATTTAATTATTTTATTTTCTTTCTGCATTGGAGGAGTTCAAGTTTCAATTTTCTTTTTCTTGGAGTGTTGCTAGAGAGACTCGTTGAGGTTTGAGCAAAGATTTTATTTGTTGCATTTTCAGTCTGTGTACTATTTTCATTTCCTACCAACGGAGCAGTTTGGGTTTGTTTATCTTCTTTTAGAGAGACTCCTGGATCAGTACTAGCTAAGCTTGGCAGCATCAACAATTTTAGGGCATTCTTTTTTAAAAGTTTTCTATTTGATGAATGTAATACATCCTCCAAATTAAAATGTTTTTCACAAACTTGGTAGGAACTAAAGTTAGGTTTGTTTTCCAAATCATCTCGCCGGATCAGTTGCAACCATTGAAAACGTCTGAAAAAAAAATACATGTGGCACTCTCGGAGACTGCCGCGGTAAAGCTATTGCATAACATTTTTTTTTAAAGAAAAAAATCTGCGTGGTGACAGGTATTTTTCGTTAGGTTTTGAGAATTTCTTGATTCAATAGCTTAAAAATCCTTCTATAGAATAAAAAAAATGTGCTTTCTCCTTACGCGTTACAAAACTCCAATCCTTAGAAACTCCAACACCTACCTACTCAATTAGAATGCAAGAAACAGCTGACGAGTAAGTAACTTTTTATCTCAGCTTATTAACGTCTCTATAAATTAGGTACCTACCTACAACTCGCAACAACTCAAAACAAAAATTCTTTGGTCAAAAAATTAATTAATTATTAAAAAGCTGAACAGCTGACTACGAATGTTTTAAAATCACAACCCTCAAACATCTAAATATTATATATGAGTCTAGCTGTTGTTGTTAATACCGAGAAAATAAAACCAGTTTTTAGTGGTATATGTTGTTATAGTAGCAGCAGAAACACTTTGTGAAAATTTCGAAAACTATCTAATGACACACAGACGGTAAAAAAAAATTCTAGTATTATTCATACACACAGATAATAAATAAATATTATTAATAATAAAATAAAACGTCTTTACTTTGAATTATGCAAACACCGAATTATGCACCGAAGTTTAAACACAAGCGTAAGTAGGTAGGTACCTACCGTATCATGATTCATTCAGAACCGCATATAAATACCTATTTCACTCGTCTCAATAACTTTCCGTTACACTATTCGCTTTATTTATTAATCCAAACACCTTTTTTTTCGTGAGATAAAAGGAAATACTTATCCATTAAAAAGACACACATGTACGTACCTACTAGTAAGTAAAATTATTTTATAGTCTTACCTTTCAGAGTTTCTAGGTAATTTAAAAAAACTTATGTCTGGATGCGTTATTGACGAATTCATACATCCAAAAACAGCACAATATTTCCTACTCGTCATATTAACTGAATTTTAGAGAAAAAATCGCGCGGTTATTGTTAAAAAAACAACACACCGTCCATTCGACACTGCGGCACAGCCGTGACTGTCTGCGCCCCGAGCGCACCCCGAGATCGAGGCGCGTAGGTATAGCTCGCGTTTCGTCCGTTTGTATGAAGTTGGAGTACTGTATTATAATAGTACCGTGACTTCACGCTACGGACTAGTGATGCGCAAAATGTATCACTGAGCTGAAAAGATTGATACATATCATTTCGCTCTAAAGATATATATCACTCATCTAGCTCACTAGCTCATTTAGCTCACTAACTCATTTAGCTCATCAACTCATTTAGCTCACTAGCTCATTGATCCGATTCAATTGATTGGTCTCTCAATTAATTCATTTCTTCATCTAAGCCTTTAAGCCACTTTAAGCCTCTCTCGCCATACAAACCTTTCTTTATTTTCATATTAACCTAAATTCAGTTTTTGAAACTACATTCTTAACCTTTTTTTTTTAAATAAAATTTATTCATTTTGATAAGATTACATAATTATTAACACCCTTTTATATAATATTTAAAAAAAGAAATTATTTCTTGTACTTTTTTTAGGTTGTATAATAGAAATCGTACATAATTTGATTTTCCTTGTACTTGGCAGGCTTAATTCTTAAGTAATATTAAACTTTGATCCTATAGAAATAATGTACATTTTGCATAAAGAAACTTGCGTGAACTCAACCATCATCTATCTCACTCATTTATCTTTAGTCTCACTCGCTCATGAAACAAAGATCGGCGTCGTTGAGCTAGTGATCTAATGATCTAGTGAGCTAGTACTGAGTTACTGATATATTCGGAGCTAGTGTGAGTGAGTGATACATTTTATCGTCGTGAATGATATATATCTTTTATATCACTCATTCAGGAGCTACACAACTCTACTACGGACCTCAAAGGGACAGACAGAAGTAGCTAAAAAAAATTTAGTTTGGCCAAAAAATGTTTCTAAACTTACCGAGAACTATGCAGTTGGAATTTTATGTTAATTTGGAATTTTGATGACTCAAAGACTTTCCTTGCCTGAGGGATGATGGTACGATTCCTAGACGGTAGGTGGCTCTTCGACGAGCACTTCCGACAGCTTGGTCGGAAGTTGGTGGACGACTAGGGCGACTTTTGCCCAACTTGGGCGGGGCCAGTGTTCCCACGAGGCAGCTGTACGCGGGGGTTGTCCGGTCCATGACGCTGTATGGTGCACCGGTGTGGGTGGCGGCTCTGACCGCCCCGATTAGGGCGCGCCTCTGGCGCCCCCAGAGGATATTGGTGGTCAGAGCCATACGCGGATACCGCACGGTGTCCACCGAGGCGGCTTGCGCCTTGGCCGGAACACCCCCGTGGGATTTGGAGGCGGAAGTGCTCGCCGAAGTTTATCGGCGAATGGCTGACTTCCGGCGGAGAGCGGATTTCGCCCTCCGCCCGAAGACGTGCGCGAGTGGCGCGAAGCCGCTCACCGAGCCACCATGGTCAGATGGTCGTTCCGGCTGGAGACTCCACGCGATGGCTTCGCCGCCGTGGAGGCTTCTCCAGCCGGTCATCGCTGAGTGGACAGGGCGGCAGCACGGGACCCTTTCCTTCCGGCTGACGCAGGTGCTTTCCGGGCACGGTTGCTTCGGAAAGTACCTGTACTCGGTCGCTAGGAGGGAATCGAGTCCCGCCTGCCACCACTGCGACTGCAGTGAAGACTCGGCCCAGCACACGCTGGCGGTCTGCCCCACATGGGCGACGCAGCGCCGGGCCCTCACTGCAGTCATCGGAGCAGATCTCTCGCTACCGGCCGTAATTCGCTCCATGGCCTGTAGCGACAGTTGTTTTACCGCGGTCGCAATTTTCTGCGAGGAGGTAATCTCGCAGAAGGAGGCGGCGGAGAAGGCCCGAGAGGACGACCTCCACTCGGACCTGATCCGCCGCCGGCGAACCGGGCGGCGGAGGCGCGCTCACCTGCGCCTCATGCCGCCCTGAGTGTGGCCGCGGGTGGACGGGATGGGTTCTCCCCTCCACCCGCATTAGTTGGCCAGCCGCTAGGGGGCGCCGTCCGCGTGTGCCGGACGTCGCCTAAAGAGAGGAAAAAAAAATCGGTTGTCTGTAAAGTCGGTTTACTGACGATAGTTGAACGTGAAAACGTCATAAGAAAATACTGATGGAATGGTTGCATTTTTCAAAAATGTATTATTGTATACGAGTAGCAGCTGTCCACGCGGACGCATCGCTCACTCAAGTAGGAGAGAGACAGATGTCGAACGCTGCCGAACGCGGAGGCCGATTGTGCCTCTTTGTCACTCGTTCCGCGCTCTCGCTTGCACTTCACGCCTTAAATGGAACGCCTCAGAGCGAGGTAACGCCGCATGAGTCATGTTTTTCGTGCGTGCAGCCGGCTCCATCGAATTATAGGACGTTGTCACGTCAAAAAAAAAAAAAATTTGAGACGGAGCCCGCAATAGGAGCGGGCCGGCGCTGGGAGGGGTCCAGAAGGCGATAACTTCCTGGACCCCTCCTAAACTGGAAGCGCAAAGAGGGCACACCGTGTGGTTTTGGTCGGTTTGAGTCCGACACACCGCCCCGCCGAACGAGAGCCCCGGCGGTGTGACGGTCCGAGGGGATTTCCACACGTGTTCGTACGTTCCATACGATGAGCTGAAAATGCAATGAGGGTAATTATTACATGCGTACTGCACCCTGGAGTTTCGGACGGAGGGAAATGAAATGGAAAATGAAAGGGAAATGTCTCCTCCAAAGTGAATCCCCCCAGGCACACTCACCCAGCACACACACAGAGGTCTGGGTCGTTAGCCATACGTTGGTCGCCAATTTGTAACCCCTGAACCTGTCAGGCGGTCTACTCACCGGCTTACCCCGCGGAGATATGCACGAGATTAAATTGGGTTACCCCAGGGCGACTTGTCGACAACAGAGGGGTACAGATGTGTGTGCGTGTGGGCAACCTAAAGGACTCTTCAGAGAAACACAACTCTCACCTCAGTCATACATACATCTATATTTCTTTCGTTTCTTACTAAGTTATAAAATTAAAATTGAATATATATAGTAGGTATAAAAAAAAATCCCCAGCGACGCGCGTCAAGGCCGAGCAGATGCTGCAATGAGCCTCTTCGTCAGCAATCCTGCAGGTTGTCTCCACACCAGCCCGAGTCGGCTAGTACGTCGTTTGCCTCACAAATTGATGGTGACGGCCAATGGCGGTCCCTACATGTAGGTACTGATTAGGTATTTATATTAATGAAATCAACAAGATTACGTGACCATAGAATGAGGCTGACAGCTTGCTTGTGAACCGCGTGACTGGTTGCCAGTGTATCGGATGGTACTTAGGAGCTCAATTACAGAAGGCCACAAACAAAAGAGCACGCCGTCTGAGAAGTATCTCTTGACCCGAAATCTGGAGCCCTACGAATGGATTAACATTCTTATACTCGTTCAGATTGCAGAAACAAATGACTACAAAAAAGTAAGATTAACTTACCACTGAAGTGGGTACTTAGGACACAGAATTTACTGAAAATGGATAAACAGACAGTCAAAATGCTACTTCAGATCGGAAGACTAGCATCACCAGAGTGTCTCTTGCGGCTGGAAGCCGGACTTATATAAGCTCGGTTTGTGAAACTTCTAGAAAGAAACACTACTTTGTTTAGTCATGAATGGGAACTAAATCAAATTCACATTATCATTGAGGTTAACTCGACTCAATTGAATGGTACCCGCTTCCTACCAAATCAGGACACATATAACACCAATTCATTTTGACAGGATAAATTATTATTTATTTATTTAATTATTCTTAGAGAGACTAACAGACATATAACATTTTGTGTAATTACAATTAAATAATCTTATTGCTAATTACAAGTCTCTGCATATAGGTACTCTAAGGAGAACTGTCAACTTAAAATGAGAAGAAGTGTAAGCCTTGGCAGGGATATACATAACGCATAAATAATATACACATAGATGCATATACACGTATCAGCACATACACATGCGCACACCCCCATGAGTACAGTATGTGTATGTAACACACACATACAAATACTAACACACTGAGATGCCGATACATAGATATATTAAAAAAAAATAAAGAAAAGAACAAAAGAAAAATAAATAAAAGAAACAGAGTAGTACAGTTTGAGTGCCACTTTAAGATTCAAAAAATTGATTGATTGAGCTAATACCCTTTTAATCGTGTTCACATTAGTGCAAAACAAGTCTATATTGAGATTCCGTGTAAGTTGATTAAAACTATTTGCACTTCTTAGAGTAAAAGCATTACGCCTATAGTTCGTTGTTGCAAAAGGTATATTTAATAGAGGTCGTTGTCGAAAACCAATTCTATTCACACTTAACTCCACCTTAGCAACCAGTTCGGGGCAATCGATGGAGCCTTGAGCTACGTTTATTAAATAACAGATGTCACTGATACAACGTCTTTGCTCAAGCGGTAGAAAATGGAACCTTCTGCAACTGTGACCATAATCATTTGACCACTGCTGCGCTTTGAAACTCAGAAATCGGAGAAATTTCACCTGAGCACCCTCAATTCGTGACTTATAAATATCATATTGGGGATTCCAAACTTGAGATGCATATTCTAAGTGGCTGCGTACGAATGAACAATATAAAACTTTAATTGGCTTAATAGATTTGAGTGTTTAAAGCAGTATTTAATGTCGGCAATGCACAAAATGAACAAGAGAGGTCCATAAATTGACCCCTGAGGAACTCCGGAAGGTATGTAACTCCAACTGGAAGTATATCCCTGCAGCACAACAGCTTGCGATCTATTTTCAATATAAGATGAGAACCACCTATACAGATCCCCATGAATACCTGCCGTGTATAACTTTTTTAGGAGTACTTGATGGTCTATATGGTCAAAACATTTACTGTAATCAGTATATATGACGTCTACTTGTCCTTCGTGTTCCATTCCTTGTGAAACAAATTCGTGTGACAAAATCAAATTTGACGTAGTAGAACGATTCCTTAAAAAGCCATGTTGCTCCTCGCCAAAAGTACCCTATAATGCCGCATATACGTCAGTGTAGACAAGCCGTTCTAAAATTTTTGAAAAAAGACATATCTTAGATATGGGGCGGTAGTTTTCAGTATCGGATTTTTTTCCTTTTTTGAAGATTGACGTAACAAAAGCTGATTTCCATATTTTTGGAACTATCCCTTCTGACAGAGAGCGCTTAAAGAGAATGCACACAGGTATAGTTAAGCTATTAGAACAACTGACTATAAAAATCGGAGGTATAAAATCAGGTCCTCCTGATTTAGATACGTCTAGGTTTTTCAGCAGTGTCAACAGCCGAGACTCACATATTTCAATCGTGCTAATTCCCGTTAGACTATCACTGATGCAATGTTCGCTGCTCATTCTATGTGTATGAGAGTCAATTAGCGTATGATCTGGTTGTTGAAAAGTCGAATAAAAATATTTGGCGAATAAGTTACTGATATCTTCACCCTTGCTAGCTGTAATGTCCTTAAAATGCATTAAATTAGGGTATGTATTACTTTGTCGTCTACTCTTAATATACGACCAAAATGACTTAGGATTTTTAATAATGGAGGATTCAATTTTATCCATATAAGTGTCAAAACAAGATTTTTCCAATTTAATTACTCGTCTACAAAGTAATGTAAAAGAGTGATAATTTCCATATTTTTATATTTTTGACGATATTTGTATTTTTCTTTTAACATTTTAATTAGAGCCGTATTGTACCATGGAGGATGAGATGATCGTTTTACAGTTTTTAATGGAATATATGTGGGAATAGGAACGCAGATGTAAGAGAGAGAGTGTGATGTGTGAGTGAGAGGGAGAGAGATGCCGGAAGGAGGGGAAGGCATGTGAAAAAGCAAGAGGGAGGATTAACATGTACGATGGTCAATGGTGCTAAGCAATAAAAATATTATTTTACTAAGAAGACGCTGTAAACCTTATTTGAAGAACCCTATATCCCACAATTTTGGGGGCTCGTCCGGGATATAGAAAAGAAGACGCGACGATCGACGACGAAGTTTTTTATCTCGCTGCAGTGCATGCAACACGTGGTTGGGTGCGCAGGAGCAAGAAGGTGGCTACAAAAGAATATTTTACGACTTACGACGAATACAGGATAGGTAAAGATGCCGAAAACTACGGAGGATGTGTCACTAAGAGGTGTACAATATGCTGAAGACTTTATAAGTAATTTTTCGGGTCAAGACCATACCTACTCAGTGGGCCGCTGGATTCAAGATATTGAAGATAATACGGAAATATTCGAATGGACGCCGCTCCAACAGCTTGTGATTGCGCGTAGGTCGTTGACAGAGACGGCAGGGCTATGGCTAAGAAGCGAAAGACCGTTCAAATCATGGGCCGATTTGAAACAAGCCATCAGCAAAGAGTTTCCCGACGCGATTGACCAGAAGACGATTCATGAGATGATGAGTGCACGTAAGAAAAAATCTGATGAAGGCTACATGGATTACTTGCTTATTATGAAAGAGCTCGGCAAAAGGGGTAAGATTCCCGATTATGTTGCGATCAAGTACATTGTAGACGGCATCCAAGACTTAGAAACTAATAAAATGCTATTATACGGTGTTACAAGCTATAGTGAACTGAAGGAGAAGCTGAAAATTTATGAACAAGTTAAAGAAAAAATGAGGGCGCGACGTGACACGCAACGTAATCAGGGAAGTGATGGCTATAATCGAAATGCAAAGAAGTATTCAAGCAGTGAAATGCGGTGTTATAATTGTGGAGAACTAAATCATTCATCGCAAAGCTGTCCTCATAAGAAAAAGGGTCTCAAGTGTTTCAAGTGCAATGAGTTCGGCCATATTTCATCAATGTGCACGGCGACGACGAAACGCGAAGACGATCGGAAGCCTTCGGAGAGCTTCGGCAGCCGATCGAGTCGACCAATCAGCGGCGGGGACGACCGACAGCGCTGCCAACATGAAGGACGTCGTTCGGGCGGAAATCCGACGAATCCCAGCACTTCGAAGTCCGCCATGTTCACTACGGATTACGTTGGCACCACTGACAGCGATGACGAAAATGACAGCTATCACTGTCAAAAAAATAAAGATGTTTTGCAGATCGTCAACAAACCTAATAAGAAGCCGGTTTTGAGTATTTGTGTTGAAAATACCGAAGAAATGGCGCTCGTTGACTCGGGAAGCGATGTAAACTTAATGTCGCAAGACTTCTATGAGGTGATCGGCCAGCCAAAGACAACTAAAGAGGGTATTGTATTGTCGGGTCTCGGACTGAAACCAGTGCGTTCATACGGAGAGTTTACAACCTGTGCTGTGATTGACGGACGTCGTTACGACGAAGTTACATTCCATGTTGTGCCTAAAGACTGTATGCCTTATCGTTTAATATTAGGTCATGAGTTTCTCGCTAGTGTGACAATGATTATGAATGGAGGAAGTGTGTTGTTGTTACCCTCAGGTGAAGAGTGGATGAGACAAATGGATTGTTTTACTGTAGGTTCGAGTGTTGTTGTAGGTTCCACAGTCAGCCCAACTGTCAGAAAGGAGGTTTTACAACGTGTAGATGACTACAAGCCGGTCCAAGTAAAAGAAGCACCCATACAACTTAAAATTATCTTGAAGGATGACATCCCAGTAGCTCAAAAACCTAGAAGATTGAAACTGAAGGAACAGCAAATAGTTGAAGACCCGGTAACGGAATGGTTGGAAAAGAATAAAGTGCGGGTAAGTTTCTCAGAATATGCTAGTCCTTTGGTGTTAGTTAGGAAGAAAGATGGTTCTACAAGGGTCTGTGTAGACTACAGACAACTCAACAAGAAGATGATAAAGGACGAGTATCCACTACCTGTCATTGAAGATTTAATTGATAAACTGCGAGACTCTAAAGTATTCAGTGTTATTGATTTGAAAAATGGTTTTTTTCATTTGAAGGTCAGTGAAGAATCAATACACTACACCTCATTTGTGACCCATCATGGTCAATTTGAATTTACGCGTGCACCTTTTGGGTTGTCAAACTGCCCTAAGTATTTTATGAGATTTGTATCAACAATTTTTAGGGATTTAATCAACAAGGGCATAATGTTAGTTTTTATCGATGACATTATCATTCCAGCTAAAGACGAGGTGCAAGGAGTGCAAAGATTGAAAGAAGTTTTATCAGTTGCTTCAGAATACGGACTAGAGATAAATTGGAAGAAGGCAAACTTGATATGCAGTGAAATTGAATATCTGGGTCATCGCATACGAAATGGTGAAATTAGCCCGAGTTTGGAAAAGACAGATGCTGTGATGAGATACCCGGAACCAAGAACAACTAAGCAGGTACACAGTTTCATAGGACTTACTTTTTACTTCAGAAAATATATAGAGAATTATGCTGCAATAGCGAAACCCTTAACAGACTTATTAAAAAAAATGCTATTTTTATTTTAGAAGAAGATCAACGTAATGCTTTTAACATTTTGAAACAGAAGCTGGCGTGTGGTCCAGTGTTGAAGATATATAATCCTAAGCTGCCCACGGAAGTACATACAGATGCATCTAGCATTGCATATTCAGCAATACTGTTACAGCAGCATCCGGATAGTGGTTTACATCCAGTCCAGTATATGAGTAGAAAGACAAATGATGCTGAACAAAGGTACCCTAGCTATGAACTGGAGGCTCTAGCTATAATAGAAGCTGTTAAGAAATTTCATCATTACTTGTTCGGCATACATTTTAAGATTATCACAGATTGTCAAGCCTTTGCACTAACATTGAAGAAAAAAGATTTATCATCTAAGGTTGCGAGATGGGTGTTGTTTTTAGATCAATATGACTTTGAAGTTGAGCATAGAAAAGGATCAAGGATGAGGCATGTAGACGCATTGAGCAGACACCCTTATATTTCAGTCATGATAGCAAGCCTTCATGACCAAGTTAAGGAAGCCCAAACCCAGGATGAAGGACTGAAAGCAATGATTGAAATTCTAAAAGAAAACCCCTATTTAGAGTATTGGTTGGAAAACAATGTTCTATACAAAGTGACCAGAAGCAGCTAGTAATACCTAGAAGCATGGAAAAGGAAGTCATACGAAGAGTGCATGCCAATGGTCATTTTGGTAAGGGAAATATGAAGGAACTTATTGTTAAAGATTTTTACATCAAAGACATAGATAAGAAAATTGATGACTTTATAGCGAGCCCCCTGCATACCCTTCACATGGATCACATCGGACCAATGACTGAGACTAGAAAGAAGTATAATCACATTCTTACAATAGTAGATGCCTTTACCAAATTCGTGTGGCTTTTCCCTACAAAGAGCACCACCAGTAGTGAAACTCTAGATAAGCTTAAAATACACCAACAGACATTTGGGAACCCAGAAAGGATTGTCACCGATCGCGGTACTGCTTTTACTAGTCATGAGTTTGAAGAATATTGTGAGAGTGAGAAGATACAACACATAAAGATAACAACAGGAGTGCCACGAGGAAATGGCCAGGTGGAAAGGGTACATGGAATCATTAAACCAACTCTTACGAAGTTATGTGCAGAAGATCCATCAGTGTGGTACAAACATGTAAGCCGATTGAAACGGGCAATAAACAGCACTTTCCAAAGGAGCATTAACACTAGTCCCTTTGAGCTATTGACAGGTGTCAAGATGAAATCCAAAGAAGATATACCTTTAATTAGTTTATTACAGCAAGAAAGTCTAGAACAATTCAGTGAGGAAAGAGAAGTATTAAGAAAAAGGGCTAAAGAACAAATATTAAAAATCCAGGAAGAAAACACTAGTACTTATAATAGTAAAAGAAAGGAAAGTACTAAGTATAAAGTGGGTGAACGAGTAGCAATACAAAGGACACAATTTGGCTCAGGACTCAAACTAAAGCCGAAGTACTTAGGACCATATAAGATTACCAAGGTGAAACAAAAGGACCGCTATGATGTCGAAAAGGATGATGTCACATCTGAAGGTCCCATAAAGACTACTTGCTCAGCTGATGGGATGAAGAGGTGGCCTGACAAGGATGGAGAAATTGAGTAAGTGTGTTTTGATTTGTAGTGAGATATGGATGTAAGACTGAATGTGGATATTCAATTTTTTTTTGTTTTATTTGTTTCATTTAAGTTTTCTGTGTTAATGAGAAACTCATTTCATCTGTTGGTAAATGTAAACTGTAGTTTAATCTCATAAGTCGGTTAGTATTGTAAGCTGATTTACTAATGTTTTGTTATTAAATAGTGCTTAAGTTTATAACATGTGTAGAAGTTAACCTTTGCATTGTATTCGCATAAGACCTTTAGTTAAGAACTGTGTAAGACAAGAATTTTATTCATTTTGTTGTTAATATTTGTGATTAAAATATTTAAGTTGTTTGATGAATGAGTGAGAATGTAATAAGGAATGAGAGTCAGTCTAGCAAGTCTGAGGACAGACATGGATGTCGGATGGCCGAATGTGGGAATAGGAACGCAGCTGTAAGAGAGAGAGAGTGTGATGTGTGAGTGAGAGGGAGAGAGATGCCGGAAGGAGGGGAAGGCATGTGAAAAAGCAAGATGGAGGATTAACATGTACGACGGTCAATGGTGCTAAGCAATAAAAATATTATTTTACTAAGAAGACGGTGTAAACCTTATTTGAAGAACCCTATATCCCACATATATGTATCTCTTAGTTCATACAATTTGTCGTAAAATTTAGTGACAGCATTCTCTAAGGACTCCGCCAAAAGAAAGTCATACCAGTTTATTAGATTTAGTTCAGAATTGATAGCTTTATAATCTCCTCTTGAAAAAAGATACCGAGATATTAATTTTTCACTTAGTTTATTAAGTTCTACATAACTGGTTTGGATAAGCAAAAGGTTTGTGGTGCGCATCCACAGGTATAGACAAGGGATCGATGCTTTCATTAACTTTAACGTAGTCATTAGAGAAAACCAAGTCAAGTAATCTACCGTTTATGTTACGTATTCCGTTGTACTGAGATAGATTCAAAGTTTGAACGTTGTAGAAAAATTCTACTATTTGTTGACATGTAATATGATTTGGGATTAAGTCTTCATTATTAATACTATTGCTAAACCAAGTTACGTCATTACCTAAATTAAAATCGTCTATTATCATAAATTTATCCGTTGCGTTGGTCAACATTAACTGGCTCAGTTTAACACTGAAATTATTCAATTGCACTAATTAAACTAAGCAGGACAACAGCACTGCAAAGAGAAGGAAAACTTGAAACAAACCCTATACCAACCCGTCTGGCCAGCGTGGTATAGTAGGCCAAAACCTCCTTTCTAAGGAGAGGCCTATGTCCAGCAGTGGACTCTTATAGGCTGTTGATGATGATTGATGAAGTTTTGTTTGCAGAGACACAGTGCACAAATATGTAAATTATATGTTACCTGGGGCCTTGACCTCTTTATAATGAGTGACACCCATAAGTCTTCGGCAGAACTACGCCACTCAGGTCTCTCGACAACTGTAAAACCACACCTTACCGCGATCAAAACACCGCCTCCTCGCTTTTGTGCGGTACAAGAATAATCTCTATCTCGCCTCCAGACAAGATACCGGCCATCAAATAGTTCACTAGTGTAGAAACTGTCATCTAACCATGTTTCTGTAAACACTATCACATCATGGGAGTTCAAACACACGCGGTTAAACACATTATTTGTTTTATTACATTACAAAATAACGGTAAAGAAATAAAATGATTAGAATATTTAGATATTTAAAATTGTACGAACTTATGACACAATAATAGATAATTCCGAGGGTAGACCACAATAACTTAATGGAATCTCGTAAACACAGCAACTCACGGTGTCTAATTATAGATGAGTTTGAACACCATTTATGAGTGTAAATAAAATATTGGCACACAAACGACATCAGTGGCCAATGACAATAATTGTTAAGGCAAAGTAAGCTGCAATAGAAATTGTGTTTAATTGTGCATGTTAAAAGACTTATAAGGCTTACATCTATTGAACATCGATAGGTTGCACGAATCAAAGATTTATTTAAATGCACTGTGAACACATATTGAGATAGTAGGAAAACACGGGTAGCACAATGCAGTTTGCGGTTCTCAAATTGTAATACTTCATTGGACGTAATTCTATAAGAATATAATTGACATTTTAAACCAATTAAACCATTTTTGCTATTTCTTTTTCCGAATTCACAATAAACACAGGGGACGTATCCGTTTTTCTGACATGTATTTTTGCGTATTTCACCCATACATATTGAAAATTCTTTTCCGCCGCGGCGGTCTTGTTTTTTATAGTTAAGTGATCGTTGACGTAGATTTTGTGTAGTCCTATTTTGGCTGTTGACAGGGAAGAAGTCTTCGATTCTTGCCTCGCCGCGGCTGCTTTCTCCTTTACATAGCGGTTACAAAAATTTACTACAATTGGTTTCAGACGGTCATTTTGCAGCGATGGAACTCTAGTTGTGTGCAATGAGCACCTTCAGACATCGCTTCATCACAGGCACCGCACTTATGGGTAAAAATTTCGAAATACGTCGCCATTATAAGGGGTTGTGAGTGGTTGGGGGATGGGGGGTTTTCACCCGCCGGAAATACTTGGTTCTCTTAGAAAAAATAAAAACAGAAATTTGTACAAAAGTTTTTATTCCACTTTATAAACATGTTTTATCGCTTTTATTAATTCCATGAATGGATCTTTCCTGTATTTCACGTTATTTCGCCGCCACAAATATTAAAAAATAACATCTGCAAAATTTTCTGTGTTATTAAAATTATCCTTCCTAAAAAATCTTTTAACAGCTCTCCACTGGGACTCAATTCGTTGAGTATGAGTCCCATCTTCAGCTATGAATGGGTTGGCACGATCCGAGTGGTTGACTTTTTTGTGTATGTAGCCATGTTCTGGCAAGCAATCATATGCTCTCCAAAAATCAGTGTGGATTGTGGTACCAAATTCCACATTCTTCAATATAAGTGGCACCAAAACCTCAGCAGAGCTAGACTTGCACTGAAGATCGTGGAACAATGGTGCGTAGCACACAACCTGACAGTGAACCCATCCAAAACAGAGATGATCATGTTCACAAACAAACGCAGCCTAGGAAATCTCAGACTTCCCAAGCTATTTGGAACACAACTTACTCTTACCAAAGAGGTCAAATACCTAGGAGTAATACTGGACAGTAAACTCCTGTGGAACAAGCACCTCGATGAAAAACTGAATAAAGCCTGCATTATTTTCTGCCAATGCAAGCGGCTACTCGGCAAAAGCTGGGGACTATCACCCAAAATTACTTTATGGCTATACAGAACAGTCATAAGACCAATAATCACTTACGGTGCTGTTGTCTGGTGGCAGAGAACAGAGCTAAGCACTGTCATAAACAAACTGCAGCAATTCCAGCGACTCCCATGCTCCGCGGTCACTGGCTGTATGCGCACAACGCCTACTGCCGCACTGGAGGTGGCTCTTGGTCTGCCACCCCTGGATCTATTCATACAGCAGGAGGCCGCCATGGCGATCATTAGACTCAAACACCTGGGTCTATGGCACAAACGTGGGGGATCGCACTCTAAATTATGGGATCAATTGGTGGAATACGAACCACTGATAGCAGCGCCATGCGATAGAATCCCAAAACACCATATCTTCACAAGAAGATACTACATCCAGATACATGGAAATGACCGAGATCAATCATGCATTAACGAAGTCCGAATTTACACGGACGGTTCCAAGACTAGGTCAGGAACTGGAGCCGGAGTTTTCTCGCAAGACCTAAACATAAACATATCACTAGCGTTAGGCCAACACAGTTCCATATTTCAATGTGAATGTGTGGCAATAACTTACGCTGCCACAACGGCCATGTCAAGGGGTATCAAGGACTACAACATCCGAATAATATCCGACAGCATGGCCGTCTTAAAGGCATTGGAGGGCAACACAATGACCTCTGGTATTGTCTTCGAATTTCTAAGGGAACCAAGCACTGGAACAGCTCGCTATATTCAATGGGGTAATCCTCCAATGGATTAAAGGGCACAGTAACTCACACGGGAACGATGCCGCAGATGAGTTGGCAAGGAGGGGCTCGGCAACCCCAACCTCTGGCCCAACCCCACTCCTGCCCATATCGTTTAACCAAATACGATGCTGGGTCAGGCAACGGACCTGTGAAGCACACAACCGGAGGTGAAAAAACTCACCCGGCTGCAGACAGTCCAAACTGGTGCTGAATCAAGTCACACCACGACTCATCTGCAGACTGATCAGTCTTAGCAGACCGGAAATCAGAACGGTTGTCGGAACTATTACAGGACATCTAGCCCTGAACCGACAACTATTCATAATCAATGCGACGGACAGTCCCCTGTGCAGGGGATGTCTGGAAGCTGAAGAAACGGCCGTCCACGTAGTCCTGGAATGCGAGGGAGTGGCCACACAACGGGCAAGTATCATTCCTGATACAAAGTCGCTCCTAGAAGCCTGTGAACGCCCCAGGAGGCTTCTGCGCTTCTGGAAGGAGCTTGGCTGGCTCACCTAGTCAACCAATCCTCGACGCATAAAGGACCACTCTGAGTCTAAATGCGGAAACCGAAGCCCACAACCAATACCAATACCTCAGCAGAGCGAATATTGTCTGGGCACACTTCCGAGAACCCAATGGCCCTCAACATGGCGACCTATAACAAAAAATATATATATATATATATATAAAAACTGGCTTTAATTATAAGTCGACGGAGCCCCGCTACGCGGGGCTCCTATTTCTGGGTGGTTTAAAAAAAAAAAATTGATTGTGCCAACTCGGAGTAATAGATTGCTATTAACCTAAGAATTATGTCCTGCTCTTATACATTTCCTATAAGACATAATATATAAAATAAAATTACCTCGATTGTATTTTCTTTTTCCAAATTTAGATTCATCGATCTGGACTATTTTTCCGGGGCCACCAATCTTTCCAACTACTTCTTTTTTGTCAATTTGGTAAGCCACAATGGTTTCTCGGCAATAATTATAACAGTCACACATGGTGACCCGGCCCAGGCACCTTTCAAAATGTTCCTTGTAGGGATCTTCATTTATGACGTCGTTGTAGCTCAATTTTTTTTGAATATGCATATAATAGGTAGAAAACATGCACCAAATCAATTTTTATATTTTCAAAAAATGTCCCGTTATTGCGTGGTATTTTAGATTTAAATTTACAATTGCCTTTGGTGCAACACCAAGAACCAAATGACCTGTTGGTCGATTTGGCTATTTTCATGGGAGTGCGATGTGTTCTGCATAATTTTTGAGTCTGCACCAATCCATTTTCTTCGGCAAATGCCACACACTGCTCATTGGTGCCCAATTTTTTTATTATGCTCGCCAAATTCCACATCATAAGAACCTCTTCTGTGTAGAGATGTCGATCGAGAAAGGGCCCATCGTCCTCGAAAACATCTTCATATACTGCCGATGCTCCACCAAGGCCCGAACTCGTAGACGGTCCCGGTTCCGGGTGTCCACTTCCACTACTTCCAGACGCCATTGCAAGCTGCGATAGCGCTATTTCAGTGTCCAAAAGTGAGTAAGTCGAGGTCGTACAGTAAAGCAATCCAAACAGATTTCAAGAAGGTAGCCAAGTCGTAGAAAAAACACAAATTGATACGGAAGAACACATTCACTTATTATACTCGAAAGCAAAGGAATGACGCACAAATTAGCTGTCAATATCATCCATCCAAGATGGCGGGTTGCGTTTCGTTTCACGTTTTTCACATAAAACCTAAAAATTACACTTGAAAAACTGTACTAAAGCATAAAAATTACGTTCCGTTTTGCATAATTGCAAGAGTATTTAAGAATTTTTGGAAATTGTTTTAAAATATTTAGACGCAACTCCGGCAGCCAAAATTACTGTGGGGGATTAAAACTAAATCCCTTAAGCCCCCTACACCAACAATACCCTCATATTCAGGCGACTCGTTTTAAAATCCAACCCCACTTATGTGAACTCATCTTGATACAATATCCAGCAGACACACTCGACAAAAAAAAAAAAAAAAAAAAGGTTAGAAACACTGTTTTTGTTTTGACAAACGACGGTAGTGTAGAATATGACGACCGTTAGCGGAAAGGTCAACGACCCGACTGGATTACTACGACATACCGAAAAAACACGCCATCTAGTGGTCCGATGGTGGACGAAGAGACATCAATACTTTAGTTATAATCTACTTCGGATAAGCCAACCGTAACCTGCAGCGAAATAAGTGCGACGCTGGGGCGACAGGTGTCACTATTGATAACTACGTACGCAATACAAATATGTTGGATAAATAACTGTTACACCTTGGCTATTTCAACCATTAAATTGGTTAAAAGCACTGCACCGCAAAGCTCCAATCGTGGAATAGACACCTGTTTGATAGGAGTCACTTTCGTTTTTGCAGTTACTAACGATACAAGTATTGTAACGGTGCATTTCGCACCATTACAGAAAATTTAATCATCGACGTGTTTTTGGTTCGACCGTTGAATTTTATGACGTTTCAGTAAGCTCTGATTGACGGCGTCACGGACGAGATTTAATGTCGGTGCTAATCGACTATGGTAATGTATCGATTTTGGTTTTTTCTTGTTCTGGCAACATTTTTTGTCGCGTTCTAGGTAGAAGCGGAACTTTGGCTCTGTCAGATGGGGTTATTCACTTTGACGTCTGCCCGTGGTGAAAGACAGGGCGAGAGATTATATTTTTTTTTCATTTGTAATCCATTTTTATTTATTGTAATCAGAAGAATAATTCATCTTTTATTGTTGGCCAGTCTCGTTAAGGACACAAGTTGTTTGTTGGAATTGTTATTTTAACTGTTTTGGTAAGTTTTGTTAAGCCGCATGTTTTATACTTGGCTTAAGAGACTAGTTGTTTTAAATCTTTGTTTGCTTGGTTACAGGAATTATTCGTAACGCCTCTGATTTATTTGTGAAACGTTTTGGAACCCTGGTGAGTAAATTATTGTATATTACCAGACTTTGACTTCATCATTCAGAGCTAACGTTTCGTGACCACATAGTCAAGTGCTGTAAAAAAGCATACAGGAATCTAGGTTTTGTACTGCGCACTGTTCAGTCGTTTACCAACATTAAAGCCATAGTTACTCTATACAATGCTTTAGTGCGTAGTCAGCTAGAATACAACGCAGTCATCTGGTCTCCGCATGAGATTAAATATAGTCTCATGCTGGAGCGAGTCCAAAACAAATTTGTGAGGTTTTTATATTTGCGACTGTACGGGGTTTACCCATTTTACCCACTCATGTATCCGACTCTGTTCGTCTTGGGCATGGTCGGATATAACGAGCTTAGAGTCAGAAGGGACCTTAGTCTTGCCTCCTATATATTTAATCTACTAAGGGGAAAAATCCACGACAGCAATATATTAGGATTGGTAGGTATGTGTGTACCGGACGGGTATGTGTGGCGGCGACGCCGTCCGCCATTGTTGGCGGTGCCGCGCGGACGCACTAATTTGCTAAGCGAAGCGCCTCTAACGCGTGCGTTGCGCACCCTAAACCTAGTAGCCACAGATATCGACTTATTTAGCTGTACACTGAGTGAGTTCACAAAGACAGTATTATATATTATATGTTACAAAACAAAAAGTTAGAGGTTATGTAAAACAAGCATTTTTGTAATAGTTACGCTATCGCATTAGGATATACCTGTAATGATAGTAGTAAGTGTCGATACTAAATAAATAAATAAATAAATAAATCATTGGAGATAGGCAGATAACCTATAATTTTCGTTGTTGCAGTGACAACAGGGTTTCTTTCTTACTTTACTTCAGTTCTTTACTTAACCTCTACTTTAATTCTCTTATTAGATTGTAATGTCCTTACGTTACAATTAGTTTTTACCTCACTACCCGCCGATCCAAGGATTCAGTTTGCTGCGGAGCGTGTGTACCTATAATGGCAGGAAAAGTTCTTTAGCTGTAGCCCATTATCAGGAACCTTGGAATACTTACCCCGCCACTACCACCACGTGGGAGCACGAGTGAGGTTTATAAGAATTAATTTTACCCTAGTTTCATACGGACAGAGCCAAAGTCATTGGGTACGTTTTTTATTGTATTAATTTTGTCGGCGTTGTTACAACGGATACTGCAGGCCCCAAGGGGTGTTATTTTTATTATGGGAGTAGGTCGTTGTGACAACTACCCTTAGATTCTTTTCCTATTTATAAGTCTTTATGCGACACTTTAAAATTTTTTTACTTTTAATTTGTTTTAACAAGGTAAACAGATTGCATTAATGACAGTACTAATTTGAGTATAAGAATTACATTTGTAATTAGACCTATAAGATATCATGTACTCTACAGACACTACGGGATAATAAACTGCCACTTAAACTTATAACATCTTTGTATTTAATAGCTGCCCCCCATCCTAGATTAAAGGTCTAGCGCTGACCGAGCTGTTCGAGGCATTCATTGTATTTGTTATTAGTTGTCTGTGTTCATTGAAGGTTAAGGCACCTGGCGCCCGAGATTATTAGTTTTGTTAGAATTTGTGGTGCCGCACCAGTTAGTTTATTCGTTTATTTGGAACATAGATAACAATTAACATTCACATTAAAAAAAACTTTTTTTTTTATTTTTTTTATATTACAGTATGTTACCTAAACTGTCTATAACTCTCATGTAGACAACTGCTCCATATGCTACCTTTGAGGTATCCGAAAATCCGTGTAACTGTAACTAATCTTCGCTTTATCTGAACAAGTGTGCAACCATCGTGGGATCCTCACACTGTTACTGAATTCAAGTTGGTCTGATAAGTAACCCATTCCTTTACTAATCTTGTTTTTTTTTTTATTTATATCTTTATTGTATACACTTTAATAGAAAATAACAAAAGATGACTTACAAATAAGTAAACGTAACAATCGGCGGTATTATCGCTCACAGCGATCTCTTCCTGACAACCTTAACACGGATTTTAGGTATTTAACAATTTAGGGTAGTATACATACACGTAACACAATATCACGTAAATATTTAAAAATATTCATAAACATAAACAAACACATTCATACAAAAATATACATCTATGGACATTACACATATACAAATACACATACATACATACACACATACCCATACATATTTGGAATATATAATATATTAAATAGTGAATCAGAACAGTATTTACACATGGGCTGAAAAGTCCCGGGCCTAACAAAGAAAACACAGTTTTTTTGGTTCAAAATTAGCTTTAATCATCAACGTAATCTCCATCAAGAGCAACGCAATCATTCCAGCGCCGCTCTAACATTTCAATACCACTTTTGTAGAACGATTTATCTTTTGCCTCAAAATAGGCCTTAGTTTCAGCGATAACCTCTTCATTCGTGCGAAATTTCTTACCGGCGAGCATTTTTTTCAGGTCTGCGAACAGCCAATAGTCGCTGCGACCCAAATCTGGCGAATACGGTGGATGTGGGAGCAATTCGAAGTTCAATTCATGTAGTTTTGCCATTGTTTTGATTGACTTGTGACACGGTGCGTTGTCTTGATGAAACAATTTTTTTTTCTTTGCAATATGCGGTCGTTTCTTTGCAATTTCGGCCTTCAAACGCTCCAATAACGCTATATAATATTCACTGTTAATGGTATTTACTTTCTCAAGATAGTCGATGAATATTACACCACGCACATCCCAAAATACCGAGGCCATAACCTTTCCAGCTGATTGTTGTGCTTTTGGGCGCTTTGGGCGAGGTTCACCAGTTGCTGTCCACTCAGATGCCGATCGTTTTGATTCCGGGGTAAAGTGATGGATCCATGTTTCATCCATTGTCACATATTGGCGCAAAAAATCCGGTTTCTTACGTTTAAACATGGCTAAACACTGCTCAGAATCATCAACACGTTCTCGTTTCTTGGTCAACAGTGAGTAAACGCGGCACCCACTTTGAACAGAGCTTTCTCATAGTCAAATGCTCATGCAATATAAAGCCAACACGTTCTTTGATATCTTTACGATGTTAGCTAACTCACGCAACTTTACTTTTCGATCATTCAAAACGATTTTGTGGATTTTTTATGTTTTCTGGTGTTACCGCCTCATTTTGACGTCCACTGCGTTCTGCATCATCGGTGTCTCTACGACCACGTTTGAAGTCAGAAAACCAACGTTTTATTATTGTTTCTGATAGAGCGGAGTCCCCATAACACTTTTCAAGCCATTGCTTCGCTTAAACGGTACTTTTTCCCATCAAGAAGCAGTGTAAAATTAAAACACGAAATTGTTTTTGATCCATTGTTTTGAAAATAACAAAAGTAGCGTCACTCTTAGCACAATAACTCACAAACTAAAGAATAGAATATCATGAAATTCTAACAGCTGTCTTTTGAAGGTTTTTTTTTTTTTACTATAGACTGGATCTCCTTTGACGTGATCAAAAATTCTGCAAAAAAATTCTGGCGGGGCCAAAGTGTTGGGCTCCCCTTCCGGTTCAAATGAGCCCAAACAGGGAGGGTCCAAGTGGATCACAGCCAAAGTAGGGGTTTGAGGGGGTGAGGTAAGGAGAGGGGGAGGGGTGAGGTTTCGTGGGGAGCGGATTGGGGTGGGGGGCTAATAGGGGGGAGGTAAGGGGACAAGGGGACGAAGGAGTGCCCGGTCCTAAAACTACTTAAATTTACTTAAAACTAAACTTATTACTTAAAATATACTAAAAATTTTCAATTTAATCGATTTATTAATGTCCATGTAAGTGAGTGGTTTAAGGTGAAACAAGAATTTAACGTAAAATTTATTTTACAAATTAAAATTAAATGTTTAATTCAACTTTTCAACTAAAAATTTAACGTTTAATTTATCGTCTATTTAAACTAATGAGAACCCCGTGTAATTCTTTAAAATAAAAGTTTCAATGTTTGTTTACACACTTTGGGGGTCTATATCTTTGTGGTTTTTCAGCCTAGAGACCCAAATGGGGTGTCACAGGGTAGGGTTTTTAGTCCTCTTTCGTTTTCACTCCCTAAAAAATTTTTAGGGGTGGTTTTCACCCTAAAAAGTGTCTAAATAAAAAGTCGAAAAATAATAAAGTTTTAACACTATAACTTTTAAACCAGACTACTTACGGTTTTGGTCGAAACGGTTTCTGGGTCCACACTTTGTCCCGCACAAAACACAGTGTCACAAATTGTCCTACAGGACTGGGATCAGGGACCTCGTGGCACGTGGTTTCCGGTAAAAACGTAATATCTTTTCCGGGTAACGCCTCAAAAATCCGAGTGGGGGCTCAAACGATGGCCCTTCCCGAGCCGCACCCTCCCACAGGATAAATAAGGGGGGTCATCGATCCCGTTCCCGAGTTATAACGATTTTAAAAAGTCATTTAATTTTTTTAAACTGTTTTTGGTCTCTAAAGTCCCTAATTATGGTCCAATTTCCACATAAAAATCACTCGCATGTTCTTCACTGCAATCCTCACAATTTATAATGTGTCACTAAGCAATGGAGCGTCTGGATCAGGGACCTCGCGGTTCCCTGATTTCCGAAAATAGTCGACAACTCCCCCAATTCTCGTCGTAAAAATATGAGAGGGGGCTCAAAAGATAGGTCTCCTCGAGCCGCACCCTCCCACAGTTAAAAAATCGGGGGTCGCCGATCTATTTCCGGAGTTAAACGCGAAAAACACTTTGATTTTTTTTTTTTATTTGCTATTTTGCCTGTAAAGGCCACAATTTTGGTCCGATTTTCGCGCGGTTTTTCGCGTTATGTAGGCCTCGCGATTACGCGTCTTTTAATGTATAACACTGTACACTTGTCAACACTTTTATTTCTAATTAAATTTTTTGAAGGCTTGTTGTTCTTTCATTAATTATTTCTTCCCTTCTTGGCACTGTGCGACTAACGTGTGACTTCATATGCTAACAATTTAAATATTGTTTTCTGTGTTTTTCTGCGACTAGTTCCCTGTTTGAGGGCGGTTAAAGGTTGTGTGTAGTGTTTTAAAGAATATCAGTAAGTTTTTATTGTTTTTTAAACAGAAATATGGTGCTGAATTATTTGATTACGACTTATCAACAGCCTATAACAGTCCACTGCTGGACATAGGCCTCTCCTTAGAAAGGAGGTTTTGGCCTTCTATACCACGCTGGCAAGACGGGTTGGTATAGTGTTTGTTTCAAGTTTTCCTTCTCTTTGCAGTGCTGTTGTCCTGCGTAGTTTGGTCCCTTAGTCGGCTCTTACGACACCCACGGGATGAATAGGGGTGGTGACATTACGTATTCTTATTCCGTCACCACACGGACTTGATGATGTTGATGAGTCTCACAGGCTACCGAGTATTTGGCAAAAATTAATGAATTAGTTAATGACCAGGGATCTCGGATGAATGTAGGTAATAAAACGGCAATTATGGATATTACTCAACGAATTACCGGTATCGTATCCTTGTTAGCAATAAAATCCTCAAGCAACGAAACGAAGTTAGCGAATTTTGAGCGACAAATGGAGGGTATCGCAACTCAACAAACGAGTTTAACGTACGCGGACAAACTTAAGCTTCGATTACCACCTAAATCTGCTCCGTGTTCGGTACCTACTGAAGCGCGCGTTCCTAGGCCTTGTGTTATTGCCTATCCCACTACGGCACGCTTAGCGGACTATGCGACCTCGTCAGCAATGAAACAAGCTCTCATGAAGGCTATCAAGGCCTTCCCTGCGGACCGCGGTAGCGAGTAAACGTGTGCACGTTACTTATTTTATTATAAATAAATGCGTATTTTGAAAAATTAATAGTCAATAAATTAGTGAAGTACCAGGCGCTCATAACGAGGCAGCAGATCATACAGTCAGTGTGCGAAGAAGACGACAACACGCGAGACGGACATAACAGCTAAGTCTCCTGTCACACCTTGTCAACGTCATTTGACAAAGGATACATCTGCCAAAAGTATCTGTCAACGTCATTTGTCATCGAGTATTTAACTTCCGGGTAGTGTTGCCATAATTTTAATTAAAATCTGCACCACTATAATAATAATATAATATAATATATCACTTTATTGTACACCAGATATAAATATACATAATTACCTTAAACTAGTTCAGTACAAGTGGCAGCCTTATCGCCCAGAGGCAATATCTTACAGGCAACCGTGGTATGGAGAGAAAACATGAAGAGGAGGAGGTATTGGGTAGTTGCTGGTGTGTTAGGAAAGAAGAATAAGAAGAGGAAATCAAAGTAGTATATACATAACTAGAAAAAGTGAAAATTACACATAATATCTATTTGTTGACCTTAGGTGAATATATAACATACTAGGGGGGAAAATATGGTGTTATTAGATACATGTAATTAGATACGACGATTTATAAGTTATAAATACATATATTATAAGAAAAAGTGTGACCTTGTCGACTTAGAAGAAGTTAATTGACGTTGCCGTCTTCCAGGTAGTACTCTTTCACTTGTTTCTTAAAGGAGGCAAGTGATTGTGCCCGTCTGATTGCGACCGGTAGGGTGTTCCACAACCGAACTGCTTGGACAGAGAAGGAGACGTCAAGGAATTTTGTGAAATGTTCCGGCATTTTTAGTTTTAGGTTCTCTGACGATCTCAACAGTTTGGAGTGTGTGTCATTCAAGAACGTAAACCGTGATTTGATTTACTGTGGAGTAGAAGGATTAAATAGAATACTATAGAGAAGAGAAAGAATATGTGCATTCCGGCGAAGGCGAATGGGTAACCACTTAAGCTTTTTGCGAAATTCAGAAACATGTATAGTACTTACTGCACAGGTATGTGAGGAAAGAAAAATAAAAGTTCGTTTCGGAGGTAGAAAGACGAAATTAATTTAATATATAGAACACACATACACCAAAGAAAGTCAGTTAAAAAGTACCACAAAGATAAAAGGAGCAAATAGGAAAAGATAGCACAATAGATTAAAACAATTTACACAATAAGAATTAATATTATTCGCGACACGACAACGCGTACGGAGCGGGGCGGTGGTTAGACGGGCGACGCGAGTTACAAGCGCTGGCGTTCGTGGCCGACTAAAGAGCCTCGCGTGGGCGTGGCGCTGCGCTAGCGCATTCTTGTGGTTACAGCGGTGCGCCGCGCTCAAAGCAGAGGCGCCCGCGCGAGTAAGTGTTCTATAGTGGTTAATGTATGTATTTGTGTATATATATATATATATATATATATATATATAAATATATATTTTTGGCATATATTATAACCGTATATATACCGTGTGGTGACGGATTAAGAATACAGATTGTCACCACCCCTATTCATCCCGTGGGTGTTGTAAGAGTCAACTAAGGGAAAAAACGACGCAGAACAACAACACTGCAGAGAGAAGGAAAACTTGACACAAACCCTATACCAACCCGTCTGGCCAGCGTGGTATAGTAGGCCAAAACCTCCTTTCTAAGGAGAGGCTTATGTCCAGCAGTGGACTATTAAAGGCTGTTGATGATATATTATAAATATTGGTGTATGAGTAGGCTACACATGATCATATTTGCGAAGTCCAAATATAAATCTTATGCAGAGATTTTGGAGCCTCTCAAGCCTATTTAATTTGTCTTCAGTAAGGGTTAGATAGATGGCATCAGCATAATCAAGGATGGGGAGAAGAAGGGATTGTGCAAGAGTAATCTTGGTAGTAATAGGTAGAAAGTTACGAAGTCGGCGCAAGGACCCTGCAGCGGCAAACATTTTGCGACTCAGCTCTTGTAACTGAGGTCCCCAAGATAAGGTAGTATCAATGTAAATGCCCAGGTTTTTAACCCTATCGCTGTACGGAATAAGTGTGCCGTTGCAAGTGATTTGAGGCAGATTTGTCCAGTCAATTTTGGAGATCATTCTCGAACTTCCAACAACAATGACCTGAGTTTTAGTTGGGTTTATTTTCAGACCGTGGGAGTTGCTCCACCTACAAATTTTATCTAGGTCATCATTTGTGGTGCCAACAGCATCAGCCAGATTACCTAGTGTAGCCCTAGAATAGATCTGGAGATCATCTGCATACAGGTGGTAGGAAGACGATAGATCATTAGTGATAGTGTTGATAAAAACAGAGAAAAGTAGGGGTGATAGCAGGCCGCCCTGCGGTACACCGGCTGTAGTACTACACCAAGATGAAACAGTGCTCTCAATACTAATGCGCTGCCGGCGACCAAGCAGGTAGTTGCGAAACCAGTCAATCGCAGTTGGAGATATGTTAAGAGTGCGTAATGTACACAGCAGAACGTCAAAGTCGAAAGTGTTGCGTGCGTTACTGAAGTCCAGCAGTGTTAGAACTGTAAGCTCGCCGTTCTCCATAGCAGATCTGATATCCTCCGTAATATGGACTAGGGTAGTAGTGGTACTGTGATCAGGTCGAAACCCGGACTGGAGAGGATTTAGGAGCACGTTTCTGGATAGGAAATTCGTGAGTTGAGAATTAATAAGACGTTCAAGGACCTTGGATAGAAAAGGGAGGACTGAAATAGGGCGGTAATCGGAGAAGGATGCGGGGTTTTTCTTTTTGGGGATGGGTATAACTTCAGCATCCTTCCAAGCCGTTGGAAATACGCTGTAGGTAATTGAAAAGTTTAGTATGTGACAAACAACAGGCAGGATTTCATCGAGGATTGGGAGGATCATTTTGCGGCTTAGACAGTCAGAACCCACTGCATTCGAAGTAATAGACATTATGCTCTTCCTAACATCACACTCTGCAAGTTGACTAAAGAAGAAGGGAGAACAGTCAGGAGTCGGGGCAGAAGTAAGATGTTTCAGTGTAGCATCTTTTGTCATTTTATCAAAATTTGACGAAGCAGTGAAATGTTGGTTAAGTAAGTTTAAGTTTATATTTTTGAAAACTATTCATTAACAGATTTGCCTACTCCCATTGACCTTAAAAATTTCCAGACTTTAGCTGGATCCCCGTTTTCAACGGAGCTGTGGATATATCGGGGTTGAGCGTTCCTACACACCCTGCTGCAATGATTCCTGATAGACACGTATTTGTCCCGGTTGCTATCGCTTGGATTCTTTTTGAATTTTGATTTCGCTGTCGCTTTCTTTTTGATTAGCGTTTTTATCTCCGCAGTTAGCCATGGTGACGGGAGGCATCTGACCTTCATTTCTTGAATCGGCGCATATTTATTGAAGAGAGACATTAACTTGGAGGTAAAAAATTACACTTTGTCATTAATACAATCAGCACTAAAGAGAGGTGCCCAGTCGATGTTATTTTTAATTAATTTAAAAAAAAAAAAAATATTTATACAGCTCGAAAAACTTTACTACTCTTTTGGTTGCAGCTGAGACTAACAACGCACTGTCACTTGACAGCTTCCAGGGAAAGAGATAAGAAGGTAGATATTTGTATATGGTCTGAGGGTTCATAACATTCTCGAACGAGATTCAGTATGCCTCTCAAGAGAACGCCCCCTTCTTCCCCCATGCTGATTAAGCCGGTTGAAGCACCAATGGAAACGCCTGCGCCTGAGAATTCCCTACGCACTGAAAGGATGCAAACCACTACTACTGCTAGAAACAATCCACCTTTACATCAATCAGAGTCGTCGCCAGATCTACACCTGCTTACTGGAAACATCACGGAGCGCAAAAAGCGGAAATTTGATGGCACTAACGCAGAGTTTTCTGATGTGCTAAAGGAAATGTTCTCAACTTTCTCCCATGAACAGAACTGCCGCCTCCAACAGCTGCAACTTAAAATTGA
Source organism: Arctia plantaginis (assembly GCA_902825455.1). Lineage (NCBI taxonomy): Eukaryota > Metazoa > Arthropoda > Insecta > Lepidoptera > Erebidae > Arctia > Arctia plantaginis. Next base: position 11,921 of record CADEBD010000328.1, on the reverse strand, counting down.
CAAACTCACTGAACAAAATAATGAACTACACAATAGCGTTCTATCAATGTCAGACCGTTATGATGAGTTTTTATTCAAAATGTCATCCCTAGAAGCCGAGCGGAAGGAAGACAAAAAAATTATAAAGCAATTGGAGGAAAAATTGGAGTTAGCTAAACGCAAATCTCGCAGTTCTGGTATCGAATTTCGCAATATACCGAAAGAAAAGTCATCATTAAATTAAAGGACTCGAACCGACTAAAACCACATGGTGTGCCCTCTTTGCGCTTCCAGTTTAGGAGGGGTCCAGGTAGTTATCGCCTTCTGGACCCCTCCCAGCGCCGGCCCGCTCCTGTTGCGTGCTCCGTCTCAAAACTTTCCTCTCTTTAGGCGACGTCCGGCACACGCGGACGCCGCCCCCTCGCGGCTGGCCACCTAATGCGGGTGGAGGGGAGAACCCATCCCGTCCACCCGCGGCCACACTCAGGGCGGCATGAGGCGCAGTTGAGCGCGCCTCCGCCGCCCGGTTCGCCGGCGGCGAATCAGGTCCGAGTGGAGGTCCTCCTCCCGGGCCTTCTCCGCCGCCTCCTTCTGCGAGATTACCTCCTCGCAGAAGGTTGCGGCCGCCATAAAACAACTGTCGCTACCGGCCATGGAGCGAATTACGGCCGGTAGCGAGAGATCTGCTCCGATGACTGCAGTGAGGGCCCATGCGGGGCAGACCGCCAGCGTGTGCTGGGCCGAGTCCTCACTGCAGTCGCAGTGGTGGCAGGCGGGACTCGATTCCCTCCTAGCGACCGAGTACAGGTACTTTCCTAAACAACCGTGCCCGGAAAGCACCTGCGTCAGCCGGAAGGAAAGGGTCCCGTGCTGCCACCCTGCCCACTTGGCGATGACCGGCTGGAGAGCCTCCACGGCGGCGAAGCCAGAGCGTGGAGTCTCCAGCCGGAACGACCATCTGACCATGGTGGCTCGGCGAACGGCTTCGCGCCACTCGCGCACGTCTTCGGGCGGAGGGCGAAATCCGCTCTCCGCCCGGAAGTCAGCCACTCGCCGATAAACCTCGGCGAGCACTTCCGCCTCCAAATCCCACGGGGGTGTTCCGGCCAAGGCGCAAGCCGCCTCGGTGGACACCGTGCGGTATCCGCGTATGGCTCTGACCGCCAATATCCTCTGGGGGCGCCAGAGGCGCGCCCTATTCGTGGCGGTCAGAGCCGCCACCCACACCGGTGCACCATACAGAGCCATGGACCGGACAACCCCCGTGTACAGCCGCCTCGTCGGAACACTGTCCCCGCCCAAATTGGGCAAAATTCGCCCTAGGGCGGAGGCAGTGTCCACCAGCTTCGGACCAAGCTGTCGGAAGTGCTCGTCGAAGAGCCACCTACCGTCTAGGACCAGACCCAGGTACCTCATCTGGGCCCGGACCGGTACGAGGACCGAGCCGACCTCGATTGAGGCGCCGGCGGGTGGACCACGACGGGGCCCATGGAATAATAGGGCCTCCGTCTTATCCAGGGCCACCCGTAATCCCAACGCCTCAATGCGCCCGACCACCTGGGAAACTCCCGTGGCGGCCAGGCGCGCCGCCTCCTAGATGTTAGTCTCCCGGGCCGTGAGTAAGGTGTCATCCGCGTAGCAGATTACACCAAGCCCGGGGGGGAGACGCCCTCGTAGGGCCCAATCGTACCCGATGTTCCACAGGAGAGGTCCTAGGACAGACCCCTGCGGAACACCGCACGACATGGCCCTGCGTCTCAAGACGCCATGTCGGTCCTCGTACATGACGGTTCGCTCCTCAAGATAGTCTGCCACCAGCCGCCTCAGGTACTCCGGCACTCCGTGGTAGCGGAGCGCTTTCCTGATGCAGCTGAATGGCAGACTATTGAAGGTCCAAGGACACCGCCAACACCACTCCGCCGCAGCTCACGGCCTCCTCGGTCACGGCCCTAAGGCGCATTACGGCATCGATCGTCGAACGCCCCTCTCGGAAACCGAATTGGGCGTCCGACAGATCGGGGCCAACCTCGCAGAGATGCCGGACGATGCGGGCAGAGAGTACCCTCTCAAAAAGTTTACCCGCCTCGTCCAGCAACACGATAGGCCTATAGGCCGCGACCGAATCGGTAGACCGTCCCGGCTTCCTCAGCAGGACCAGCTTCCCGCATTTCCAGCGCTCAGGGAAGCGTCCGGACGCCAGGCTAGCGTCCAACACCCCCCTGAGGCGGTCCGACATGTAGTCGAGGGCTCGGGCCATCACTCGGGCTAGAACCCCGTCCGGCCCGGGGCAGTGTTCTTGGATCGAATCCGTAGAACAGCCGCCCCCAACTCCGATTCCCTGACGGGCGGAACATCAACCTCGCTGCCCCCGTCGTCTCCGGCTGATGCAGCCATCGACGGGGGTGTCTGCTCCGCCCGCTGCGGGAATAGGCCCTCGACCACTTCCTGCAGGAAGCTTGGCTGGAGAGTCTCCGTAAGGGGGGGGCCAGACGTGCGGAGCTTTTGACGCACCGCACGATAAGGGCGACCCCAGGGGTCACGCTCGAGACTCTCCAGCAGAAATTGAATAACCTTTTTTTTTTTTTTTTGTTACGTGTGGAAATCCCCTCGGACCGTCACCCCGCCGGGGCTCTCGTTCGGCGGGGCGGTGTGTCGGACTCGAACCGACTAAAACCACACGGTGTGCCCTCTTTGCGCTTCCAGTTTAGGAGGGGTCCAGGTAGCTATCTCCTTCTGAACCCCTCCCAGCGCCGGCCCGCTCCTGGCGCGGGCTCCGTCTCAGTGGAAAATTAGAATTATTTTAATTAGAAGAAAATTATTTGAAATGTCAATCTCATTATTATGTAAATTATTAGGTATGTCATTTAAATTTTTATAATTGTCTAAAGAAATATCTGCTAACGGATTGGCAAAGTCGCTATGGGTAATGTCAATTTGCTCAATAGAAGCAATAGTTTTAGCCAAGTTCTTGGCTGTAATGGAAAAATAATATGATACCGAAATTGCTATCTGTCTTCAACTCTCGATTGGGCGTAAATTTGCAAGTCATCTGCGTACAGGTGATACGCACATTGAAGGTGTTGGGTTACGAGATTAATAAATATTGAAAATAATAACGGAGATAATATACCGCCTTGAGGGACGCCAGTGAAAAGATCGCACCAACTCGATGACAAACCGTCAATACGAACACACTGTTGTCGTCCCTGAAGATAGGAGGAAAACCATCATAAGATAGGAAAGGATGGCTAGCAGAACATCGTGACTGACGGTATTAAAGGCATTCTAGAAATCAATCAAAGCCAGCACTGTGACTTTGGTGTCCTCCATACCCTCCCTAATATCGCCAGTCACTTTTAGAAGAGCGGTAATTGTGCTATGACCAGGTCTGAATCCAGATTGTAAATGGCTAAGAAGCTTCTGCTGGCACACAAACTGCGATAGCTGCTTATGTACACAAGCCTCAAGCACTTTAGAGAGAAAGGGGAGTATGGAAATAGGTCGATAGTGTTCAGGGAAAGAAGGGTTTTGTTTTTTGGGTAAAGGGATTATGAAAGCCTTACGCCAGATTGAGGGAAAATTGCCGGAGTCGAGTGAAAAGTTAATGATATGGGCTATTGCAGGCAGATAGTGACAATCATACGACGGCTGATGCAGTCACAACCCATAGCATTGGAATGGATAGACAGGATGATCTTTTTGATGTCCTCGGAAGATGCCGGAGAAAAGTTAAAGGATTCAATATTGGGTCGGGAAAGACCAGCAATATAGTTCAAGGTTTGACTCTTGGTATGATGATCTAACTGAGGTGCGGACGAGAAGTGACGATTGATGTCATCTAGACCAATTGTCATCCTCACCTCAGGGCGCTGTTGTTTACCAATGCCCAACGTACCAAGAAACTTCCACATATTGGAAGACGATGAAGTTTCTATATTTTGGAGAATATGACGGCGTTTTGCGTTACGTATCACCTGGTTGCACCGATTCCTTGCAGTCTTGAAGAGGTTCCATTTCTCTTCACAGCGGTTTCTCCTGTATTTTTTGAAGCAATGGTCTCTCCGTCTCATAGCCATTCGTACTTCCGAATAAGTTCAAAGTCAGTCAGAGAAAAAGAAGTAGAAGATAGGTGCGGCTTGAGCCAAGTCTCTGAAATCAGTATGGCATGAACGTTGTTGTCGGTGAAAGTTTCAGTCAAATCATTAAAGTGACTGGGTACACTCTGGGCTAATAAAATATTATACAAATATACAAAAATATACCTTACTTACTTAAATATTTAATATATATATGCATGTACGATACATATATATATTAAATATTTAAGTAAGTTATTACCTTAGTCGACGTTGGATTTACGTATTTCTACACCACCCGCCAGCTCACACACAAGACTAAAATTAATTAGTAAAACACTAAAACAAAACAATAAACACAAAAGAAATCGACTATAAAAGCCGTTATAGAGTAAACAAAGTGTACCTTATTTTAGTTAATTATAATTAGGCATCTGAACCAGGGAGAAAACAACAATAAATATAAGAGTTAAATAGCAAAAGAGCTTTGTGAGTACAAGATACTGAACGCAACAGTAATGGTTGCTGAACGAGCGAAAAATTCACTTGACAGATGTCATATCTGTCACGAATGTTAGCAATTCACGGGACAACAGACCTTGTTATTAATTAATGAGTTGAAGGTACACAATAACAAATGAGAAACTATAAAAACTTACTATCAGGATTATGAAAATGTATCGAAAGCACAATGCGAAAAATAGTAGTGTCACTAATACTAGTGTCTTCGCGTACTTTTATTGCTCACAGCCAAATTTGCATTTTCGGAGACGCTCCTATCTGCGACTGCACCAGTCGCAGATAGGAGCGTCTCCGAAAATGCAAATTTGGCTATTACTTAGGATATTTGGTTACCAATCCTTTAAGCTCGTCGATGGATGTTATTTTATGCCGACAGTTGTCACGGGTTTTGATATTAATAATGCCGTCCTGTGTCCAACAAGCTGACATACCGAAATGCTGTCGGGCCATGCTGAAGGCAGTCTGTCGGCGTTTAGTGAGAAATTCCCTCACTGACAAGCCAGAACCCTTCAGGGATGTCTTAGACTTCCAGACCGCCAATCTAGTCTCCGCGGTGGTAAATCTCACCAATATTGAGCGACGATGTTCATATCACGGACATCATTCATAAACGTATTCATTTCAGTTTCTCTTTGTTTCCTTTTTATTCGTGTCGTATTCACCTGGCTCTGGGTATTGAGATTCTGAATATCAGAACTATTTTCAATACTTTGAGTATCAGTACCTGACGCCAGTGACATCTTTGGAGGAGTGCGTTTAAGTGGCATATTATTCTTGTACACCACAGCTAATGTACAGAGTACATCCGGATGGTATTGGTATCGCAAGAAAATCGTCGAAGCCGATATTCCACAAGTATTGATCTAGCACCGATCCCTGAGGACATCCCATTGTAAGCGCCTTCGACACAGAATGATGACCAAGCCTTAGTTTAGTTATACCTTGTGAAAAGTACGAAGAGACAAGGGAATAAATATTTTTAAAGCACCCCCGTGATTTTAATTTCAGCAACAGCATGGGCCACCATGCGTTGTCGAAGGCGCCAGATATATCTAAGAAAATAGCCAGCACGTATTGAAATTTTGACTCTGTGACAAACTTTCTAACCGATATAACAGCGTCAGTTGTCGATTTACCCAACGTAAATCCAAATTGTCTATCATGAAATTTGACTCCACCTGGCAGAAGCCGGGGCACTACAAGACGTTCTAAAAGCTTTCCTAACGATGGTAACAATGTGATTGGTCGGTAGGATTTAGGATCATCCGGTGGCTTGTCGCCACTTTTTGGTATTGTACGAATATTACCGCACCGCCATATACGAGGAAATATTCCTTCAGCAATGCAACGTTTAAAGACAGTGAAAATCGTGTCACCCGAAAGTTTACAAGCTCATGATCATTTTGTTAGATATTTTATCATCGCCCGAAGCCTTGTTTAGTGGCAAGGATCTAATGATACCGAGAAATTCGTCTAAAGATGGTAAATCAGACATTGGAGACAGTGGTGGTTCGATGGCCCACTACCTGATCTGTCGGTGATGATCAGTGTCGTTTTCCGGCCGATCGTCAGGTACGAGTGAGTCTAAAAGATATTCTGCTGTTTGTTCTACTCCTGTGGTATATCTGTTATTAATTTTGATGTTCTGTATGTATGCAAGGTCGATTGTTCTATTTGCCTTAAATTCGTGATACAAAGGTGACCACGGGCCCTCTGTATCGAGTTTATCAACAAGTGTCTGAATTAAGTTTCCCTTGGATTTTTCCACATCAGTTCTGTAGTGGGACCTGGCAACTCTAAGAGCAATGAGAGCACTATTGTACAAATCTCCTGTTACGTTATGTTTTTTAATAGTAAACACTTAAAACAATTTTCTACGAGCTTTCCGGTAGCTTTTACGTAGTTGGCTAATCTATCATTGCACCAATCACATCTACGAGTGTTAGTGATAGATCCCCGACCAATAGATACATCAGCGCAGTATGATAGTATTTCTGCGCTTTCCCCAGCTGATAAACTACTGCGACTGAAGTCTTTGGTATTGTCGCACCTTTAGTTTTATATCTAAAATTATAGGGAGCCCTTTGTGGATCCTGTGCAACCCTTTGGTATGAATTCGTACACGATCAAGCGGTGATCACTACAGGATGCGTCCGGAAGGACATGCCATCCGGATATCGAGGTAAGCGTCACGTCAATTGAAGACTCACCCATTGGTTTGCAAAAAGTTGGTGGTGCATCGGGGGTATTGTGAATAATAAGATTCATTTCCGCAATGAAATCTTCAACCGCACAACGTCGAACCGTGTCGATTGAGCGCAACTTGCCATACCATAATGAAGATGACGCATTGACATCAGCGCCAATGATAATTTTATGTCCCACGTGGAACTGCAAGACGTAAAGTAAGTGATGTAAGTGAGGATCAATAGGATGTGAATATTGAAAATAGCAGCTCACTACGTAAACCTTACAGGTAGTGGATGAGATCTCAGCAACGGCGCAGTGTGACGTCATAAGATTACGCAAAGATGTTACCGTAAAATTAGAACTTGCAACATATATCCCAGCCTGCGAACGGCAGTCAAGCTGTACTACATTACGACGCAAGAGAGCGCTCTTATATTGTTCTTGTATCAGGACAATGTCTAACTTTTGTTCTAAAATTAAACCGTCTAATTCTGATGTAGCTATTTTATCGTTATGAAGATTTATCTGGCCTATTGAAATATTATCCATTACTTAGTAAGTTACTCTATAAACTGTTTTTTTTCTTTTTAAGCTAAATTCAGTAATTGGTATTTAATATTAGCTGTTCCAGTTTTAATTTGTATGTGGCACAGTCGTGTGAGCCGCATCGATGGTCAGATTGTTTTTTGAACCGCTTGCACTGTGCGCACGTGGGCTTAAAATCTGGTGTGTCTTTATCTGGACGAGCTCGCGTTTCGTGTGCGGCGGCGCAATTAGCACAAGTAGGGGTTTTAATGGTGCAAAACTTTTGTACATGACCGAATTGCTGACAATTTAAGCAACGAACTACTTCTATATTGTCTATGAATCTACATGTGGCCCAGTCTATATAAAGTTTATCTTTTGTGTTGGCTAGATGTTTCCTAACTGCTGCCTCTAATTCTAAGCCTATCCATTGACGCCCATTTTCTAGTTTACGATGCCTAACAATTTTGATTGACTTAATAAAATCGTTCTGACTTAATTTTAATTCGTCCTTGATATTCTGACGGTACAAGGCTTTTAGGAAGGCACGATCTTCCATAGAACCGGGTACGTCTTTTACAATTATACGGGGCTTACGGCCTTTCGGTTTTTCTAATCGCAACCCTACTGATGTAAATGCGTCCACAGATTCCAGTTTCTTAAGCTGCCGTTCGTTAGCTACACGTAACACGACGCCTTAGAGGTTTTTTTAACGCCTACAATTTGAAATCCCTCATCGCTCGGTTTAATAATAATAATAATAATAATAAAGTTTATTTCTCTTCCACAAAGGTTTCTTAAAATTAAAACTTATAAATAAATTGAGAGTACGTTTAATTCCTTTGTGGGAGACTGGTATCCGTACTAGGTGTCCCTGGTACACAGATTCCCAGGATAAAATTTGCTGACATAGTAACAGGCTACTCTAGAATATTAAATATAGGAAGGAATCACAGATATTTATAGACTATTGTGTGTGTGTGTGTGTGTGTGTGTGTGTGTGTGTACGCATGCATGTGTATGTATGTGTGAGTGTGTCTGTGTGTGTGTGTGGGCGCGTGTATGTGTGTGTATGTTCAGGTCATATTTATTTCGCTATTTCACTACCACCAGCAACATTTCTGTCTCTTCATAGTTGAGTGAGAGAAGCCACCTAGACAATTCATTCTTGCATTTTAACTTTGTCATAGCGTATATTGGTAGGATGGCATTAATCTTACTATACAAGCAGTCACCAAGAAAGCAAAAGAAACGGCGCGATAGACTGGTTTTACAAGTTTTTTTACAGCAACCTTTTTTTACCTTAGACTTTTTGCGTTTGTGGGAATTTATATGCGGATCATATATTAGCAGCGAGTGTTTGCGTTAAACTATTTGTTGAATAAACAGTTGTCTGACCGCAAGCACATTAGCCTTAGCATATAGTTCAGTGGTGGGGTGAAAGAATGAAAGATTGTAGGCTACTTTCAGCACTGCACGCTGGGCCCTTTCTAATTTTAGCATGTGAGTTTTTCCGGCTCCTCCCCATTAAGAAATACAGTATGACAACAACGACTGACAAAGGGCGAGTCGTCGATAAGTTTTTAAAAATGTATATTACTTTCCTGATTCTGTTAGACAAAAGTTCTATGTGCTTGTTAAAGGTCAAGTGTTTATCTATAGTGACACCGAGATATTTTATGTCATCTGCTCTTTCCGTGTGGTGACGGATTAAGAATACAGAGTGTCACCACCCCTATTCATCCCGTGGGTGTCGTAAGAGCCGACTAAGGAAAAAAAATACGCAGGACATCAGCACTGCAGAGAGAATCAAAACTTGATACAAACCCTATACCAACCCGTCTGGCCAGCGTGGTATAGTAGGCCAAAACCTCCTTTCTAAGGAGAGGCTTATGTACAGCAGTGGACTATTAAAGGCTGTTGATGATGATCTGCTCTTTCTAATTTCGGACATACGCATGGTCTGTTTCTGTTACATGAATGGGCTGTTATGTTGTGTGTATCGTTATGACTGTAGTTAGTATGATTTAAGTGAAAGGGAATGTATTTAGTCTAGTCAATGTTGTTGTTTTAGCCAATTGGCAATTAGTGTTAAGCCGTTTTGCGCATATTGATAGACTTCCTCCCAAGTGTTGCCAAAGAACAGGAGAACTGTGTCATCTGCAAAGGTAATTATTCTTCCATTTTCTAAATTCAGTTGACAAAGATCATTAATGAAGATCGAAAAGAGGGTTGGTCCAAGGATACTTCCCTGTGGTACTCCGAGTGTGACTTCATAGTCTTCACTTATAAAATCGTCCACTTTTACACACTGAACACGTTTGTGAAGATAGCTTTCGAATAATTTAAGCTGTGTGTCGCGTATTCCCAGCTGTTCCAGTTTTGAATTGCAAATTTAAGCTATAGGTTTAAAAAGAATGTTGGAGTACCTTTTTATGAGAAAGCTTGGGAGATTGTCGCGCCCAACCGCACAGTTCGCTTTAAGAGTGGTGATGATGGATTGGATTTCCGACGTATCCGTAGGTAGTAGAACAAAGGAATATGGGGTTGATTTTATAATAGCTCTGGAATGGCTGCAGGATGGATTTGCTGATTGCGCTAGTTTAACTCCTATATGTATAAAAAAGTGATTTACATTATTCACTGATGAAATTGGATCTACAGTGTCAATTAAGTCAGTAGCTGGAGTATTTTGTTTCTTGGTGTGGGTGATGTTTCTTATTGTTTCCCATAGCTGTTTTGTATTGTGTTGGTGTTTTCATAATTCTGTCTTTTCGTATTCTGTTTTAGCTTTTTTTAATACCTCATTGCAAAAATTGCGATATCTGGTATAGGTCAGCCTAATGTCCTCATTATTAGGGTGTTTTTTTAGATTTTAAGTGTAGTTTGTCACGATTTCTTATGCAGCGCAACAGACCCGGAGTTATCCAAGGCTTGATAATTCTTTTTCTTCTTGAGACCTTGACGACGTTTATACAGTTATTTATTAACGCTGAAAGAATATTTAGTAAGGTAGACGTAGCATCGTCTACCTTCTCAATGGAGTAAATAGGTGGTATATCAAAAGTGCCTATAAATTTGTCCAAAGTATTGTAGTCTATGCGTGTGTTTAATTTACGAGTTTGTAGCCTATTTTGAAGCAGATTGAGGCTCAGAATTACGCAATAGTGGTCAGTAACGGTGGTGTGGGCAACCAAACATTTTGTGGGAAGTCTTGTGTTAATGATGACATGGTCGAGACAGGTGCGTGTACGAGTAGGAATATTATGGGCAGGCAACATTCCGTGCGATACTAATAGTGCTAGATAATTATCGGCTCTGATGTCTGAAGTAGAAGCCAGTATGTCAATGTTGATGTCACCAATGAGAATTATATTTTTGTAAGTAGTAAGTGTTCTTAAAAGATTATTTAGTGACTCTAGAAACCTTTGTGTATATCTGACACCAGGAGGGCGATATACAGCAAGTAATACTGTGTGCCGACTTATCTTAATTAAGATACAGTTTGCATCTTCCAGTGGTGGTTCGGATATTGTATATTTGTGATTTGAGTTAGAGTACGCGATAACACCTTCGTTTTGGGTTTTCACGTTTTTCGTATACGATAAATGATATCCGTGTAACAGGGGAATGTCAGGATTACGAGGTAGCCAACATTCTGTTAGGATGATCAGGTCCCATTCTATTTTGTTCTGGACAGAAAGGTTAAGAGTTCGTGAAAATTCTTTTTAATGCTCCTTATATTTTGGGTCATAATATTTAAAGAAGTGCTTCCGGTGTAAATAGAGTTCGCACAATCGTCAATATCACAAGTACCACAATCCGCCACGGAAAGGTCATCCAAGTCGCTGTTAAGAGAATTTTGTTGGTTAAGATCGAATGATGAATCTTTGGTATAAGTTTTCGACAGACCATTTTTTCCCAACATATGGATTAGAAAAATTGAAAGACCGTATAGTGAATTTGTGCGGTGAGTAGAATGATTAAAAAACGTAGGGTAAGGTTGGTGCAGGTTATTCAATTTCCTCAGGATCGATTTCAACGACGACAAAGGCAAGCACAACGGAAAAAGGAACGGTGGGAAGCAAGGAGGTGAAGAAGACTGGTGGAGTGGATCTGTCGTCCACACCCACAAGTCAGTTAGTGTCTGGAGCGCCTATCTCGGTGGGGCGCCCGGTAGTAGTCTGTACCAGACTGCCTGCTGGGAGCCGAAGATCGGAGCGCTTACGCTCCAAATCTGCCACCACTGGCGCCGGTGAAGGCCCCAGCGAGAGGACGGACAGCTCGGAGCGCATGGAAGTGGAAGCGGGACCGAGCGAGAGCCGCAAGAGGGAACTCTCGAGGGATGGGGAAGACAACCCATCCGTGGAGTCTGGGCCTCCTAAGGGCGGCCGCATAGGGAGGTCGCGTACCCCTGTCCCCGTCCCGTCAGGCTCCGCCTTCTCCAAGGCGGACTCCTATAGACGGGTACGAGCGGACGGCGAGGCCGCAGCGGAGGAGGAGATCGCGGGTCTCCTGCTCAAAATTCGGGAGCCGGTGGAGGGAGATGCCCCCCCGGGCTCCCGTGTCTGTGCAGGAGAGGGCGAGAGCGGCGGTGGCTATCATACAGAAGGTAGCCACCAGCGGGGT